>VRYO01001269.1:40528043-40614720 GCA_009812075.1 Sialia sialis
AGCAAGAATTGTAGAATTTATTGGATAATAAATTACTTTTCCCAAACAACAAAGACCATGAAACTGAATTACCCTGTCTGGTTGAACTTCAGGGATAATGTTGAGAGAAGAGACAGGGAAAATCCCACTCCCCAGCAAATTTGCAGATGATGTGAAACTGAGGAGCAGGATTGATAAGCTGGAGGGCAAGACTGCCACTTCAAGGTCTTGACAGACTTGAAAAATGGAAACCCAAAAATGTCCCTTACTTATTCAGCCCAAAGAAGGGAAGGCAAATGCTGAGGTCCCATTCCTCTCTTCAGCTACCAACTGAGTAGTACAGACACAGCAGTGCCAGATTCTTCTCACAGGTGCATGATAAAAGGGTGAGAGGCTACAGACACAAGTTTCAACAACAGGAATTGTGACCGAACATTAAAAAAAACCAAATCTCAATTCTCTAACAACAAGAGTGATCACAGGATGGTGAAGGAACCAGTGAAGCTACAAATCTCCATCCATCCCTGGAGAAGGTCAGAGTTCGACACCTGGCCCCAAGCAACCCGACCCATTCTGAATGTTGGGAGGGCACTGCAATAATCACTGCACTTCTGATCAGGCTCTTAGTGGGGACAAGGCTGGAGCCAACATGGACAACAGCCTGCAGCACACAGAGGAGGAGGATGCAACCAAAGCCTTGGCATAAGTCTTAAGCTTATCAGAGAAAGGTAAACATTGCTGTTATGAAAGCCATGCTTCTGTGGAAATTGCAGTTGTGCTCCTCTGGAACTTGCCAACACCATGAGGATGCTCATTTCAGTTCTGGGCAATCTGTTGGTCCAAGCTGCTTTCATAGGAACACCAGTGCTCATTACCATCATCACTTACCATGAAACCTGGGCAGCAATCACCCTCTACATGTTCATGTACATAGCATGCAACACCCACACCTTTGCAGCTCTGGACTGCTGTTCTTGGCTCTTCTTTAACACTCTCCAACAGTTCTCCCAGAAAAGACACCACTCATGAGGTCTCAGGGCAGCATCACCAAACTCAGCAAGCCACTTGAACAGTAATTTGTAACAGCTCAAGGAGCTTTTTTTTGGGGGGGATAATAGAGAGAAGCAGCCAAAAATCTGCTGGCTCATGGGAGCAGCTGGAATGTTTGTAACAATTCCCTACATGTATATGGTCTCTTTTTCCCAACAGGCACACAAGGGCAGGGTTCCTGAACAAATGGGAATCTAAACAAGTGTGGGTGGCTGCAGAATCCTGTGTACTCAAGTCTTTATTCTGTGGCTGCAATATACTCATAAAATAATGCAACTTTTGGAACTTCATAACTGTAACAACCTTTATCATTTTATTATTAACAACAACAATTTTTATTTTGAAGGATGCAGGAAACAACTTTGTAAAAACAGTGGATTAAGTGCTGTAAAATTCTTTGCTTCTTTTCCCTCGTTTTCACATGTGTACTAAGTAAAACCCAGAATTTTGCAGAGGGCATTATGAGAAACACCTTTTACTGACTCTGAATCTGAATAATGGGGCTGTGAACTGAAAAGTGCTAGTTTAGGAATCACCACCAGGGTAGAATAAGCTCAGAGGAGAAAATCTCAAGCTTCATTGAAGCCAAACGACCTCCCTGTGCTCTGAAGCTGCACTTCCAAGCAGTGTTTGTGAAGACCCAGCACGGAGCAAGAAGACCTGCTCAGATGATTCAGCACCATTGTCAAGCCCAAACAATCCCCCCAACACAAGCAGATATTTACATTTCTCTTTACACATCATTAGCCTGGCAATATTAGAGGGAACAGGTGCTTCAGGTAAGCAATGAATCATAGAATTTTGGTTTATTATGACTACTGGAAAATATGTGAATTGTGAGAGCTTTCTTGATATAATCTTAATTACAGCAAGTTTGATTTCTGCACTTAAGGATGATGTCAGGATTTAATACTAAGCCATCCAAACCACTTTGGTAATTACAAACACCCAGGGATTACAAGCAGTTCACTTGTGCTGGTTTGGCAGAGGTCAAAGCCTTCTATTGCAAGCCTGCTTTTTTTTTTTTTTTTTTTTTTTTTTTTTCACATGGAGTAGAGCATTTTAAAGATTTAAAACCATGAATATTTTATGTTAATCACATTAAACAAGGACAACAATTTAATCTCAAAATAAATTCATGTTCAGAATTATTTATGGCAAATTAGAAAAGGAAAGGTAAGGAGTGCAAAGAACATTAATGTCCTAATTCAGCTAGACTGACATCCTAATCTCTTTGTTGGGAGTTGAAAGAGGAGAGCATCATGAAAACTGCTGGCTTTGCTGCCTTCTAATGCTGACTAACCCACTCTCTTCTATTTATTAAGCAGAAAACACTACAACAAAGACTTTAAGAAGCACTCAATATATTTCATCACAACCACAAAACCAATCCCAAAAATCCATGGATTTTTAGTCAGCAGAAGTCTCTAATATTCCTGGGACACAGAGTCAAACCCATGCTTGAGTGTCTCACTCTGAACAATATGGGAAACAAGACTGAACTGATAAAAAAACCCCTCAAACATGAAACCACGTCCTCCTCTGTTCAAATTTCAGTTGCAGCTGTTAAAATTCCCAACCTCATCTTGCAAAGATTAACACTAATTAATTAATGATCACTTTTCCGCCACTGACATTTGGCACATGGTGTTGTAACCTTTCCTCATTTATACAATGCTTCTTCACAGAATGTTGAAGACCAGGTGAACCAGAACCAAGAACCTGCTGTAGAGACCAATGCATTTTCTCCATGACTCAATCAAACATTATAGCCATAACCATATATAGCCACTGAATATCCCCCAGCAAAACACGTTTAAATCATTAAACTTAATTTTAAAATTGCATTCACACAATGCAACTCTTAACGGAACACCCTGCATTAGTTCTAAAACAAGCATCATCAGATCACCACAAGTATGTCTAAGCAAATGAACAACTATTTCTCTTGCTCAAACTGAAACAAGTAGCGTCACTGAAACTGCCTTCTCTTGTTTTCTTTTTCTTTTTTCCCTCATGTTTCTTCTTGTTTTCTCTTTTAGGGAGTATGTTTAAGAAAGTGGGAGAACAAAAAAAAGTTGCAAAGACCCCTGAGTTAGCTGTCCCAGCTGTTCCCAAAAGGCAAGCAGCAGGAGAGTTACAAGACCATGTGATTTAAAGCTTTTAAATGTCCATGTCCTTATCTTTTTGCTTTATATAGACAATGATAGAATTCAGAACGAAAAATTAAGAATCATGCAGGTAACGAGGAAGCATATTAAGAAAGTCATGCACACATACACATATATATGCTAAAAGAAACACATGTAACCTATAAGTAAAGGTTGAATATTTGTTTATAGTATACTCTTTCTACAGAAAAAAGAAATAAATTAGTGTCTGCGATAACTTTTGGATTTAAGTTCTTGTCTTGAAGAAAAGATAAGATACTGAGATAACACTCCTTTAGTGGGGTTTTGCTTGCTACATATTGCCCCCTAGCAGCAGGATCCTCCTTCAGCATATCCTCACCCAGTCCTCTACCAAAGAACTGCATCTCCCAAATTCCAAGTTAGAGGTTAATCCTAAAAGGAGAAAAACACCATTCTCGCCAGTGACTCGCCTCTCACTTCCCCTTTTCCTCCCCCCGCCTCCTGATACACTCCAAGGCTGTCAGATTTGGGGGCCAGAACCCCTGGAAAGCAAGGCCAGGCCAGTACCAGGCAGATTCAGAGAGTCACCCCAGCAGCAGAGCAGCAGCACAGCAGCAGCAGAGCAGCAGCACAGCAGCAGCACAGCAGCAGTGGCAGCAGCACAGCAGCAGCACAGCAGCAGCACAGCAGCAGAGCAGCAGCAGCACAGCAGCACAGCAGCAGCCGCAGGTCTCGCTCCCAACCAGCGGGTAATTTCTGCTGGCCCGAGGAGCCGTGGCCGGGAATGCCAGCGAGGATGCTGGAATGCCAGCGAGGATACCCGCTGCTGGCAAGGAGAGCAGTTCTTTTTTTGGGATGCTGACACCTGTTTACGAGGCACTGGCTCCGGACCAACAGCCAGCGCAGGAGCTGCCCTGCTCTCCGAGGAACATCCGCACCCGTCCTGAACTTGTGTTCTGCTCTAAGTCCTGACTTCAGGCGCTGATTAGCAGCACATCAGGGACAATTTGATGTAAATTTTTCCTCGCCTCTCCAGCTGTGAGCAGCCAGATGTTGCCTCGAGCTGTGCTGCTTGTGGGGAGGCAGCACGTTTCACTTTTACTACTGGCCTGGCAGGAAAAGGGAACGCATCTCCCCTGGGGCAAATTTAACACCTCTGGGGATGCTGATACCTTCTGACCATCCTTTCAGGGATGTAGGGATGTTGATACCTCCTGCCTTTCCATCTGCAGAAAGGTGAACCCTGCCTCTTTTGTCTTCTTCAACACCACACTAAGTAGGACACTTTGGAACTCACCCATCTCCTTTGCTTTTCCATGTATTTTAAAACTTGTAGCCTACATTTCTGCTGGTTATTACCTTAATGAATTAAGCATGATGATATGATCCAATCCATTAAACAAAAAAGCTCAAACAGTGAAATAAATCTTGGATTCCATGGGCAGTTTCCTTTGCAGAAGAGAAATACTTTCAAAGCAGGATGACCTTGATGTGCCTGATGCTGACAACTCACACTGAAGGACGGAGTCCATTCAGACACTTCATGTGCAGTGCTTGGGAGTCACACGGGTGGAAAAACTTCAGCTCCTGGCAGGATTATTTGGATGATCAGCTGGCTTAGCTCTGTTCCTCACTACTGAGAATGGTGGGGCTCTGGAGTGGGGCTGCAGCTTTCCTGGAAGGCTGGCTGCAGCTTTAAAGTTATTGATCTATTATTATCAGCAACATACTCAAGCAGGTTAGAAGGACACACAGCTATGACATCATTTTTTTTTTTATGTTTGTCTATTTTTGTTTTTTAAGATTTATTTACCCTGTTTGCAGGATGCAGGCCTGGGCTTAAATGCACGCCTGATCTGACACAAACCTTGCGAAATGTGAAAACCATGAGCAAAACCACCTAAAACCTGTAAAGATAATAAACAATTTGACTGAAATGGCATTTTCAACAGCACATAAAGGACCAGAAAATACAAATTCTACCATAACACTACTGCCTGTTTATTTAAACCCTGTCAAATCCCATAGTTTATGAAAACCCATAAAACCTCTTCCCAGCCCAAAACAAATTTCACTTTTTTCTTCACAACTACCAACAACTATTTAATGGTCTATTAAGTAAACCTGTTTTCAGACATATTTCTCAGTTAAACACTCTTTTTCTGCCAGGCACTAGAAAAATATAATTTGCTTCTATTGCTATCGCACAAAGACCAGCACTAAAACTATGCTCAAGTTTATGGTAAAAACAAAATTAGATATGGGAGAGCCACTGAATGCATGTTTTGTGAATCCTGTTAAATATGTTTTGCAGGGTTATGATGCTCATTACTTTTGTTTGTGTGTTCCAGGAGAAGTTATTATCAATGGGAGCAGTAAGATGAAAGGGAAAAAAAAATACTAAAAAAGAGATTATCGTAAGAGAATTGGTATTTATTGTTACAGTGGACACCTACACCCTCAACAGAATCTAATTACGAAAGATATCTAGATACATCTAAAATATGACACATATTTTCCTTTACCAGGCTGTAACAAAAGGTTCTTCATACCAAATATGAAAATGAGGATCCAAAAATTACCAGTTTTACTCTAAAATCTGTCATGGGCTGCAGCCTGGGGCTGAGGCAATGGCACATGTGCTGACTGGCAGAGCTAGCTGGTCTTTATCCTTGAGGTTTCCCATTTAAAGTCCTAATCTTGAGACATTCGCACTCGTGTTTACATTTCCATGCAAAGCCACAAGGGCGTTTGGGCTGCATAAACCCAGTTATGGTTGTCTTGGAAGGCTTTGCTCATCTGATAAAGAGGGTTTGGGCCACAGGCACAACATTCAGGAGTTGCTTTTCTACATTTGAGCTGAGAGAGGCAGTCACTGGGGCTTGGTTTTCCAGGGCAGAGTTCCACCTCATTTATATATATTTTCTGGGTGTGCCCAGGCAGGTGGAGCTGATGTGGTGGGGAGATGGGAATGGGAGAGATCCAGCCAAGGTCCCAGCTCTGGGCTCCCTGAGGAAATCTAACCAAATCCTGCCCTGAGTAAGAACTCGGATCTCACGAATTTTCTTCACAACCCTCAGTTTTAACTTGGAACAACAACAATATAAGATAATAAAGGAGCAAGTTCCACCAGCAGTTGGAAGAATCTCTCTCCTTGATCAAGGGAATGCAGATCAATGAGTGGGAAAAGCTCTATTCACTCCTGTCTATCCATGGGAATGCCATTCCCGTGCCTCAGGAACCAAGCAGAGGCACACCAGAGGCAAAAGCCCTAAGAAGTGTTGATAGAGCCAGGCACTCTGCTCCTTGGTTTTTAGAAAGAGCCAAGACCTGTGAGGGTGCCATGTCGCAGCCAGCCAGCTCTCCACCTGCCAGGGATGCAGAAAAGCATGCTGCAGGAAAACAAGACACTCCTGCTTAGGATTCCCAGAGGCCCCATCCTGAGTGGCAGGATTCAGCAGAAAGCTGATCCATCAGCAAAGACAGCTTCTCTTTGGGGCCAGCAAGGGGAAGGAACGGGCCAGCACCTTGGTAAAGCTTCCTGACAGCCCCCAGGTGAAAGGCACACTTGGACTGATTGAGGATGGACATTCTTTGTAGTTTGGCCCTTGACAGGGAAGCTGAGAAGGACAGCAAGACTAAGCCCAGGCTCAAGGAGCTTTTGACAATATTTATTACCTAATACATCTTCGTAGCAAAGGAGCAGTCAAGATCCAGTCTAAGTATAAACAGCTGCCCTGTAGGTTTTGTAACAGGGGACAGGCTTACTAATAAACCTGCATTATCCAAAGATACACTGGTCAATCCACATGTCCTGCCCAAAAACAAAGGACAGGAAATTGCCATGAAATTGCTGTCACATATACAATGGAAAGAAGCAGAGCGTGGAGGGCTCTGTGGTTGCTGCAGGTGTTCAAAGGCAACTGGGCCAAAATTCTATCCAAATATCTAAGTTTCATTCCTAACTTGCTCCTGTTTATTCTGCAGTAGCACTTTCCCAAAAGGAGTTCAGACTCAATCCGTCTTCAAGGTGTGGACCTTAAAGAGGCAGATTTCTACATCAGGATGTACGTGCCTAACATCGTTCCCCTCCAAAAGCAAACAACAAACCCAAGGAGTTCTTATCACAAGAACCTAAGACATCTATCTTGAAGGATCATTGTGCTCAACCTATGTATAAACAAGGACATCTTGGCAAATTCAAAAAGATATCCCCCACAAAAAAACCCACAAACAAATAAATAAACAAAAAAACCCCACACCTTTTTTTCTAATTATGATGACCGTGTAAACACTAATGAAAATAGAAATGATAAAGGGCAATTCTAGTCTAGTATTTTATTTTTAAAAGTGAGAGATAGGATTCCCCCATTTTGCCATCTTTCTGTTCATTGTTCTTTGAGAAATCATCCCCAGAAGGAGCATCAACAGACAATCACAAGCATCACCAGAGGGGCATCATTCTTCCTACAACAAACCCTCAACGCTCTCTCTTTAGTACTAGAAATGAATCCTCCTCCATTGAGGAAACACCTCTGAGCACCACAAAAGTACGGCCCAAATAAGCAAAATTAGAAATTGTAGATTTTCAAACAGCATGTCTTTTCTGCAGCCCAATCTTTTTTAAATTCCCAAACTGCAGCCTTCCACCAGAGAAGAGCCCAAAATTCATCACAGGCATGTGGTCAGTGATAAGCTGCCCAAAGATATTCTGGATAAGAAAGGAAACAGCAGGTCCTGCCAAGAGCAAGCATTTGATATCAGTGCAGAGAGAAAGAGAGAAAACATTATTTGTTTTCATATTTCCTGAGAAAGACATTGAGGATGCAACTTTTTTATTTATGCGGGGTCAAGTTTTCATCCTAGAATTTAGGAAAGGAATTTGTTTTCCCCTAAAGTGTGATTAAGTTTATAAGACTAAGACAAGTTTTGATTGTGGTTTTTTTCTGTTTTGGTTAGCGGAATAATATTTCACTTTCTGTCTTCTCTTTTATTTGAAAAAGGAAAATATGCTGTTCATTTATCCGCTACATGTTTATCCATTCTGTGTTAAAAAACCCTAAACAAGAGAATAAAATGGAATTAAACTTTAATATATTGCTTATCTTCAAGCACTGAAATACTTAGAAAAACAATACTCTGCATGAAAAAAATGTTTTACCAAAAGTAATTTTTTTGGATACATTAAAGGACAGTATAGGTTATTCCATAAACTTTTTCCAAATACATTGTTAATGGCTATTTACAAACTTAATTGCTTTTTAATAGCACATATGCTGGTGGATTTGTTAAGCGAGTTTACAAAACACATTTTTGTCAGCTACGTTTCTAGTCTTATGAACAGTCTCTGCAATTTTAGTTTTGGTTTTGTTTTTTTAAATATTCAAGCTCTTTGGAAATTATCTTGAAGTGGTTGCTTTTAAACCTACAATAAATGTATTGCTGATTGAGAGAAAGGGAACTTCTAATTGCAGTAATTATGTCAATATTGGTATTTTTAAGGAAGAGAGGGCAACTAGCTTATTAAAACAAAGGTATTGCAGTTTTGATTGATTTCAAATCTGACATATAACATGCTAGCAACATCCTTGGGCCATTTGTTTTACTGACCTTTTAGATGTCTGTGGCCTGTAGCAGTTTCTGGTTTTTATTACAATATAGCAGAACACATTTTTTGTGTTTGAGGGACAGACAATATTTAAAATACTTGAATTGGTTGCAGAGGGTAAAAAAAAAATTGACTCCAGCCCAAGTCAGCTTCAAGGCACCTTTCCACGAGGGTAACGATGGACATAGGGGTGGGCACCTCTCCACATCATCCCCCTGAGCCAGCACTTGTAATGCTTCTGTATCTACTCTTTTTTTTTTGGTCTGATTTTAATACAATCTTTTATTTAGGTGAAACTAACCCTTCTTCCCTGGAAATTCTCATCTCTTAACTGTGTATTCCTTCAGGAAGTATTTGTAACTCAGATAAACAGTTTGAATTCTTTATGCCTTTTCTCCCTTGCAGGCTGGTTTGTGCCTGTCCTGGGGACCTGAGACAGCTAATATCACCACAGCACACCTCCAGGCATCCCAACAAGATCCTTTGGGGAAACTTTAGTGCACAAAGCCAAGTCTTCTGGATTAACATGCCACAGTGGTACAGCACAGAACTATTTTTGTGAAAGGCTGGATGCTCCAGTGGTACTGAAAACTAAAGCAAGTGTAAATGCAGGTATGAGTTGACTCTGCCCAAAACTGTTGGAATGCCAGCTCTCACAGGAGGAAATACCTACAGACCCAGGTTGTCACTCCTGAATATGATGTTCTGATGGGAAAAAACCCATCACCACACCTACTCCAGCCCATGAAACAGCTCCCACAGCCCCCATCGGGATCTCCCGAGGCTACATCGAGTGCTTTCTCTGCTAATATTTACGCTTGCTAATCAGCCATCAGACTCCAAGAAAGGACTCAGCCTATGACCTTTTAAACAAGATTTAAGAAGCCAGGCAGCAAAAATCATCCATTTGCAGAAAAAATCTGTGTCTGAAATGCTACTTTTCATGGTAAAACAATGACTTGCTGGTTTGACAGAAAGGCACTTCTTGCTGATCCTGAGTCTTTTGAGCACTTATATCCTGTTTGGCTTCTCTCCTTTATGCCTATTTATTTGGGAAATTTATGGTGCGATTCCCAGAGGTTCAGATGTGCTATCACTTATCCACGTCAATAAACAATCTGTTTAAATATGGAAACACTTTGTAGCAGCACAACCAAAGGCACTGGTTGTGCTGCTGCTGTGCCTGAGGTTAAAAAAAGGAAGGGGATGGGGGAAAGGGATCTTTTGTTGAAGACAGCCATTTATCTTCCATTAATCCACCAACACCACTGGGGCACACCACACAGATGGAAGATTTACAGATTCTGCCCATTCTGCCCTTGAGCTGGACACTCTTCTGGTTTGGGTAAGGATGTAACTGGTCACACCATTTACTGACAGTTCTGCTCTCTCCTTAATTTTTAGATGCCAAAACTGAATCTTTTTTTGCTCATGTCCCAATGTCTTGGTTTTGGGAGACACTCTGTGTTGAGAACTTCCAGCCACCACTGGTAGCAGAGGAGCTCACAGAGCAGAGCTGAAAAAAGCAGTGTCAAACTTACTGGGTGCCAACACCTTAAGGTCAAACTGCTTATCCACTATCTGTCCACCCTGTACCCAAACACAGCATGACTCCTCCATTTCAAGGAACACCCACAAAATTATCTTCTTTCTCATGACTGTAGATCCTCAAAGAGCCTGTCAGAGCTTCCAGCATGGTGTAACATGTTCTGCTCAAACATAGGCTGCTCCTAATCTTCTGCTCCTAATCTTCTCCAGAGTTGTCACCTGCTAGTGCTGTGTGGATTCCTTGATTCTATGTCAGTACAACTGTGTCTTTTGTGAGAAACAGCTCAGAAAAAGGAAAATTACAATTTAGGGTATGTCCAGTGAAGATGAACAAGCAACAGCAGCTTTTTGCTGGGATATTGCCTGCAGCACTCAGTTCCTGTGTCAGACACAGGAACTCAAATTTAAACAGATCAAAATGACAGAGGGGATTATGGCAGCGATGGAGGGAGGAGTTTCTCTTCCTAGAACACAGTAAAATAATTAAAAACCTACCCCCTCACTACCCACTTTCCCCATCCTGGATGGTCAAGGAGACAAAAGGTCATGAAGGACAAAAGAAGTGCACAAGTGATTAATTAATAAACACTCAAAAGCAGTCATAAGCTAGAGGTTCATGCCAGGGCAATAGTGGCAAAATAAATAAATAAATAAATAAATAAAGTAAAACAAAGCTATTTTTGTAATGGTACTTGAGAATTTATGAATGGGATTCTGTGATGTGGTTGCCCGAAATAGCCAAGATTTGGACGTGGTGACCCCAGGAGTTCCTGAGAGCAGCTGGCACAGAGGCCACACATGAACAGAGGGTTTCCCACTGTTCCCTCTCCTCTCCTCTCCTGTCAGGATGGACTTTTCCCTGAGCTACAAACAAAATACAGCATCAGTATAAGGCACCTCACACTAGGACAAAGATGATAAATTTTACAGTAATTTCACAGTTATAAGCCACACCTTTTTCATTGAAGAATCCATCCTACCCAGTAGTGCAGCTTATATTCAGGTGCAGCTTATCTATGGACAAATCCCAGTGAAATGCCAACCTGGAAGTGAGAGCCGGCCAGGGAGGGCACCTGGGGCTGCCTTTAAAGGCTTTGCTGGTCTATGAAAACTGTTTGCAAGTTGAGCACCTGACACCAAATCCTGTGCTGGCACGATTCTGTTACTAATTTGTTGCTTTGTCACACATGGTTCCTCACTTTAATTTAAAAAAAAAAAAAAAAAAAGTGCGGCTTATATTCAGGTGCGGCTTATATATGGACAACTCCCTTGGTCTACCCGGCTACGCGGATGTGCGGCTTATAATCAGGTGAGGCTTATAATTGTTAAATTACTGTACCTCAAAACCAACAACTCTATCCAGAAACCCAAAGTGAACTTCGCAAACCTCACTGGCCAGACGCCTCTCTTCCTCTACTTTCTTCCAAGACATCTTTCCCTGGATTTCTTTTAATTTTTGTTGCTTTAGGCTGTATGCTGCACATTTTTCTTGTGAAAAGATCTTGAAATGGGATAAAGTACTCCAGGTCAGGCTTTTCCAGCTCTGAGCAGCGTTATTACATGTTCCCTACAGAGATATTGTGGATTTATGTTTAGTTTATGAGTCTAGACCCTTCTCTGCCATTTAACTGGCTAATTATGCCTGCCCAGATGGAGGATTTTGCACTTGTCTGGTTCTCATCTCCAGTCCTGGAAGCACATCCTTTTCCAGGAAGATAAGCAACAACAAGTCTGCTTTAACAATGCAAGATTTAAGGCTGCTGGTACCAGATCCAAACCTCCACAGGCACAGACACAGACACAAAAAGCTGAAGGGGGAGCACACTGACTTCACTGGTTCAAGTTTCAAGAAATTTCTGGTGGGGCAAGCTGTCACCAGCAGGCTTCATTTTAGATCTATTATCAACTGTCCTGCCATGTCCAGCCTGAAGTTGGCATAGAGGAACAGAACTGCCATTAACTCATCTGGGTGCTTTTTTTTGAGGAATTTGATGGCAATATAAACCATATGTGACTGCACTCAAAGAAAATGAAACCAGTACTTTTGAGTGGCCTGATATTACACAGATGCAATACCTAAAATTGTGGAATCGGGGCAGAAGTTTGGTTTTACACAGTAAAATTTCGGAGGAGTAAACCTGGAGGAGATTCTTCTCTGTAAACATAAGAACACATTTGACGTGGAGATCAAAAGGAGAACTTACTCTAATTAAAGCGAAAAACAATCAGTGCTCCAGAACAGAAATAATGAGAAATGAACGCTGAAGGAAACTTTGATGTACTTCTAAGATAACTGTGGTACTTTAAAATTGGATGCAGTTCAAACATTTAAAACATGTCAGTCTGATATCTACATTTCAGATTGAGAATGTGTTGATGCACAAGTAGATTTTAAAATAAACACACGGTGGAGCAGAATATAAACATGGATTAAAATTAAAAAAAAAATAAAAAAATGCAAACCCCTGCTCTTCAGTTAAATCTCCCCTGTTGAACAGGCTTTAAAACCACTTCTCCTTCACACAAGCTAAACCCAAATGCCAAACTTCACTGAAATCATTGTTAATAATTCAGTTTGCAGCCTAGATTGGCTGGGTTGCCTGTTGACTCAGTGCAATTTGAGTCACAGGCAGAGCCCAGACCATACTGCCAGCTCCTGCACCCACTAGCAGACACAACACTAAGGGAAAAACGTGTCAGTCCTGATGGAGAAGAACACAAACCTGTGGATATTTCAGCAGGCCATTTGTCTTGCTGATGCTAATGAAGATTTATCAGGATGGGTAGGTCTGGTTCATTACTGCCTAAACTGTGGGACCAAGCTGAAAAGGTGCCCCCAAAAGCATCAGCAGTGACAGGAGGAATACAAAGCAAAAGGACAGAAACGTGGAGACTATCAAGCTCCTCTAAACATACTTCCTTACATTCCAATTTAGCAGTAAAATGTTTTCCTGTAAAATATTTTCCTGCAACACCCTTCACCAGAAAGTCACCTAAAACAAAATAAAGAACTAAAAAGATAGCTAAAGGCACAACTAAAAAGACAGCTGTAGTTTTTCTAAGACTGCAGCTGAATGAAATATGTGAAGACAAAAGCCACCACAGGGAGGGAAAGAACCATTCCAACAGCACCATCAATCCCTCCATTTACACAAGAAATAATGTCCATGTGATGCACTTCATTTTCACTCTCTACAGCCAAGCCATGGGAAGTGGATTTTCTCAGTATCATGATGTGACTTTTACTGGGCATCAAAAAACACACAATAACCTTCAAAAACAGCATGAAAATTCAGAAATGCTATTAACAACAACAAGTGCTCACACCACCCCCCCCCTCACCTCCCCCATCTCCTATTTACATCTCCTGTGCTCTGAAGTTAAAAACATGGAGATCACAACTGGAAGAGGTCCATGAGCTCCACAAAAAAATTAATATAAAGATAAATTTTCAGAGCACTCTCTCTGTACAAACTACAAGACAGCAGGTGCTGCCAGGATTACCCTTCAGGAACAATATGTGCCAGCACCTATTGGACTGTTTATGAAATTGGTCATTAAATTTAAACACTTTGGAGGATGGAGAAGACCCTGTGGCTTGCTGGTTTTAATCACTTTGCTGAAGAGAGGCTAACAGAGTGTGTGACAGCTCCAGGGATGAGCACACCTGCTCATGTACCCTGTTATATCCATGCTCCAGGAACAACAGCTTTTCAAATTTAAGCAAATTAACCAGCGGTCTTCATGAACCTGGCCAACCTTAAGGACATTTGACCCAAGGGCATGGAGTGGGGCATCAAAGTGGACATGGGGAGCTCTCAGTTGCAAGCATGCATGGGCTTGCTGCCACCAAACTGTCCTGACTGGTGTCCATCATGTCATTTTCTAAACAGCTGCTGCCCACAGGCGTTGTTGAAGTGTTTAATTACATGGCATAAGCAGTGAGAGCTCCAGCTCCCACCCTGGGCCACCAGCAGGGCCACACGCAGCACCACAGCTGTCACCTGCAGGGTGGCTCCTTCCTGGTGCCCACACAGTTTATTTCCTGCTGGAGTCCATCCCCTGGCCTTGGAGTGCTTCTGGGGCCAACCAAACACGCAGCACATGAAATCTGAACATTGGTTTCCTTTCCTTAAGAGGCAAAGTGAATAGCTCTGATTTTATTTTCAGGGTGCAACAGCAACTGGCACCAAGGAAAACAGAGGTGGAAATATTTTTCTAAAGCCCTTTCCAAAAACATTTGCCATCTGCATGCTGGATGACGGACCGTGTATGATTCCATGAGCGGATTTCAGGGATTTCACATTTCTGAAGCAGTTGGGAGACAAATATTTTCCAGCCAGTACTTCTTTCAATCAATTACTTGCCTACTCATTACAGAAATATTGGAAATCCTGCAGCTTTTAGCCTACTCTTAAGGTCCAAATTCATTATTTGAACACATAAATCTGTTGAGACAACATGTACCTTCTCCTCTATCTAAAAACGGGTTCCTGGAGCCCATACAGCAAATGCCCAGGCAGTAAGCTCTGTTCACATGGAAATGTTAAAGAAGAGAAACAATATCAGAGTGCCCCCTGTGTTTATAATTATAGTTTTAATAACATTCCACCTCCTTTCTAATTTTTCCTCCAGGTTCCATTTTTGGTCTGTTCTTGGTGTCTGCCTCTCCCAGGCATTTCCAAACAACAACACATATTTTGGTGAACTATCAGTTTCACTTACTCCACATTGATTTTTTACTTGATGGCAGCATATATTTTTTCTGTTGGGGCCATGAATTATTCCCTCATAAAGAATAAAGCACTTAAAGGTCAAGTGCTCTCAGAAAAAATTAGCAAGTGTTAATCATCCAGGTACACACCCATCTGTTCACTTTTACCTGGAGTTTTTGATGAGTTAAAGTTGTACATGGATAGAGGAAAGAATGACCGGATTGAAATTTTAAGCTGGAAGATTGTAGAGTAAATTAGGGTGGAATGAAACAGCACTACCAAGTCCAAGGAAAGGTGAAGGCTGCATGTAGAAGACTCAATCAGTAAGTGATTCGCAAGTGTTTAAGCAAGAGAATGCTGAGGATGGGGCAAGATCTCCTAATGAGCTAAAGCAGGTATTGCTGTAAGGTCCCTGCTCCTAAAACCACACACAATAGAAAGCAAAGCGCTTTATTGATGTAAGGGCTCAGAAATGCTGCAGTTATAACCCTCATGGGCCAAGTTCATAATCTTACTGGATAAATTCAGTGAGGCAAGGTGGGTCTTTTCCTCTCTTTTCCACAGTTTCTTCATCCTATATCACACTGCTGTACACCACCACTAAAATACAGAAAATGCAAAGCAAAACCCTTGTTGATACAAATTTTGACAAATCCTCACTACAAAACACCAACCAAAGCAGATCATAATGGATTCAGGAAAGACTTTGGCATGCTTTTACAAAAACAGCCTCTCAAACCACACTTTACCAACCAGTGTGGAACCCAGAAGTTATGAATATGAAAGAAAACTCTTCAGGGCTAGATTATCCTCCCTCTGTTTGGGCTCAGACTCCTTGCCCCTCCTCAGACATGTCTGGAGGCATCCTGGACATCCAGCCTGTAGGAATGCACCGGTTTCCCACAGCAAATTTCTGTGCCCTCCAAACTGGGTGAGTAAATATTCCCTACATAAAAAATATCTGTTGATCATGCCACAGATGTAAAACAAATGAGGCTGTGTAAGATGAGAAGCTAGAAAAGAAAGATCATCCAGTTTTACCCTCTTTCAATAGCTTTTTAAAAAGATCCCTTTCTCCCAGGTGCAGCCTTCCTGGACCGCCCTAGTACTCCCACATGGATCCCAAGAGGAGTCACATTCCTGGGCACAGGACGTGGCAGAGGGATGGGAACAGGGGACACATATCCTACATCCAAGGAACTGACACTGCAACAGCATTCAGCTGCTCTCTGCATCCATTGCTTCCTTCCCAAACAGAACCAGCTACCCAACCCATATCCCCAAACTTAACAAATACCTGGGGCACTATTGCTTTTTTTATGAAAAAGGGAAAATATCAGGGGAAAAAAAAAAAAAAAAAAACAAAAAACCATAGAAAAAAGAACACACACAAAAGTAAACAATCTACCTTAAAATAAACTCTGTGGTATTATTGGTCTCTTGCCAAAAAGGTATTAGGGAATAAAAGGGACAGAGTGTCTACTAAGATACATCCCATGACCAAGTGACACACCTAAAACTTGTCAAAGACTTCCCTCAGTTGATGTGTCTGCTTATCCTTAGTGATCACACATGTTACATTACTGTATATCCTTGGAGAGTGGAAGCTCTTGATTTATTTGTTGTAGGGAAAGAACATTTCTTTCCCCCACCTGATTTCACCCTTCTGATGTGACAGGTCTTTTTCTGTTCCCACAAAAACCAGAGAAGTCCTCGACTAAAACCAGACTCCACGTAATTATTTTCCCTTAAAAATAAAGACAATAAAACTGGCAAATGTGAACAAAACTGGAACTGATCTATCAAAGAACTGTAAACAGATTTTCTGCAGTGCACATTCTTCCCACTGAGGAATTACTACTGGTCAGTATTAAAATTAGACAAATGATGTGGTGCTTTGGTGAAAGAGGGGATGAAACAACTCATGTGGACAAGTTACAGAAATGGGTAAATGAGATGGTGTCTCAGCCCAGACAGCAATTTTGGGAACTCTTTGTCTGGCGTCCAGTCTTGGCTGTGTGTCACATGTAGGGCCCCTACAGAACACATCACATCAGAACTGAAACACCAGTCTTGTCCAGCTCCGCTTGAAAACTGGGTTGTGACCACAGCTTTGATGTGTTTGTGCACTGGGTATGTTCCCATGAAGTTTTAATTCCTGTTAAAACTGTGTGAGGGTGGAACAAGGACACCAGTTGGGCTCAGGAGAAAAGTGCTGCCATGGAGGCAGTCTGGAAAGGGTTTCCTCTGCAATGTAGCCAAAAACATTCAGAGAGATTTAAAAACTGTTTGCAGATGAATGTACTTTTTTTCTGAGAAGAAACTTTAAATGAAAATTAAACTGAGCAAATAAAGCAAGCTACAGCTATTGAAATAGAAAGATCATGGGAAGGAGAAAAGAGCAAGAGCAACATTCACACTGGAAGGTGCACCCATCAGGGCAAGTACACAAGAATTTGAGTGTGAGCAAGAGCAAACTGTGCATCAGAAACCAGTCTACACCACATCATCTAGACGGATGGAGAGAGATCTTACCTGTTAACATTGCTAAGACCAGATTCAGCATGAAAATTCATTTTGTTGCTTCATTATCTCTTCTTGGGGAGCAATCAAAACTCTCCTTTCAACATGGTATCTATTTTTATTTGCATATGTCTCAATGCAACCTGAGTAATATGACAGTAGCCCAACATGAGCAAAAATGTTTCTTTCCAATGCTGTGAGGAATCCATAGCATCTGGAATTCCCTGCCTTCCTGGACTGTTCTTCAGAACATCCCAACACCAACACAATCCTGCTTCACGGGATTCTATCCCCCAGTGGTATTGAGTCAACCAGAAAAGAAAAGTATGATCAGATGTGAAGTGAAGAGAAATCTCTGGCCTTCCCAGAAGGAAGTGCAGAGGGCAGCTCAAAGCTGAATCCTAAGAAAACTCTGGTCACAGAGGGTTTTGCCTTGCAATATGGTTTAGATTAAAATCCTATCTGTCTCCACAACTTTGATGAAAATCTAGTTTTCTGTGTCAACAGAAAGCAATGAAATAAAACAAAGAACTTGACACATGTACATGTCTTGAATGTACAAACAACTGGTTGTTTCCATAGAAAAACCAGAGAACAAACTGAAATAACTCTAAAAAAATGAATTCCTGATTTTTTAATAAAGGCCACATGATCTGCTCAAGTGAGCACAGAACTGGAGAGGCAAAACTGATTGGTTTTACCCAAACACCAATACTGATTTCATCTCTTACTTCGTCTCTTCTTCATCCCAGGACACATTCCTGTGGAAACTGCAGAACTCACCTCTTAGTCAGCAGACCTTTGGCAGAATTAATTATTGAGCATTTAATCAAATCAAACAGTGAATGAGCATACCCTGAAGTACAAGTTTGTGGAAAACACAACATCATCAACAGAATGCAAATCTCTTATCTCTACTCCCTGGGACTATTCTGCTCTGGGCTGCACACAAAATTATTTTGTACAGCAGATTCAAACACAGTTCAACAAAGCAGAAAATCAACAGAAACACCATTTGGAAGTTGGATATTACAAACACCTCTTGAGAGATTTTAATACCATCAAACTTCAGATTTTGCCCTGATATTCTGAACATTTTACAAATCCCACAAGCCCAAAGTCAACTTTGCCTCCACTGGCACTACTATCAGCAAAAACTTAGTGATCAATAATGCTGGCACTGTAAGTTCATGCAAGGAATAGTACAGGCAAAGGCTTTGGATATGAGCTGAAAACCCATTTAGTTAAGAATATTTTATTGTGGAAAAGGACATGGAAACAGAAAATAAGTTAAAATGATAAAGAGGCCTGAATAGAAAACCCATGGTTATAAATGGAACAGTCACTGTGAGCAGACAGTTCTGTACATCCACATCTGTTCCAGTTCAAAGCAGTTCATGTGAACGAGGGGAAAAACCATTTTTTCCCTCAGTGCTGCAAACCTATCTGCAGTCTGGCCAAGGCAGAGGGAGAAGCCACCATCACTGGCTCAATCCAAGTTTCAATGAGATGGAACTGCCACCAACATCTCTTTTTGCCTTTCCCTGTTTTCCCTCACATATAAAACTTAGAAGAGAACAGAAAAGCTGTTTGTTTTTGCTAAAACCAAGATTAACAAAAGCTCTATTTTTGTTCCTCTGCTCACAGATAGTTTCTGTTTCACAACTGTCCCTGCTGGGGCCACTTTGATGACAACGTGGGAAAAGCAGGCAAAGTAGTCAAAGAGGGAAATAAATATATAAAAATAACAGGGCTGCTCCGGGACTCATTCAGGTTCCAGAGGAGCTCACAGGCAGATTTTCTGCCTGTGGATATCTGAAATATTTTCGCTACCCAGTTCAGTCTTTGTTTCTCTAATATCTTCTATACTTCTTCCTTTGAATCTTAAAAATTATTTTTTTAAAAAATGTAAGTAGCAAAGACAGCAGTGGCAAGAAAAATGTGCTGCAAAGAAACAGAAAGAGCACTCAAAAAAGGGTGAAACCTGGAATTAGCTCCCTGTTTTGGTCTCACAGCAATACCATCCTTCAGAGGAGAGTCACTCCCCTGTAATAATCTGGTCATGAAATGTATTTATTTTCCTACTTACATTATTAAATGACTACACGCATACAATCTGTGGGATTTAAAAGTTGGTTTTTTTTAACATCAGACTGTTCACATTGAGGTTGAAATATGTTTATAGAGTCCCCGAGTTTATTTGCCACAGGAAAAACATGAAACTTCCCGCAAACAACCCTGCTCCTGACGGAAAACATGCTCAAGTCAGTCAATACTGAGTAACTCCTGGACTGAAATCAATCACAAGCTCCCAGGAACTGCTTCAGCTAGGTTTTGCTTTAAAGATTTAGTGCTGTGACTGGTGAGGCACTGAAATCCTCAGCTACCATTAGTCATTACAAAGCCTCCACTGAAGCAGGGCTCATAAGAAACTCCCTGAAATGCAGAGATCTTCCACTTCAACTAAATAATCCTCCAAACCCCTTACACAGATGCATGAATGAAGGGGCAGGGCTGTGGTGTTAAGTGCTGCTCGTGTCAGGTGGAGAAAGCGCTGTGGAGAGTGGGAAGCTGCTGCAGATTTCCCTTGGACACAGAGGCACGGAAGCTGTCGGGACACATGGGAGGGTCTCCTGCTCAGCTGCCCACTTGCCACCAAAACCAGGGCTATTTGTACACTGAAGTGCTTCTCTGGATGAGGGCCAGAGGGCACAAGGAATTGCAGGACACAGCCCCAGGAGCTATTCTAAGAAAATGTACTGAAGAGAGATGAAAAGGAAAGCTTTCATTAATTTATATTATCAAGAAAACAAAGATCATGTTTTGGAAATGATAATCTGGTTCTTTTAACTGAGTGCTTCTTAGCAAGATGCTACAAAGAGAAGTTTTAAAAATCAAATTATTTCATCTGCCACTTAGAAAGTATTAGCTTTAAGAGGCTTAGATTTGATTTCTATGTCTCTGGTATGTAACAATGTTTAAAATCTAAACCAAGACGTGTTTCTGTTCTTCCTCTGATAATTAGTAGATGGTGTCTGGTTTTCATTATCCAACTATTCATTTATATTGTTAGATGGGCTTAAATGGTTAAGATTAATCAAAAATACTCTATCATAACACACAAAAGACAAGTCATTATGGTACTGTAAGAATGGTACTAGTGAGCACGATTTCTCTTGCAGACGATGACTTGTCATTATTTTTAGTGTGTTTGAGAGAGAAGATTCATTCTCAGAAGAAAATTATCAGTTGCAAATTTACTAAATAAGCTATTTAATTTTTACAGTGTGATGGCACTCCTCAGTCCCTTGCAAAGTAAGCAGCAGAGTGAATAAGCATGGCCCAAGAGTTCAAACTCCAGTTCTAAGGAGCTGAACTAAGGAGAACCTAGACCAGTTTTACCCTGTGTGATCTGGGGCAGACACAGAGCACTCTGCTTATTCCTCACCTACTCAGTGCACAGGGTCTTACCCAGAACAAACATTCTCTCAGCTGAATCCATTTCAAGTGAACTAAAATGACAGTTCTTGTTCTCTGTTGTTTGTCAAACCCACAAATTCAATATATTCATTCTTGTCACATGCCAGAAGTTCTGCAATGCAGTGCAAACGGAGCGATGGGCTCTCACATTGTTTCCCTAAAGTTTGCAAAGTCCTTGAAAGTCGGTGGATACAGAAATACGTTCTAAAGCATATACAAAAGGGCTGGGACATGATTTTGGTGTTCAGTCTCTTAACCTGGGAATTAAAGGAGGATCTCCTTGGTATCCTTGAGTACAATTGTTTAAAAACAGGATCTGTTCCTATTCCAAGTGCTCAAACATCATCTAACACCCCAGAGCACATGAAGCCAAATGTTTCTCCAAAATGTCTGAACTTGAAATCATAGCACAGAAAGAGTTGTCTCTGTTAGCTGAAGTGGGTCCTGGCAATGCGCCTCAAGCTGCTGTCTCGTGCCTTTAGCTGGCCTCAGCGTTCTGGCAAATGGATTATTGACAGCAATAAAGATATAAAGATGAAATAACATTTCAAATCTATGTCCCTGTCAATGTCAATGCTATACCCTAAAATTGCAGGAGCCTGCAAACACAACCCTACTAGTACAGTGCTGATACCCCAAACCCCAGAAATCTTGAAAGTTAAGCATTACTCAATTCACACCCTCTGTGCAATCAGTCATGCTGATTTAAAAAAATATGGAGTATGTGGACACTCACTCTTCATTATTCTGTGTGACACTAAGAGAGGTTCTCCCAAGATATATCCTGGCAAAGGAAATGATGCTCAGCATATTTCAGCTTAGATTACTTGCCATTTTTAAGGAGTGAACAAAACTACAGCATCTTCTACTACTGTTGTAGAGAGGCAGACTTAAATTTCACCCAAAGGAGGCCTCTACCTAAAATTCATGATAACAGTCATTTATTTTCAGATCTGTTTGATTCAAATTTATGGTTGGTTTGGTGCAGCAGCATGATGAACTGACTGTACGCCCTAGGAGACTAAATTTGTGAAAATATGTTACTTGAGCTGATTAAAGGAAAGTAAGTGTTGCTTTGGATGTTGGTCAGATGAACCTTAGGAATAGTGTAAGAGGAATAATTGGAATCTCACTTTTATTTTTTGAGCAATAAACTAACCCTAAGAATTCCACTTCTAAATTATCTTCTTTTTTAACTCTTCTCACAGAGCTGCAACATCTGACAACTTTGGAGGCAGATGCAGAAAGCAGCTTTCCCCTCTGTGCTGCCCATGTCATGTGTGAGACCCCTGAGGCACAAACACAGAGCCAGCCCTTTCCCTCACTGACCCAGGAGCTGCAACTCCTACACCTGGCGAAAATCCTGGAAAAAGCCTGGCTCCACATCCTTACTTTGTGACTCAGGCTCATTTCTGTTTATACTCTTGTGAGCTGAAGAATGATGATGACTAGTAGCTATATAGATAAATAAAGTATATTAAGTCACAGGAAGTAAAAACGGAAAACTGTTAATTTATTTTTAGAAACCTGTTCTTGCCATTCATCAGAAGAAGAACATCCAAAAGTCTGCAGTGAGATATAAGCATCTGGATGGGGCTTGCTGATCACATACCAGCGTTCGGACTACTCACAGAGCAGTACTTGCCTTCTTTAAGCCAGTCCTCTACTCCATCCAGGAACACAGGATACAGACAATAATGGAGTAGTTTCCACTGGCAGGAAAGAGTGCTTTCACCACACAGGCTGCAGCTGCTTGGTCTCCTCCTTCCAGTGGTCCTACAGCAGATCCCTCCCTCCAGATGCACCGTGGCACCAGCTGGTACATCCCAAACTGCTGTCTACACACACCTTCCATCAGCAGTGCCCACCTCAGGTCAAACACCAGGGAAAATGTTCCAAGGTCCGGATTTCCTTCTCCAGATGGACAGACCAACTCCCTGCACCCCATCTGGGCAATCCCCAGATACAGAGAATGGATTGAGAGCAGCCCTGCAGAGGAGGACTCAGGGTTGCTGGCTGAATAGCAGCTCAACTTGAGCTCTCAAGGTGTGCTGGCAGCCCAAAAAGTCAGACATGTCCTGGGGCACCACAAAACCAGCATGGCCAGCAGGGTGAGGGAAGGGGTTTCGCCCCTCTACTCTGGAGAACTGCATCCAGCTCTGGGGTCCCAGCATGGAGAGGATGGGGATGTGCTGGAGCGAGTCCAGAGGAGGCCATGAAGATGCCCCATGGGCTGGGAAGAGAAGGCTTTGGAGAGACCTTAGAGCCCCTTCCAGTGCCTAAAGGGGGCTCCAGGAGAGCTGGAGAGGGACTTTGGACAAGGGCCTGGAGTGACAGGACAAGGCAGAATGGCTTCAAACAGGAAGGACGGGTTCAAATGGGATATTGGGAAAGAATTGTTCTCTGTGAGGGTAGGGAGGCCCTGGAACTGATTCCCAGAGAAGCTGTGGCTGCCTCATCCCTGGAAATGTCCCAAGCCAGGTTAGATGGGGCTTGGAGCAACCTGGGATAGCAGAAGATATCCCTGCCCATGGCAGGGGGTGGAACAAGATGATCTTTAAGACCCTTTCTGCCCCAAGTCACTCTGGGATTGTGACCACACCAATACGAATCAAAACCATAAAGATGATTAAATCTGGAGCCGGATGCTCAACTCCCAAACACCTAGTGAGTGCTATATACCCATACACCCTTTGCTTCCCCTCCTCTTGCTGGTTTGTCAAAACAACACCAATCCAACAGTGAAAAACCTTTCAAGGCCAACAGCACCATGAATTTAATGGGTTTTGCACAAAAGCTTCCATCTCTTGCAGCCCACAGAAGCTATTTTTTTTCTGGACAGACATACCACAAGCATAGAGTCACACCATATTTTGAATCTTTGCCTTCCAAAATCTGGGAAGAATTGCAAGGCACACTCATTGATATGTCCTGTGGTGCATGAGCAGCCAAGATGCCATAGTGCAAATGGTGAGATACAGATACACAAGATGTTTTTCTCTGACTGTTAATGCTGCTCTGGACAAGTGTCTGTCACCATCCTTACTTCAAAGCAGTAAAAACCCTAAAAGTGTGAATGATGCTTAGCCCTGTCACTTGCACCTTGGCTTCCTTTCCACTTCTTAACAAAAATTATACAACTCCAACAGTATCATGTTGAAAAGCAGAGTTCTAAAATGTATTCAGAGTTCATTACTTTCACCTCCATGATGTCACTGAAGTCACTATCGGCTCACTTTTCCTATTCAGTTTTTAACAATGTGTCCTGAATCTGCTCTGAAAATGCAATTTAGTTGCTAGACTTTTCCCTTTTTCCACTAATTGAATGCTGTGAAATGTATTTCTCTCTGCCTGGCACATTTTCTCTTAGTAAACCTTACTTATCAACACATGGATCCCTATGGCACACTGCAAGCTTGTTCTGCAAGCAGGATATGAGCTGACGTCAATGAAGATGTACAAGGGGCACCAAATATTTTGCAATGTGTTTAGAAAACAGAGATTTTTTTTCTTGTTTTAGTATGTGCTCACCGGGATACAAATAGAGGGAGAGGTAAACCAGCAGGACTGGGAGCCAGGAATACATAACTCAGATTGTTATGTACCACTAATGTCATGATAGAAGTTCAATAATTTATAGGATATGAAAAGAGCAGTTAATGCCTGCAAACCACTTAGGCTTTTCATAACAGAGTTCAGGTTTTACAACTCCCTCAGAGCACTCACAGTTGTGTGGAAAAAGTCATAGGTGTTTGTATCAGTGTAAAAAAAGAAAAGCTTCTGCCTTTCAGAGCTGCAGTCTCAGTATTTCTATTGCATCTCAGTAATTGTATACATCATTAATATACCACTGATAGGAATAAGAATGTACATCCAGGTCCTTTCACAGATAGAGGGCTGCCAAGAATAAATCAGACATGTAGATAAGGTAAGCAGGCAAAGATATTAAAGAGGAATGGCACTGGGTCTGGTGTTACTGTTATCTTTCCATCAGTTCAAATCTGGAAATAGTTTCTGTAATGGCTGGAAGGACAGACTGCCAGCAGAAGGTTCAAAAAATGTGAACTGTGGGAGTCTGAAGAAGACAGCAAACACTGACATGTGGGCCAGCCACAGAGGAGAGGCAGGGACAAGCCACTGGAAAGAGCAAAGGGAGTCGGAACACAGAGCACAGGAGCGGCACAAAGGCACGGAACAAAGGCAAGGTGAGGACTGAGAAGGGACACGGGTCAGCTGCTGCACAGAAAGGCTGCAGGGAGGTTAGGGGGCAGGGAGAAGGGCTGGCCCTCCCACCAGGATGTAGTACTACTTTCAGAAACAGAGGGATGAGGGATACAAATCAAAGGCTAAACCAAATAAATAAGACTATTTCCCTGGAGGGTATGTGGGATCGCGTAAGATGAAGCCGTGGTGACTAATGCAGGCCAGCAAAGGAGTTCTGCTTCCTGTGCGTTCCAAGCCTCCTCAGCCAGGCAGACATTGTGGTTGTTGCAAAAAGACCCACACTGATCATAAATTACCTTGCAGGAACAATGGAGACACCACTATCTCTGTGCTCTTCAAAGCACCAGAACAAAGTGGCACAGTGTTAGTGGCATTGCTTAGCTCTAACAACTGGCACAAGATGACTTAGCACCACTGAAAATAACCCCGTGACAGGGCCCCAGCAAAGCTGCCAACCCCTGAAAATTTGTCATTTGTAAAATCCCCTCCCTTGGGATTTGTACCTATGACAGAACTGTAAGTCTTGTCCTGATCTCCAGTTTGGCTGCAAATATGGGTGAGGTCGGGGAGGTGAATAGCCCCACACCAGCTGAACACCTTCTGCAGTCTCTGTAATCATACAGACCTCCTTCATCCCACTGTTGCTAACATGGCTTCTGTAATAAAACTGAGGCTGTGAGGAGAAGGGCTTTGTCAGAATCTCTGAAAACGCTCACGTGAAATAAGGAGAGTGGTGACTTCTGTTCCTGGAGCTCACTGGACCAGTGCTGCACCTATGCAGTGACCCAACAATTCTATATGAAATGCATGTTTTGATAGCGTAGTCCTGCTCATCTTGCCCGAGGACAATGCCAAAGACTTTGGACAGGCTTTTCTCCGAAGCCTACTCAGTGCCTTTGGCTTTCCCAGATCTCATCCCTGTGCTGACTGCCCTCTGTGGCAAACGAGGATATAGCAGAGGGACCAGCCTTCCAAGAGCACAGGGCAAAGATTCACGAGTACCTGGACAACAGGGAGCAGAATGCTGAGCTCTGTGTGGAGGCTAAGGGGATCTCTTCTCCCAGGGGTCACAAACCTTGCTGCACAGTGTGATAA
This sequence comes from Sialia sialis, assembly GCA_009812075.1. Taxonomy (NCBI): domain Eukaryota; kingdom Metazoa; phylum Chordata; class Aves; order Passeriformes; family Turdidae; genus Sialia; species Sialia sialis. Next base: position 40,554,398 of record VRYO01001269.1, read on the forward strand.
AAGCACCTCCTCAGCACTATGACCTCAGTGAGAACAGCTTCTTCCTGCGGGAGAGGTTTCTGGTTGGGGTGTATCCCAGGGGATCTCGCTCAGGATCCAGCTGTGTATGATGCCAAACGTGTCCCAGTTAGTGCCAAGTATCCCCAATAAAATGGGAGGAGCTGCCAAATTTGGCTTTTATCAGCCTTTCACACAGTAAAGTCCTCAAACTTTTCAACCCCGTCACATTCTTTCTTCTTCTCCTCAAAGGGATCCTAATTAAAAGTGAGCCTTATTTTCCAACCACAGCACGTCCCCAAGCATTTCCTTTTCTCAAAACTGCCAGAACCCAAAGGGTGCAATTCAAGTCAAAAGGGATATTTTTCTCTTTCTGATGCCAACAAACACTGCTACTTCGCAGGGTTACTCTGCTGTCTGCCTTCTGTCACGTTGCTTTCCCCCATATTTCACACCACGCACCTGTGCAACCTCAGCAAATGGCCCCGGAGATCCACAGCATCTTCCCAGCACACCCCCACATCTGACTCCGCAATGGCCCATTTCCCAATGCCCTGCCAGAGCTCCCAGTGATTGCCAGGCTGCCCTGCTTGCTGCCAGCCCAGGGCAGGACAGGGATTCTTCCCGTGGCACATGCCTGCAGACCGGCACAAAGTCAGAGCCACTGCCCTGGTCACGTGCATGCTCACTCCTAGGAGTTAATAACTTATTACGACAAATTAAAATATTAAGTTAATGATGTGCATGACTGCAAGTTACAGAGCTGGAAAAGAAGTCCCAATTAAATCAATACAGTTATTAGACCCTTGTCATCTCTGATTGATTATTAGCTTAATATGCTCCATAATTTCCACTGTTAATGGAAAGAGCTGCAGTGCTACCAGGGGAAGCTGGGCAGTACACACCAGAAATCTATGGAGACAGGCTGGAACTTCCAGCTCTGGATTGAGCAAGGTCTTTCAGAGAATAGGGAAAGAAACATTTCAATTTTTGGGGCACTAGTCTGAGAGCATTTAAGTTTGTTTTCAAAGGGGGCTGATATTCATTCAGGGGATTTTTGACTGCTGAAAGGTTAAGGAGCAAAGACTTGATTCCTAAGGCTGGGCTTAGTCCCAGGCACTTGTCCCAGTGCCTCCAAGCTTTTCTCTGCAATGACAAGATATCATCACAGTCCTTTCAGAAGCCAGTGTGCCCCTCCCTTGCCCCAGAGACCATCCTAGTTGTGGCCTCATCCCATCCTCATCAGATGCAATCGTTACCCCAGGGCACAGAGAAGGAGTGGGCACACAATAAGCTGGCAGGCATCAGCTGTGGTGCCTGGCTCCTCAGGGCACAGATGTAGCTCAGGACACCTGTCCTTTCATGCCACCGACAGAGCCAAAAATAATGTACTGATGTCACTTTTCTCCTTGGGAGTGATAAGTGAAACAGTACTTTGAATTTAGGCAACAGATAGTATTTACCCAGAGCTTAGGGGAGCACAGCTTCCCTTTGGCTTTGCTGTCTCTTCCATCATCCTTTCACTGCCCTCAGCTTTTTCCTAACTCCTCACAATAAGCAGGTTTCCTTTGCTGTCTGGAGGATTTTTTTTGAGTGTGAAAATTTCAAGGATGGGTCTTTATATGTGTCTCCAGCAAGCCAGGAAGAGAATTTGTATCACAAATGCTGCTATGTCATTAGACAGGAGTCTCAGAAACAGCTTTCACAAAGAAGCTCTTTTGGATAGGTTATCAACAGAAATACAAACACTCACTGCCAAGAACAAAACTGCTCCTTGAACTCATCAATGAAACTGTTCATGCTGCTAAGGGGTGATTCAGTAAATTAAATAATGTCACTGTAAAAGGCTTCGCTTCTCAAAGATAAAAAGCCACTCAAATGATTTCTCAGGACTCTCACCACCCTATCACTGAGATTACCTCGTGATAAATTGCCACCTGCCCCATGAGTAATGGTAGTTCCCAGTATCGTTTTATCATTTAGTCCTCTTGCTGATATCTCTGTTAATGTACCGTCACAACACTTCAGCTTCCCATGCTCTACGCGCCTTCTACTGCAATTGTGCAAAGCTGGAGCTCCTTATTCCCAGAAAGAAGTTAAGGTGGGACAACCAGCGTCATGCAGAACTCGTGTCCTCTACTCCTTGGATATAAAACCCACCTGTCTTGTGTCAGACATTAAAGAAAAATTTCAAATTCTGAGCACTCTGGCCAGTCTAGGTTTACTGAGTAGACAGCATTTCTTCTAGAAATGAGCTGAACTCCAGTGAAATATCTGGCTATTTAATGAGCGGGCTCTAGGATAACGGTTTTCATGGGAATCCAAAAAGGAGTAAAGAAAAGGGCTCTCTGTGCTATTCTTAGCTGCAAACTGCTAGATTCGGAATTTTGATTGTAAAGCATGGAATTTATAAATGGTGCCATGCTAAATTTACTTCATTTGTATATAATTCAGTCAGATAATCAGAAGTGTTCCAGTGTGTTCCTGGTTAGCATCTTGGTTCTGGTTTTATTGTCTCCAAGCTGGTAGAAAAAATGCATTCAGTAAATAGTGCTTGCAGAATTTGTGTGCCTGTGTGTGTGCAGGAAGGTTTTCTATACACAGATTTTACATAAATGCGCATGTGGGTGCCCATGCATGCACAAGACACTGAGCCATGATTTATTTCCAGAGGGAAGCCAAGGAAATTCCCACCCCCTACCATTTAAACGATCTGCTCTTTGGCTCCAAACATTCTGCAACTTCTCAGCCAAGGAATGTATTTTCCCCTTCCACTATATATAATTTATTTTGCTGCACACATTAGTTAATGATAGCGAGATACATGATTTAGTCAGCTCTGTAAAAACATTACTGACAATCTCAGACAGATCCATTTCATTTAGTAAGTTGGGATTTTTTTTTAGCTCATCTTCTGCAGCACGGTGTGAATTAACAGCAATCATCAACTCAAGGATTTGTCACATATACTCCTTACTCCGGCAATTTTTCATAATTAGATTGGCTTCCCGCGGTTAGACGAGCTTTTAATTATGATATTAATATAGGTTAGAAGGACTTTACACTGTTATACACTTCGGGGGCGGGAAGGGGGAAAGCGGGAGGTGGGAAACGAGCTATTTCATTTCACCGGTACTCTGCGGCGATTATTTCTGGATTTTTAAAAATAGTCGATGAAACGCTAATAATAAATCCCTTATCGGGGCACCCGGGGCGCCGAGCCCGTCCCCGGCCGGGCAGGAAAGCGCCCCCATCCCGCACGTTCCCCAGCACAGCGATGGCCGAAACTTACGGGGTCCCCAGGGCGCGGCGGCCGGCAGCCTGCGCAGGTGGATCTCATCCTTCTCCATCGCCCGTCCGAGCCCCGCAGCCCGCCAGCCACTTGGTACCAAAGTGAACTTGCCAGGATCCCTCCTCCCGCCGCTCCTCCTCCCTCGTCCCCCCCTGCTGCTGGGGCGGGCGCGCTGCTCCAGGAGCGGCTCCGCGCAGCGCCCCGCCGCCCCCGGGCACACTTTAAATACGGGCGGCGGGCGGGGAGCCGAGCCGGCCCGCCGGAGCGCGGCCCTCCGCGGGGAGCCGGCCCTCCCCCTGCCCTGCCCTGCCCTGCTCTCCTTTCCTCCCTCGGTGACGCCGCGGCTCTCCCCGCCTGGCCAGCCCCGCGCAATCCCCGCGGTATTCCCGCGCTACCTGCGGCCTTGGCGGCGGCGGGGCTGACCTTGGGCGCGGGCGGCGGAGCGACGGCGGCAGCTGCGGGCGGGGACAGCGCGGCCGCGAAAGGTCAGCGCGCCCTGGGCTGCGGGAGCGCGCCCCGCACTCACCGCTCACCTCGGAACCCCCAGCGCCTCTCCCTAGTCCTTTTTTCCTTTTTTTTTCCCCAGGAGCTCCCGCACCTTCCCGTTTTTCCCGTGGTGAAAAGGAAAAGCGAGGCTGGGTCTGCTGCTGAAGCCTCGGGATCGCTCGCCCTCGCCCAGCGGCTGGCCACTCCCCGCGTTTCTCAAGGCCCCGATGGGAAAGGTGACGAGATTCCCAGCTGGAGACCAGGGATAAGTTCTCCACCCCACCGGCACGGGGGCAGCCAGGTCAGCCCGTGCCGCAGGAAAGCTTCTTCTCTCAGGTCTGGTCTAGAAGAGATGCTCTGAAGGTCACTACAGACACCAACAAACTCGGGCACTCAAAGAACAATTTTTTTTAACTTTTCTTTAGAAATCTGAGGTGTAAAATAGCTGGAGCTCGCTTTTTACACCTCCCGCTACGTGGCTACAGTATTTGTACAGGGGTTTGAATAGAATTTCAGGCTTTCCCTTTTCAGTACCCCACAGGGATTCCCTGGTCTTTTCCAAAGTTACAGCCTGGACCCATGCTGTGCTGCAGAAACCCATTCAGGCAAACCTGACACAGATTTATCTCCACCATTCTCTGACTGTTTTCTCTCTTTTTTTTATTTTTTTATTTTTATTGTAATCTCAGACCAGCACTTAACCCTCAAAAATGCAAAGCCAGGAGTGTGCAAGGGCTCTGCCAGAAAGAAAGAAAGCCTCAGCAGGCTTCCCAACTTCTGACATGCAGCCCCCACATTTACAAGCCCCTCTCACTGTCATGCTCCTGCTGTACCCAGGCCCTTCCTGGCCCCCTTGCATCCAGGGAAATTGCAGGGACATTGCTGAGTGGCGTCTTGCTGGTGGCACTTACCTCCAGTCTACACGATCACAGTCCTAATTCCACTCTGAATTCCACTTTGCTACTGAAAATGTAGTGGGATATGGCTTAGGTATCTTTGTGGGGCTGTATTTTGGAAAAGTGTAAAAGCATCTTTCCTGGGTTGATTGAGAGTTTGACAGGAGAGGCAGAAAACAGTGTGGTGAATATATAAAAGGGAATTTATGCATGTGGACTCTTCCCTCATGGAATATAAGCCCCAGAGGCCCCGAGTCCGGATGGTTTCTGACTACATTTCCTGTCTTGTTTACTCCATTTTAACTTTTGGGCTGGATTTGGGACAATATGGATCAGGCTATTTTTACAGTGCACACCACTGGGTTTAGCAGGGGAAGGGGCGAGTAGATTGTGTTGCACTGAAGCCTCACTCAGCAGCTCGCTTAACCCCCAGATCAAAGACACTTGGGAATGTGCTCTTTTCCCTTTGCCTAGAATGAATTCATGTTGGACAGAGATCTGTGACAGACCCAAATGTGGACACATATATGTTTGTTTTACAATTGTGAGACACAAAGAGAGATCTGGGAATCTTGCTGGATTCCAGTATCCCATCTCAGTCAGTTTTAGTCTGACAAGCTGGATTTTGAAAATCAGGTGTGTATTCCAGCTTCACACCTGAAAAAAAAAAATAAAGCTGACATTACTGCCTCATTCAAGGTGTTTAAGTCTTAATGAGCAATAATTTTTCTTAGTGTCCTGAAAATTAAAATACATTACTTGCCTGGTGTTATTTTGGAAGGTTCTAGACTGATATGGGCCAGATTTGAGTGGAAATGGAAAAATCTCAGTGCAGTGACATGTGCTCCCCCCAGTAGTACTGAGAGGCAAGACAACCAATTCCCATCTCACACCCCTAGATGAGCTCTGGCAGATCCTTTAGCTTCTCTGGAAAAGCCCATTGTTGGAAACTGCTCTAAAGGTAACAGGGAAACCATGAGCCTGGACAGAGCCTGCCTGACCTCCATTCCTCGTGCTGCTTCTCCACACTATTCTTTTTACCTAACTGGGCATATGGACTTTGTAATTGGGCTAACAAGTGCTGGACCACTCACCTGAGGTGACAGAGCAGCGCTGAGAGACTGCTCAGTCTCCAACAGGCACAGAGGAAATGCGATTTGTCTTCTCAAGAGCCTCACGAGCTAAAATAGGCTGCTGGGATGACAGGAAGCAGAGACTTCAGCTCCAGTTTTCTTCCTCAGCCTGTGATAAACCCAGTGTGCCATCTCAACACATACTTGTGAGGGGATGGAGAACCCACTGCCTGTGCAATTAAACAAAAACATTCTCCCAATGGTGAGGAAGGCGACAGTGGGCCTTGGCACCCACACCTGCAGTGAGTGTTCTTACTGGAAATATTTACAGTGTGTAAAATGAATGGTGTGCCTTCTGAACAATAATAATGCAGCTCTGGGCTGCTGTATTCTGGAGCTGAGTAGAGGCTCTATGTGCTCAGGGTGCTCGTGCTCTGAGGAAATGCCTGTGTGTGGTACCAGCCCCACCACCCCAAATGGCAAACCAACCAACCAACCACCCGCTCTTCTGCCTTGGAGTTGTCTCTGGATGATTTTTCTGAAGTCTTTTGCACTTTTAAGGGGCGCTCAGTGAAAGCAGGGATCCACTGCAGCTCTGCTCTCATCTGGGGCACCCAGAGATAAGAGCCCATATCCCTGGCAGGCACTCGGAGCAGCGTGAACACAATCACATGATGGTGAAACAAACCCTGGCCCTGGCTATGACAGCAGCACAGCCCCTGCCCCTCACCGTCACTGCCACACACAGCACACTCTCTGGCTGCCATGGCCTCACAGACAGAAATAGAAAAAGGATATATTGTGTAGAATCAGAGAGCCCTAAAACCACAGGCAGTGTGGGAAAGATAAACAGGGAGTCATAAGTCACAATATAAAAGCTAAGGTATGCCCAGAGGAATTTGCAGGTGGCAAGATTAAATAAAGAGAATGAGTGTTTTTTCCATGTAATGCACTGAAGCCATAGGATTATCAAGTAAATTGCTGTATACTAGTAAATAAAACAAAACTATGTACAAAATACAGAGCATTGTTACATTGTCATGAGATACAAGTCAAGAAGCTTTTTTTTTTTTAAAGGGATGAGAAATATTTATGAAAAATAGCTCCAATGATGTCTACTGTACAAAGGAGTCTGGCTGTAATTTTCAGCTTAGTGAGCTCTCGAAGCTCTGATGGTTGGAGACATTTATGGGGATGTTCTATTTCTAATCTCCTTTCCTTGCTGCTTACCCCTGACAGACAGCAGGTCCTGGCTGAGATGGACCTCAAAGTATGCCAAGTTCTTTTGGCACTATAGCACTTAGCATTTATGTAGAACTCATGTATTTTATTTGTTTTGAACTCATTCAGGTCTGTTACTTCTGTGACAGAAGTCCCTGCTTCTTCTTCTTTTTTTTCTTTTTTTTTTTTCCTGATTTTACATTTTGCAAAGCTCAACGAGAAAAATGCTCCTGCTTGTAAATAGTAATGCCCAGGAGGAGCAGGACTATTCCCTCTCTTAGGTCCCCACTAAATACTTCCAGCAGTTGCTTTCAGCCACGAATCTGGGAAACACCCTGGCATCAATGCTGCCGAAGTTTCCGAGTGTCGTTTTACAGTAGTTAGAGACACCTCCCACTTCTTCCCGGTGCAGTTTGCAGGGATCACCAGCCGAGAGTCCGGCAGGTCTTTGAAGTGAATTTGGGAGATTGTGTAAGGAGAAGGTTTGACTCAGCCCGTGTGAGTCACAGCCGCTCCCGCTGCTCCCTGCGCTGCTCCGGGAGGGAAAGTTGGACAGCTGTGGCACAGCTGCACCGGCCAGAGGGGCGAGGAGCGAAACGGAGCCCACTCCCAATATTTTAAACCCTCTGCTATTGGATCCAGTCACCCTCTCGGTCCCAAAGCTGATTGATCCGGAGCCAAACTACTGCTGATGTGAGTTTACTTGTGGTGAGATCGCCATCATCCATCTCCAGCTCCTGTGGGATTCTGGTGCTGTGCTCAAAATTATCCTTGCATTTAGAAAAGTTTTCCCTAATCCCAAGCACTTCTTGCTATAGAGCAAGACAATCAGTCCGTGGCCATTCCATCAGACACAGCAGTATGTGTTCCCTGTGCTTTGATCTTTGTGACTAACAGCAGCACAAATTGATTACCTTCTTGAACTGAATCTTCAGGTAACTATGACAGAAAAAATAGAATGGTTCTTAATGCTTGTGGTTTTTTGGGTTTTTTTCCAAAAGCAAAAATCAGCCCCCAGTGTTTCCATCTTCTAGCATGCTACAACTTGCATCTGTGTATGTGGTCTTCAGACACAAAATCACTTAGCAGAGTTGCCTGTAGAGCTTTAGTCACTTGAATCACAAAGAATAAGAAAGGGTGAAGTATCTAATTGTGACTCCACTTGCCACTCTTTGGTTTCATATGAGGCAGCATCTCCCTCAACACACATTTAGTCCAGGTGTTTACTGCAGCTTCGTTTTGAGCCTGCAATGGTTTCACCATTTGTAATTGAGGTAGCAAAGCCTTTTGTTGTGAAATACAAAGAGGCACTAACAGTGAGTCAGGTTAATACTTTAAGTGGCTTGGATACTGGAAAGCTGCACCTTCATGTCATTCTACAGCAGATTAGCATCCTGCATGCACTGGCAGCCCACTGAGAGACAAGGTTTAACACTTCATTAACTGTGATGGGAGTTTTGCCATCAGCTGCAGTGGTTTTCGCATGCCAGGACCTAAATATTTAATATCCTCCTTTCATATCAGCAGATATCCACTAAAACAGCTCAAGATTTGTTATCTAGAAATTTCAGACTCTGTAAAGCTCAGAGTTCTGACAGCATTTGCCAAAGGAGGTGCTGGCTCTTCCAGCCCATCCATGAGGCCATCTGCTCACTAGGGTAACAGTGATCATGGTTTTGCTCCTTGTCCATCTCCCACCTCCTAAGTAGTCAGGAGCCCAAACTGATATCTCTTTCCTGAAAACACTGCACAAAAAGCAGCAAATTTTTGCTTCTGTAAATGAGTGCAGATCTGAAGCTGCAACAGCACCAGACTGTGGTATAACAGCAAAGAAGCTGTTGCTGTAATACTCGGATAATATTTCACTCATATTCTGCTTTTTCTGATTTGAATTATGGCAGTGCAGCTCTCAGTGTCTACATATAGCAATTACCTACAAATATTGTAAGGCATTTCCGAGAGACATCACCAATGAAATTACACATAGGACTGACACTGAAATGTAGGTTTAAATTCTGTACCAGTTGCAACTGGTCATTACAGCTTTCTGTGTGTTTCATTGTTCAGGGTTTTTTTAAATATCCACAGTTTATCTCCAAGGTGTTTGTGGTTTAAACACATGAATCACGAGCTGAGTAGGGATCTCTTTGAAGACTCCCTGGAAACAAGAGGACAATGAGCTGAGAATCCAGTCCAGGGCTTAGTCAGAGGCAGGTTCAGAGACATTCACCAATATTTTCCAAAGCACAGATACCTATGGCCTGCTTGAGAAACTTCAGGAGTGGGGAGCTGGTTAAAGGAACAGCTGTGTTCACTTTTTCAGCCTCAGGCATCTATGTTTCTGCAGGAGAGGTACTGAAAGGAAGAAACAGAAACAAAACTGAAGAAGGATGTTTCAATATGCATTCAGTCCCCTGAGACAGATCTTAGCAAGAGAGAGAATCACCTGGAGTAGCTGAGTCCTGGTCAGGTAATCAGGTATGACTGTGCCCTCACATGCATGTGTTTGAATATCAAATGGATCCAGGAAAGAATACAGACCTTTTTGTATTGTGCTTTGAATCCATATAAATGAAATAATGCAGCAGTGATTGTTTCCTGGTGAGGCTGAGCACCGCATACTTTCCTGCATGCTATCTGTAAATCTAAGTAGCCTGTCTATATCCAGATGAGTAATCAGGATTAACAAAGCCAGGCCATTTGTTACTGTATACAACGTGCCATAAAAATGCACCACTCACAGCAAACACTGGTGTTTGAAAAGCATCACTGTGTGATCCCAACAGCTCCAGGAAAAATCAGGGTGAGAAGGCAGGCAGAGCCAGAGGGGATGACAATACCGAAGTGATGCAAAAGCCCAGAGCTGTGGGCTAGGTTTAGTAATAAGAGGAGGGGCTGGACAAGAAGGGATAAAAAAATACGATAAAATTTTTTTTTAAATTTCTTATTCAGCGTGACTAATCCAAAGCCAAACTCCTCTGACAAGCTGTTGCCTCCTGTCAGGGTAGCTGTGACATCCAGGCCATTTCCTTCAGCTCTAATGCCGCCTTCACCGTGGAATCTTAATAAATCTTTTTAATTGCACCACTTAGGAGTGAATCTGTCATGTGAGAATTTTTTGTAGCTCCCCTCCAGACTGTCAGATGTGTCTGCAAGAAAAGAAGAAAGGGTGTTCCACTGCTATTTTTGTCAGGACTGTGATTCAAGATGCGCCGCATGAAGGAGTTTTCTTTTTCAGAGGTCAGCTCACGTCACAGCAGCCTCTTGCTGGTCACAGATGAAAACAGAATTTGAGTGGGTTCAGGAAGTTCTGTGTGCATCATTTATGTAGGTCAAGGTGGGAAATAGACACATTCACACAAATTTCTGGTGATTCTAGTGATTTCTTTTCAAGAGCAGCTCTTGAATGCTCCCTTTCAAAACACAGAGTTTTCAACATCTACAATATTTCTTTTGCCTATTTTATTAGCTATTCCAATGATAAAAACCAAGTTCTTTTCTATATATATAGTTTATAAACATATAAACACAGAATTCTTTTATCTTAACAGCAGGTTGAATTCCCATGGGAAGATGCCAGCACATACCCCGAAGATGAGGTTATCAGCAGCTATGAGGTGAGGGAGTTGGCACAAGGTCTGAAAGGAACCAGTGACACAGGAGAAGAATTTCCAGTGGCTCATTCTCTCCTTCTTCCCATGTACAACCTGTACACTCAACAATTCACACACCTTAAAATGTTTTTATCTGAAAACAAGTCCTCAGATACCTTTCACCATCAGATCATGAAGAATATTATTTAGTTATTGATTATGGTCAATAAACCTGAACAGAATATAGAGAAGAAATCTCAGTGTTCTTTCTGAAAATTTTTAAATACTTTTAAAAATGCATTATTACAAACTTGTAAGTAACTTTAATTTAGCAGTGGGTTTGGGAACATCTGGACATATGTAGAGACAATCCTGAAAAGTTACAAGATGAAACTCTGGTTTTAATTCTGCTAAAAAAGATTTTAAAATATCTTTTTTTCCCTATGCCTTAATTCTCACACCTTTCTCAGGTAGAGTTATTTAAGTTATTCTCCATGAATCTTGCATCTTAAAAGACACACAGATGCAATTGATCTTTATCATGTTCTTTTAAACACGAGGGGGCACCAAAAAGCCAGAGGAGCAAGATAGAAACAGTTACCATCCAATAAATCAGAAAAAAACCTGTAACAATTCTTGATAGACTTGTCAAGTGAGACAGATTTTGAAGGAAAAAGAAAGGAAAGCAATGCAATGTTTTATCGTTCCTTAATCTGGGACTGGGAAAGTAATCTCTGCCATGTGCATCTTCTGCTGCCTCCTTTCTTTTACTAGCTAAAATATGGAATATTTCCCACCACAGATAGCTCTCAAGGAAGGTGGAATCCTGTGACCATGGTTTTATAAGGGAGAAATCCAGCCATGAAGCAAAAAAATGCCAAATACCCCCCTAAAATGCAAAGTTGAGACAAAAGGACGTTAGATCTTTTAATTATTTTTCACTATAGAAACATCGGTCATGCTTGTGTGACTAAAACTTCCAGCCCTTTTCCAATCAATTTATGTTTCCATAATAAAGCTGACTAGAAAGGAAGTTCTGATGTTTTTAGATTAAGATATGAAAGTTTTTCGTGTTGCGCGATCCCATCTGTTGAAATATGTGTTTGCACTCATAATTTTCCCAGTGCCGGGGGAGAGCAGGACGGTGTAAATTCCTAGAATAGAGCTGTGTTGTGAGGAAAGTGCTGCTCCATCACCTTTGTACTGCCGAGGCTGCTCCATTACCTTTGTGACTGCTGAGGCTCTGCTGAGGTTTTCCAGCCCCGCACAAGGTCCGGGGTCAGGCTGTGGGGTTCAGTGTGTGACAGATCTCTTCATCTTGCGCATGAAAGGGAGCAGAATTCAAAGGAATGCCAGGTTTTAGTGCAATGAAGAGGGAATGGCTGTGGCAGAATGCTTTTCTTTCTAACTTTTCCCTTTTTTTCCCTCTTTGACTTCAGATATTGAAGATTTCCTTCCAATGAGTTTCCCGCTTTCTTAGGTGCACTCTTGTTCTTCCTGGATTTTTTTACATCCTCCTAACTCTCCAGGCAATTATCCATCTAGCTCTTCCCTCTTCCCACCCTAAATAAACTTTTGTAGAACAAATTTTCAAAGGAATCAACTTTCCGGGTCAACATGAGGTCTCAGGGGACTCATCCCCAGCTGAGAGCTGTTTTAGGTGGATTCCTTAAGTCAGAGGGTAGCAATCACAATGAGGAAATAATTTTTTTTTTTTTTTTTTTGCAAGTGTTAAACTGTTTTAACTCATTTAAAATCTCAGGTCAGCCCTGCATGAAGTTAAAATGTCTTTTCTGTGTAGTCAGACCATACACAGATTGATTATTCCATCCATGAGATGATGATCCAGGTATGAAGGTTTCAAGCTCCTGTTATTCTGCTTGGGAAAATGGTTCTACAGCGACACAGATCTCATGGTAAAGATTTTCCTGATAACTAACTGTGTTTGGACCTGCACAGGACTGCTGTTCCCATTCTCTGTGTTCATCTGGCTTACGAATTGGTGTGTTTGTTACCTCCTTAATGCAGGTAAAAATGTTAATAAATGGTTTCCAAAATGAGATAACTCTTTGGGCTTTGTAAGTATATATATATATATATATATGTGTGTGTGTGTGTGTGTGTAAATATGTATATATATGTAACTGAAATACGTAATGCATAATATATTACCATATATTATATATTGTTCATTATATATAATATATAATATATAATGTATAATATATTTTATATATAATATATATTAATTTATATATATATATGTTGCAGATGTGATATGTTTTTTAAATTCATCACAAACTCAGAAGAATCCCCTTACTCAAAAATGGGTTTATGGATAAAACACAGGAGAAGGGAGTCGAGATGTGAATCATTTTCACACCATTACTTTTCTTGTGAATGTGCCAGTGAACTTGACTGTGCATTATTCTCCTATGAGTAAATGTTACCTTGTGCTTTACTGACAACAGACCCAGCTATGAGGAAAAAAACTCATCAATTCTGCAAACTTGAGACCAAAGCCTGGCTTGGCCAACCTTGACATCAGGGCTTCAACTGCATTTCCCAGACCCTGAAATCAGGGGAGTCTCTGATGAAGAACTTGATGAAGTCTGTAGGTCTGTGAGGGGCTTTTTATTCCATCACTGAAAGAGATATTGGGATGGAGTAATTGTTGCCTAATCCAAATTTTTCTCTTTTTTTGCTTAATTACAAAAATACTAGAGGTTCTGTTTGCATTATGTCCCAGGTCTCCAAGCATTTCTCTGTGTGTGTGTTGGATACATGAAATCCTGCAAATTCCAGAGCTGGAATTTTGCTTGTGCTGAACTGCACAACATCTCTTCAAGCAGAGCTGCTCCTGTCTGACACTGCTGGGACATTAAATAATCAGCTCCCTCACTAAAACTCAGCATCTTCACCTGATGCCTTCAGTCAGGTCTCAGTGTGCTTTCCTTACTATTTGGGGGTCATTATTACTGAAATTGTGTTTGGACTTGGCTTCTCTTTTTCCCCTCACATAAATACATTTTATTCTTTTTGCCTGCCTTCCATTTGTCACCTTTCCTTCTTTCAGCTGCAGACATTTGCCCAATAGTGCTGAGATGCCTTACTGGGTTTACTGGGTGCCTTACATTAACCATGACTGCAGCATCCCTTCCTGCACTGTACCCAAACCACGCCCAGCAGCAAGAAAACTCTCCAAGGACAACAGAACAGTCTCTGTCATTGCCAAAGCTGTCCTAGGATTTTCAACCTTCACACCAAACCTCTATTTCTTATCCACCCACCACACTTAATGTATCTTCCTCAGACATGTGAACCAGCTCTCTGGGGATTTGGAATCATTGATTTAAGGAAACAAGGTAGTCCATACTTGGTAATGAAATCAGACAGTGATTATGGTTCCACATGAACAACTTTCAGTGCCAGCTCTGGCTCAATCCATTCCTCTTCCTGTATGTGCTGGGTCTTTTATTGCTGCACTCACCTCTTCCTCTGAACTATCGTTCTGGAAGCCTGTGAGGAATAACCCAGGCAACTTATTGGAATGAGGAAAAAAAGCGAAAGAAGATTTGGGGTTTTGTTCTGTTGAACCAGTCCCTTGAACAATCTCTCAATGACAACACTCACTAGTGACAGCCCAGAGCAGGAAGCAGCTCGGAAAAAGGGTAAGAGTTACTTGTAAAATCATAAATAACCATGCTGCTGGATGTGGCACTGCAGCCTGAACTGGAATCACTCAGAAAAGTTAAAACATGGCCCTTTGTGATTAGTGAAACTTCTAACATCATGAATGTCAGGTCTGATGAAATTTCCTTTCAGGCAGCAATGAAAACTTCCTGAACTTAATTTCATTCCTTCTGTCAAATATGGGATATAGTGTTTCAATCAACCTGAAATAAATTGCACTTTCCAAAGCACAGAACTTTCCTGCAGACAGCAAATTCTCTTACTAACCAACCAAGTAGAAATAAAGTCAAATAATGAATAGAACCTGGCTTTCTTGCTGTTACATTTAAATTTCCAGCCAAGACAATTAAAAAAAAAAAAGGAATAAATTGTAACTTAGCCTTTCCAAACTGAAAAACTCAAGCTCCAAATAAAGCTTTTGTGCCATGGTGTGGTTTCTTTTCTGTGCTATGCAGGTGTGCTGCAAATTTCCCCCTCATTTTGGAATACTGAATTTATATTGAGGAGGAAAAGAAACTCTGATCTGCAAAGCTGAATTTTATCCATCAGCTCTGGAGCTGTCCTTTAAAATGAGTTAATGTTTCCTGAATGCATTTGATACATGCAAAACCCAGAAGCAGCTAGAAACCTTGGACATACTAGGCAATACAATCCACCAGGGAATCAGAAAAGTGTAGCTAACCTGAGTGGAGAAGTGCACAGAGCTCATGAAACTCATATATATCCATTCTTACTTTCATCCCTTCTCCCTGCTTCCTCCCACTTGGCACCAGCACACAGAAGATTATTTCCAGTGACAGAGGAAAGAGCTGCCTCCTCCTCAAGTGGCTCTGCTTCCGTGGCATGCAGTGCTAGAAACAAAACGAAGCACTGATAAACAAGCACTCCTTGCCTTAAAAGAACCAGGCTGTGAAAAAAGGGAAGTGTCAGCAGTGGTTTCAGCACTCTGGGAATTCATGGCTGTGCTGATTTTGGACATCAAACACTCAGGTGATGAGAAAAACCTCATCTGGCAGAGCTGTACCAGCATCACCCTGAGCCTTGCAAAGCTGGAAAAATTATAATAGCTGTCCTGATTTTTGTCATGGTGGAGGAAGGCATCCTTTCCTCCCAACAGCACACCATTGCCCTCCTTTCTGGGGAGTGAGCACGAACTGACTTACAGTTTCAGTTCAAACCACAGCACAGACCAGAAGCAGGGAATAAAATCCTAGGGATGTATTTGAGCTGCTGTGGTCTGGGTCTGGTGCCAAGAAAGCCTCCAGCAGGATGAAGGGGTACTCAGCACCAGGTAGGAATGGCACCACCACCAGAGAGCCCAGGGGAGCTCTGTTCAGCAGCTACTGGGCTTGCAGAGTGACAGGAACTTAAGAAAGAGATGTGTGATGGGGATTTTGTGATTTGAATCTGTCTCCTTTCACTGGAGTGATCAAAAGCGACTCTGGCTAAATCAAAAGTTTTAATGGTAAGAGGGGATAGTAACAAATCATTAAAAAACTTTAGGATGCTGTCAGACAATCTAATGTTTAAGTTTTGGTAAGAGGCTAAAGCAGCAGTGTAAGAGTTGCCCAGTGTAGAGTTTAAGTATTTATATGTATTTTATTAACATTAATTTTATAATTGCCAATATGTTATTGTGCCCGATGTATGTTTACAAATACCACCAGACTCACTGAAGCACCAACTTGACTTGTGTGATAAATATTGACATATTTGTCTTAGAAAATGATCTCTTTTGCTTTGGAGTCTTTAATTAGTTCCGCTTTCTGTCATTCCCTGGAATTGATTTTTGCGTGTTTACTCTTTGGGAACTGTGTGTACAATCCTTGCATAGCTGCCAGAACTTGGGTGATATGTTGTTCATCTCTGGAGCTTTGTTAAAGTGTTTTGAAAAGTGAAAAACTGAGGTTTCTATAAATCTGCCAGAGAGTTGCAGCCAGCTTTGTTATTATTTAAACTTTTTTTTTTTTTAGAACTTGAAGAAACTTGGAAATGGGCAGGAAAAGTTTAAAAGTGTTTACTGTAACAGTTTGAAACATCATATTTCATGTTGCTATTATAAACAGTGAAATGCCCTGTTCCCTTATTTGGTTAAAAAAGCAGACAAGCTATATGCACTGGGTATTTTGCTTTTAGGACATTTTTAACAACAATTCTTAATTACAGTGCATGCTGGTTGGCATCCCACGTTGGTGCTACTGAGCTGAGAAGCCAAATATTGAAAGTTTCTGTTTGAAGGTTCAGTTCATAACCCCTCTGTTTGGATTAAGAGCAGAATGTTTGTGTGAATTTTTTGTAAAAAAGTTGAGCTTCCAATGTTTAATGGAAGTGGTATTATAACACAGGCCATGTCTCCAAAGTTCTCTCTGAGTGAACAGCAAAACAGCTTTAAATGCAAACATATGCCTCATAAACTTTGGTTTATTTAACTTTTTTTTTTCTTTTTTTTTTTCTAATGAGGAGATGAATTTTACAGCTGACAGAGTCAAAATTAGGCAGCATTGTGTTCAAGAGGCATTCCATCCTGAGGGGTTTTTTAAGCTTTACAACAAAGATTCCTATTTATCTCAGATTATGCAATATTCAGGGACTGGAAGTCTAGTCTGTCAGAATTCTCACACTGCTCTGCATCCCATCTTCCAGGTTGGTTATCTGTTGCAATCTTAGCCTAAACTTAGCATTTAAAATCTTAATGCTGGCCCACAGTGCTCAGACATTAATCATGGGCTCCCTTCCCCACACACTGATGGCATTTATTCGGGAGGAAGGAGTTGACCACATGTGCCACTGCCCAGGAGTTGGGGGGCAGCTCTGCTTTCAGGAGGGTGCCAAATTATCAAAAAGCAAGAATGTCTTTGATGAGCTTGTCCTAAAAGTTTTAGATGTAGAAGTTGAACACAGAAGAAAGAATTGTGGATGATTGAAAAGAGATAATTTGCCCAAATAGACTCTGCTCATCCAAGTTCCATACAAATCAGAGTGTGCTGTGCTGAGAGCAGAGGTGCTGTAACAATCCACCAGGATTTCTACAATACAAAATAAGGCTGGGGGGGTGGGGGCGGTTCTACCTGTGTAAATTCACTGCAAAAGGAGAAAGTTCACAGACTTCAGACCCATGCACAAAGGCACTGGAATTTACTCCCTTTTTTTCCCCCTCACAGATGATCTGGGATCACCTCAAACAGAGATGTTCTGGCATGCTCTGACCAAGTGAAGGACTCTTTTCCCTTAAAACTCCCTGTTTTGGGTGTTTTTTGTGGGTATGGAATCAAATGCACCAAGAGGTTTTTAATAGTAGATATTACATGGCTCTGTAAGTTCCTGACACTGCCAGACAAGTAACTCAAAATTGATACAAAAGAAAAATCCAACAACTTTTAAGATGAAACATAAATCATCTTCAACCTTCTGAAAATTCAAAATTGAGCATTGATTTTCCAAGCTCAACAGCTGTAGAAAGGAGAGTTCAATGACTTAAACTTGTTTTTATTGTTCTTTACTACTCATGGGCATGAGAAAACACATCTGTAACATAAAAATTCAGACTTACCTGTCCATTGGAATAAATCTGAAATCTAAACTTTGAGCACTTAACCCACCCTTTATCACTCTGGAAAGAATTAAACTGCATATTTTAAAAGATTTTAAAGAGTCCTTTAATTTTTCTGTCTGTCAGCTTTGCCTGTAGCTGGTACTGAATGCAATTGAGGAGTCTAGTGGGGAATTTAACACCCGGAGTCACCAAATTCTCACCTTTGAGTGGAAACTGGAGGACTTTTGGGTCAAGTGGAGAACAAAATATGGCAAAATTGTAAGGTTGTACTTCTATTTGGAATGTCTGGAAAAGTGTCAGTGTGTGGAATTGCTCCATCTAGGAGAGGCAGAGATTACCTTTCATCATTCCCACCAAATGGGAACAACCAGTAAAATGAAAATATTTAACTAAAATCTCCCATTCACTGCACATAATCAGCAGAATGGTCTATTACATGAGTACACTTCACATTAACAGACTTCTACGAATTAATGAGATTAAGAAATATCACTGGAGACACTGGGCAAACTGGCAAGTCTGTTCTTTCTTGTGAAGCCGTGCAATTAGAAATGAATTCAGACTCATTCTTTGGTTTCAGACTGAGATTGCAACATCTGCAGGGGAAGGGGAAAAAGCCCTATAACAAGCAGCTCAATGCCTCATGAGGCGTTATAGCCATAACTGAGATAAATTATGACTGAAATTTAAGGCAGTGAATGAAATCTTCTAGACAAAAATCTAAGGTACCCAAAAAATAACAAAATACATTCAGAATTGTATCCCCAAATTTTGGTTGTTTTACAAGGTTTATTCAGCACCCGTCTCTGTCTTACCATGCAAAATCCAAACTTCATGAACTACAAATAGCATCAGGTTAAGCAGATAGATCTTTTCTTCTCTTAATTTGGTTTATGTATGTCCAGCAATCTGGTCTTCATTACTTTTATGTGCATCAAAACTGTTTCAGAATTAGCAGAGAAGGGAATAACTGAACGGAAAGAAAACATTATCAAGTGAGTGGAGCTGATGAGGACAATTCTGAATTAGTTTTGTCAGCAGCATTTCTAGCTTCTGAGAATCTGAAGGGTCTCGGTTCTGAGATGTCAAGCCAGCAGTGGGGGAGTTGCCAAAAATAAAAGACATCTTAAGAATAAATATAAATCCCATCTTGTTTAGAAGAACTCGTCAATAGGGTAAGAGTTTCCCACAGGACTGAGCCCAGTCAGGGAAATGGTCCTTCTGAGGATGTTTCTGTTCCAGAGGAATCCCCCTTCAAACCCCAACATGTTGTCACAGAGCCACCATCTCCAGCCGCCAGAAGGAGTCCTATGAGAAAATGACTACTCTGACATTTCCTTCTGAGGTCTCTTCTTTCTCATTTTCTAACTGCAGAGACTCTGCCTGGGCGTGTAAGTCAGTGGATTCATTGTGGGGATGGTTCTGAGGCAGAAATATGACTTTTCCATGGATTTCTATACCCCATCTACTACTGCTTTATCCAAATGCCCTTCAGCAGTGTTTAACAACAGGACTGCCATCTGCCATGTGTCTGCAGCCTCCTCTCCTTGCCAGTGGGAGAAGTGCGAACAGTTAAGTGTGTTTTATAACATAATCTCCTCTCCAAGGTGTGCATAAAGGCACCCAGAGCTCTGCATGTAAATTAGAGGAAGATCAATATCCCAGACATGCTCACTGAAACTTTGTCTGGAGGGTTGTGACATTTAGGATGGTCTCCAGCTGCTTGGGAAATCACCAGGAGATGGGGAGATGTGCAAGGAGGTGAATTTTACCCTTTAGAGCTCCACCACACCAAGGAGTGTACATCACCCTGGACAAAGATGTTTCTTCTGTTATTAACAGCAGCTGATAATTAAAGGCTGCTCTTGAAAGTCCAGGAGTATTTCTAAAGTCAAGGCAAGCTACAGGCTTGACTGACCAGTTCTAAGACCTATGGCTTTAAAAACTGTTACGACTTCTGTCACATAAGATGAGCTGTGCTTTGAAGACACCCAGGTTCCAGAAAACATTGCGTATGAAGGAGCTGCTTTACAGTACAAATGGGCTGAATTAAAGTAATCAGACCCATAGGAAGTGGGTATAAAATATGGTCAGCATTCAGAAAGAAACTGTAAGAAGCCTGCAGTTTTTTGTACATAGGCTACTCAAGACTATTATGCTCTCCTTTGAAGTTCTGTTCCATGGGAGTTTCCATGTCTTGATTCTCAAAGGAATCCCAAAAGTACAGCAAAAGCTGCAGGGAGAAATAAAAAAGGACAGCAGGGTAGTTGTACTCAGAGGACCTAATTCCTGTTATTCACGTAATGTATGATTCACTTTATTATCTCTCTGTGCCTGTATCTTTCTCTATTCTTGGTCTGCTTTGATTGAACCTTCCCAGAAACACCAATCATATCGGGGCATCATCATTGACATCTTTCAATAAAACTATTCTTCATCCTGAAAAATGAGTTCGGCACTGGGTAGATGCTTTGAATAAGGACCCAGTAAAATGCAGTTCACTTTTCAAGTGCTGCACAAGGTTCCTGCATGAACTTCAACAGTGAAAGCTAGGCTTTCACTTCCCACGTGTAAGACAAGGAGTTTTGCTTACTTTCTGTGTCTTGCCTAGTTGGATTTGAAATTCTGTGGTATATGGACTTCCAACAAAGTATATTTATCTGCATGCAGGACCAAGAACAGGGGGAACTTAGGCAGAGTCTCTGGCATGAGGCTGTTTTAAATCTACTGGTTAGGACAGAGTTTTGCCCAGAGCTGAAGACTTGCACATTGATTTGCACTTTTTTTCCCCAAGCCTGGAAGACAAGACAGCTTTGGAATTCAAAACCTCATTCAGGTTAACCAATGCTTCTAAACTTTTTTTTCTTTTTTTTGTTGTCTGCCTCTTTACACAGTGAGAAAATGTGAAATTAGATAATCTCTTTTTGCATTTTGCTATCAGAACTTTACTCAGCTCAGATTTTCAGTTTACATCCATGATAGATAAAATTAGCAATCTGGGTTCCTTACTGAAGTTAAAATGTTGGCAGAATAGTTGTCCAGATATGGATTTAGTCCCTGTTGTTCACTCTTAAACATTGTTATACCAGTGGGGGCAGAAGGAGATTCTGGCATTGAGTCTGTTTCCAAATCACCCCGTTAATACAGAATGTTTTACCCCTCAGTCAATCCTTTTGCTCAAAAGCAGATACTTGGGATTCAACAAATCTAACAGCAAACTGCCTCCATTTGAGGCTTAGGTTGCAGTTGTTATTCCCTCTTTTCCTTCTTCTGAGCCTTAGAAATTGCCCTTCTCTTCCCACTGCAAAGAGACCTCCTATTATGTGCACTTCCCTAGGGAAATGAGAATGTGCATCTAGTTAATTTTAAAAGACTGCACAGAACTGTGTTTTGGAAATTTTCTAATCTGGTGATAGGCTGCAGTCCCTCTCACTGTGCTGCAGACACTGAACCAAAACAAACCAAGTTTGTGCTGACACTCTTTGTTCTCCAAGTGGATTCTCATTTTCAGAAAGGATCAACACATCTTCCACTACAAAAAGGTCAGTCAGGTCCTTCTACCCCTCAGCAGATGTCTGAGCTTCATTTTTTTATTTTAATGGCAACTGGTATCACCAGAAACTGAGATACTTGTTTCAGCCATTTAGAGAAATATGAGGATTCAGATTAAGATTTCACACATTTTAAACTAAAATAAAGGTGCTGAGCAATCTTGGTAGAAGGATAATATCAGGTAAACAGAGCTGGGGGCTGGTAAAAGTAATTGCTGAGAGCAGCTAAATGGTAAACAGTTGAAATGCACCTCTATTTGTCAGGAGAGCTGAAGAAAACCCCAAGTTATTTCTCTCTTTTTTATTCCCTACATCATGAAAAGAAGGCAAATTATTTGAAAGTAATGGGTTATACTGTGTGGGAATCAGCAGCGATGAAATGCTTAGACTCCCAGAAAATCACAATCAGCATGATGTTATTATTGCCTCACTTCAATCCTTCAACATACATTCTGTTCTCAAACTCTTCAAGTTAAATGATTTCATTAAAAACCTTTAGGCTTAGGAAATCATAGTTGTCTGTGATATTCTCAGCTAAAATTAGTTATATGCTGTGTGAACTATGCTACAATAATGGTGGTGTCATGTGTACTGTTCAAACTGCTTTGCAAATGGGAACTGGTTTTCTATCTATTATTTTACTATTACAATTATAGCAAATATCTATTTTTATACTTAATTTCCTTGTCTTCTGTGATTTAATATTTTGCTTAAACACAGCAGTATGTATATTTTATCCAATCCCGCTATGACCCAAATAAAATTTTAGAGAGTTGAATGGAAGAAAAATAGCTATGTAGACCTGTGAGAGCTTCACAGTTCCATCCTTATTCCAATGCATATATTAAAATAAATACTTAACTTTTTTGCAAATACATCAATGATATAAATGCTAAATACATTAGGGGTCCTTTAGTTTGAGGAAATAATAATTAATATCTCTTTTTTTCATCATTAATTTTATTTCATTGATGAAGGGAGTCCTGTGCAGTGGGTTTAAAGCCCAAAAAATTCTGATAAACCAATCAATATTAGTCATATATTGCCAAAACATGGGAATCATTTTATACACCTGACATTAAACTGAAAACCATGCAGGATTTTTTTTTCTAGCTTGCTGTTGCATAGTCAAGAAAAAAATCTGATGAAGTTGTCTTATTCTTCCTCATAGTTCCCTTTGTCTAAAGAAATAATATAATACAATTATAATATATAATATATAATATTTATAATTATAATTATATCAATGTAACACAAATATAATGAGTCCACTGTGCTTTTGCTCAACCTTAAATCCAGTGCTGGGTAAATCCAGCTTTACCATCATTGCCATTTTGATTTTCTCAGGAAAACACTTCCTTTCATGCTTTCAATTTTTCAGTGGTCATCAAAAACCCAAACTGGTAATGAGTCAAACTGAAATAGATTGCACAAAATCCACTCCATGCTTGTTTGAATAACTTCTGTCTGGAATTCACACTGCAGATCTCCTGAGACCTTCTCATCATATCAACATTTCTTCACCCTGCTGAGTCAGGAACAGGGCACTGAATGTTCTGGTGCAGCTCAAGGCCTTGCTTCTGACCACCACCAAGCAATGCAAACAATTAACAAGAGCTTAAAGGCTTGCTAAGCTCCAAAACTGAAGTACATTTGGTTGGATTTTGGGCCTACAGGTTATACCCTATACATTTAATCAAAGACCAATGTCACTGTTTTCTCTAACAAGGAGCTGTAGCCATAATCTGGAGGCTTTAACCTCCATTCAGCCCTTGTTGAAACAAAGAACAAAAGAATAGCCAGGAATGAGGGAGGAATTAAAGGACCCTTTAAAACAACACCTAAATAAGCAGCAAAGTCCAAACACAGCACAGCAAAGTTGTGGCTTGCCTAGAGTTAAGCTAGACTGAAGTGATTTCCTGCAAACCCCAACAAAACCCAAACCACCTTGGGAACTTCAAAGACAAGCATAAATAATGTGTCTTACAGAGAAAAAACCTTCCTCTTTTTATTGTAAGTACTCTAATAATGTTTAATTCCATCACAGGTTCTTCTATGGTATCAGAAACAAGGGGTCCAGAAAAGTCTTGCAGTCATATTTCTCTTTAGCAGCAATGAACTTAATCACTTTACTTCTCTATTGAACATATCATACTTAATAACCATCAATGAAACAGAGATGTCAGTTTAGCAGTAATTTCTAAACTTAATTTTGGTGACAAATATGATTTATTTTAAACATTTTAAACGTTTTTCCTGTTTCTGAGTTCAAAATGCTTTCTGAGATGTGTCTGCAGTATGATCTCAAGCACTAAATTCAGTTAGGCACAAGTTTATTTACTACTGTAATCATTGTAGGAAAAATGGAATTATTCCTTTCAGGGGAGCTGACAGCAGAGTACAGAAATCTTCTCAAAGGCTGGGAGCTTTTTTTTTTTTAATTCCTGCAAAGGAATCTGTTGAGAAAACAGGATATTATTTGCATAATGCATCAAAATTACTGTTAGTTTTCCTTTATGAGGGCACAACAAACTTCCTGACACAGATAATATCCTAGCAACTCCATGTGGTAACAGAGACACCATTCCAGCAACAGAAATATTTACAGAATGTTTTTATGGCATATTAAGTCTCAGCTATTTAAAAAGCTGGAGGAATTGTTCTGTATTTCTAAAAATGGAATCTTGAGAGTAAGCTTTTAGAACTATGCATCGTTTAGTATCCAATTGTTCCTTTTTGTGTGAGATGCAGGTTAATTTTGGAGGAATATTTTTAAAAGACATGATATTTCTGTCATTTTATATTTGTCAGTGTTTTCAACAAATTTCCAGCAGAGTGGTAATTTTTTGTTAGATAAAGACTGGAGAATTTAGGGTAAGAATAGCTATGTGGCAAAATTCAATTTTACTAAGTAAATTAAGCCATGAATATATATAAAATATATCAATAGAAAACTGGGTAAGGCATAGTTAAAAATCCATATTTTAAGATCCAAATATTCAACTTCCATTTGATCTTTTTTTTTTTTAAGACTAGCATAACATATTAATCATAGTCTATGTATACAATTGATGACATACTCTTAATTTACATACAGTTTTAATCTTGACATTTTTTATACCACAGGAAATTTGCATGAATATAAAATTCTTAAATGAAAAACTTAAGAATTTAGATAGCAAAAGTCTGGTTTCTGAGCTGGCTTTACACTTTGATGCTTGTATCTGCCCATTCCATTACAGTCAATAGGACTTCATGGTTGAGGAACTTCCTGAGGACCCTTCCTGAAGAAAGTTCTGGCTGCAGAAGGATGATTAGGTAAAAGTAGGTGGTTGTCCTGAGCAAAATTTTTCCATTTATATGCTGAAATGTTTTCCATGGTGCCTTGCCTCAAAAAGTGAATATGTAACCAGTCTAAAGCTGCATTAAATGAGTGTGAGAAAACAGCTTGAAAGTCAAGATCCACTTGTATTTCATAAAAACCTTTTTCTTTAGTTGCAAATCTGGATACTTCATTGTTTTTACATTTCAAAGCTGATCAGAAATATTAAATAAGTGGAGAAGGGCAGCCCTTTTTCCTGCGAATGAGCTCTGCTGTATACACATTTCCTTGGCATCTCTAAGACCTGATGACCTCTTTAGAGGACACCATATTAAAAACCCAGCAAGGCAAATACTTGTATATTTATGCTTTTGAAGCTTTCTCGTTGAATGAACTGAGTGACTCATTTGCCTGATGACCCAAGTCAGGAAAATGTGTGCCCAAAATCCCCTGTGATCAATCTTTTTCTCAGCTTTAAACACATGTCAGGTCCCCATGAAGCTGACCAATCCTTTGGGTCATTATGGAAACTGGCTTTGGAGCAGCTGAGAGAAGTGGGATGTAGTTTTAAAGAGTATTTTAACTTAATCCTCCATTTCTCAAGACCAAAAAAAGTCAAGACCAGCCCAGAAAGCTTATGATTTTTTAGCAAATGGAAAATAAAGGTCAGCACACTCAGCTACACCACAACCAGGAGCTACAAGAACTCTGCAAAGTTTTCTGTGAATGCTGGAATGTGTGTGGAGTTTTGCTTAATTTGTTTCATTAACTCTGTCAGGAAATATGATCTAGTGCTCAGGAACGTAAACACTCTGACTTACAAGTTTGTTGCCATACAAGTAAAGGGCTTTTTCTCAAAGTCATGGCAGACACGAGTGTACACAAAGATATTCTGCATAGCAGGGGAGGCCACCCACAAAGTTCTGTGAATTTAATTTTTGATTCACATTCCTCCTCTCCCATAAAAGCCAAGGTGGGCCATGGCTGGTTTCGCATAAAGTGCTGAGAATGATCATTTGGGCCTTGACCAGAGAACAAACCCACACACAGCCCCTGCCCGCCCCCCCAAAATATTCTCTTTTTGTACATCCGACAGGGTAGCACATTCCCCAGAGGAAACACTTGGGCTGAGGGAAGCACTGCAAGAATGTTTTCCTTCTGCATTTTAAAAGACATGCCTGATGCCAGCCCAAGGCCCAACCGTAGGAGATGGCACTGCTGGAGAAAAGGCATTTTTGGTTCTGGGCACCTTTGTTTCACGGCTACTGAGGAGGCCCTGTGGGTGGTCGGTTTTCCTTTGGTTTCCCTTCTGCAGCCGACAAGAGACAGAAAGGAGATAACAGCAGGGGAAGAGGGAAAGAGAGAGTGTGACAGAATGGACAATCTGAGACATGTGGAGCCAGATTCTCTGAAAGCTAAATTAACTTGTCACTGGTTATGATAATTAACTATTTTGATGTCTTGTGAAAAGTGCATTTTATGTCACAAAATTAACGAGGGAGCAAAATTAACCCCTAAACCCAAATTTCTACTGAGTACATTCCTCATCTTCCACTTTAGGACAAACATGAGCCGAATCAAGAACAGCACTGGTATGTTTTCTCAACAGAGGCTAAAACCCCATCCCTACTCCCTTATTATTATTTGTTGCTCTGTTTGCCTGGAACTCGAGCAGACACTTCAGCGTTGTATGACCCAGTGGCAGTTCTGGAGTGCATGGAGCCAGTCACCTTGTTGTCTGAATGGTTTTAAATCCATGCAAAGCAGTTTCTGGCATTTCAAATATGTGTATACAGGGGCATTGTCAGGGTATTTCTTTTTGAAGTTACTACTGAATTCTAGCAAAAGTATTAGGAAAAGGCTTGCTATAATTCCCTGCAAATATCATTGGTTTAGGAAGATGAAATTGGAAACTGGGGTATTCCTCTCTTGGAAGATGCTGAAAACAACTAAAGCTCATCAGATCTGCTTTAATTCTGTGTGTTTTGCCCTGAAAGTGAAGAGAAAATATCCTTTCCCTTATAATCTTGACAGTGCTGGTCCTTGATCTGCATCAGACAGCAAATACATGGACAAGTTTTGTAATCTAGGGGAGGTAAAATGAATTTCTCTGTTCCCCACTTTCTTTATTGTGAAAATAAAAAAATAAAAACCATAAAAGCAACAACCAAAAAACCCCCACAAGAACAACAAAAAAGAGAGCTTTCAGGACAAGCTGGTGCTTCAAAGGAAGGTGTGGGTTCAACCCTGCTCACTGGCTAATGACGTTCAGGTTTACTTCTTAGGCTTTTCCCAGTGGCAGCTATGGAGATGAAAGCCCTGGCTCTGTTCTGTCCTGACAGACACCCTGAGAGTTCCCAGAGGAGTCAGTCAAGGTCAGTCCTGTCCGTGTGGGCTCTGCAGCCTTTCTAAGGGCACCCCACCCTCAGCCTGGGTGACCCAAACTCTGTCAAAGCACTGTGGAAGGCACTGCTGGGTGGGATGCGCTGCTTCTCCTGCCGTATCTCCTCTGAAACTCCTGTCCTGGCAAGAGCCCTGTGGTGCTTTTATTCTGCATGTGATGTTCAACCAGCATGTGGAGGTGGCAGAGAGGCAACAGTGTGGAGCAATCAGAAATCCTTTACACTATGTTTGCAATAAATCATTCCTGGTCGTGCTGAACAGCCCCATCTCTGCGGAGTTCAGTGACCAGAGGGGCCAAATAACCGAGGGGATCCAAAGGCAACAGCTGTCCCCTTTCCCTGAGGGATAGGCATGACCCTGACTTTGAAGAGCTCTTCCTCTGAGGGTGCACATGATGCAGAGGGTGGCCCTGGGAGTCAATCTTGTGGTGTGTGAGTTCAAAGAACCTCATCCAGCAGCAGCCCTGTCCTCTGTGCTGTGCTGCCGAGCCCAGGAACTGCCTGAAGCAGGACCAAGGGCAGAGCTGGGTGACTCCTGGGTCAGACCCAGGAGTAGATGTCCTGCTGTCCACAGGCCACAATGCCCTTTCCATCCACAAGTTTGCTAGTTAAGCACTGACAGCGTGGGACAGATCTTGGTTGCTCCAGTGGTCACAAATGAGGGATATCCAGACAAACTCTCTGAGCAGTGTGAAGCCAATGGGTCCAGTTCTGTCCTGAGCAGCAAACCCTGTCAAGCCCTCAGAAGAAAAAAGAAGGTACTAAAAATCACTCATTCCATCCAATGCTGTGTCATATTGTCCCTCTGAGGAAGGATACAGAACCAAACCTCTAAAGCAAAAATCATCATTTCTGTGCTACCCTGGTTCTGATAGAAATTCTCCAAACTGACCAAAGCTGCAGCCCATGGGCTGGTGGTCATTGTTCTGACTTGCTGAGGGTGAGGATCTGGTTCAGCTGCTCCCACACCTGCCTCAGCCTAGCTAAGACACCCACGTGCTGGGAGACTCAAGGGACACACCTGGGGCTCCAGGCAGAAGCCACGCAGGATACTTTGGAGCGTGGGCTGTGGGGCATCAAGAGCTACATCTTTGCATTGACCTTCACTCCGAACTAAAAAAATCAGACAAAACAAAGTGGTGGGCACTCTGAGGGAAATAAAGACAAAAGAGAAGGATCCTTCTTTGTGTGCAGGTCATTTTTCACAGGCATGCTCATGATCAAGACAAACTTCCCTTACCATCACCTTGTTTGAACATCTTTTCATTTCCTACAGCAAGATCTGAAGCTTCCCCGTGGAACTTGAAGTTAGCTTCCCATGGGGACTTGTGTGATCTCCAGGAGTTAACATCCTGAGGCTGAATTATCTTTAACACCTCTTTATTGAGTGGGTAAATATTTACATCAAATTGTCCAGACTTTAGCATAACAACTTCAATTCCTCCTGGCAAGAAAGCCAGCACAGGTCACTTTGTCAATGACAACGCTTCCAGATAATTAAACAACACTCACTGGCCACTAATTTATATGCATTATAACTCAGACTTAAGAACCCAAATAGAATAAACTTCACAGGCACTAAACACTTATTTGCTGTGACACTATTTACATTTGGATCTACAGAAAGCAGTAAATCAAAAGAGGACTTTAGAAGAGGAAGAAGATTGAACAGTCTTCCTTTTCCCAATATTAATATTTAATAACTCTTCAGACATATGCAGTTTTGGATGCAATTCCTAGGAATAGGAATTTTACGTAAGGACTTGAATGAGCGAAATAATTAATGGCTAAAAATTCTACAACTGCTTTTTCTGGCATTGTGGCAGGGCCTACTGTGAGAATTTAGGACCTGGCATGAAAAGAAGCAATGGAAGATGCGTGAAAACATATTAGAAGTGATTGTTCATGTGGCAGAATTTGCAAATTGAATGTTGCAAAATTATTTCCAGGAGTGCTATGAATTCTTTGTGGGAAGTAAGTCAAAGAGAATACAGAATACAAATAATATTCAGTCAAAAGGGCACTCTCTCCAAAACTAGAACAGAAGAAATATCTGCATAATCAAAAGGTTTAGGAGGTTTGAAGTGCGTTTTTTTTTTTTTGTAAACCTAGTACAGCCTTGAAAACAAAGAAGCTGAACAGGCAGGAACTCTGCTACAACTACAACTCTGGGGGTCATTAATCTCTGCCACAGGGAAATAAATAAATCAATTTCTGTTAATGTTCCTGGGTTTTACTGTCTGGTGCTCAAATTTTGTCACCTTCTTTAATTTTCATCATATGATTTTAGTCAAATGATTTTAAATTATTCAATTTATAACCATGTATGGAAAAATAATTTCCCATTCATTTTTCTGCATGCAACAATATCCAAACCAATGTAAAAGTTCTTTTGTTTTACTTTGTGTCTGGTGCTCCTGTATTTCCCAAGGTGTTTTATTTCAGGAAAATGATCATGAAGATAGGTTGCATTCTTGATTGCTTTTGTATTTCCTTAGTTGTTGTATCTTTTATTACTCTTGGCAATGAATCAAAACCAGCAGAGGTGTCTTTTCACTTGCAAGCAGAGAGTATTATATATACAGCTTATCACTTCATTAAATCAATTGTTGTAGTGATTTCTCAGCTTTTCTTGGCTGTTCTTCCAGTTGCTTTTGAGTTTTCCCAAACATCACAGGGTACAATTAGTGCTAATAGTCAGCCATTATCTACATAATTTTTCAAAATGGAAGTATTTGATACATTTTGCAGTGCAGGGCATCTGCTGGTTAGTAAAGACAGCTGGAAATGTAGGCATTTTTTCTTCGTTCTAAGTGTTATTATTTTACATCCTGTTTGGTGTTATATAAATGCACTGCTTAAATGTGGAGAAGTGAAGGTACAAGCCCAGATGGATTTCTCATGGCAGCAGATGTTTGTGTTTAATCTCTCTCCAGGCTTTGAGAGAGACCTCAATGCTTTTCAGGGCAGACACCAAGGTGCTTCCTCTTAATGCCAGAGGAGTTTTCACTCTCATAAATAAGAGGCCTTATCTCCTACACTGCAAATGAAGGATATTTTCAAACTAGCCCTATCAGATGGGATGCAGCAGGAGGCAGCCTCTCAGTTTGCCATCAGCATCTCTGCTGCTCTATCGCACAGCCCAAGGCTCCAGCCGGTCGTGGTGCCTCCTTCCAAGTGCTGCTCTTGCTCACTGCTTCCCATTTTAGGCAGAGCAGCCACAAGAAACTGTCCTGCTCTGAAGCTATTATTGCAGAGACAATGTCCTGACACTTTTTCAGCTCTGTATTGCTACTGGATTTGTGTACTTGTGTTTATATACATTTTAGATTCAAAGGGCTCCCCTCTGCTGGAGTACATCCAGGCTCACAGGCAAGGTCACATTAGGGAGAGTTTTCTTTGACAGCTTCTTGGGGAAAGGTATTTTCTGCACTTTCTGTACTGAGCCCGGGGCTACAATTCATCAGCAAAGGAATCTTTGATGGGGACAGCCAGATCTTCGAAACATGCAAATCAAAGTACATATTTTAGAATTATAATGGTGTAATAAAATGTCCTTATCTAATACTCTCTCATTCTGGGAGCTGCAGAGTTAAGTAGTCACTCTCCTACCCCAGCCCAGAAAAATTACCTCTGACAGGGGGCTTATAATCATAATAGAAAAGAAAAGGCAATGCTAAAATACTGCCCATTCAATGTGAAAATGGAGAAATATAGAGCCAGTCTTAGTCACAGACATTTTGACATTTTTAGGCTCTCTAAGTGATGTGAAAATTAAGATCAAGTGGAAATTGATGTTGAGGATGTCTCCAGTACGAAGAACAAGGCCAGTGGCAGCTCTGTTAAGCTGTAAGGAGGAAAGCAGGATCTTCTCAGAGACGTGCTGAAGGATTGACTGGAGGTACAGCAGGAGGGATAGCATAAAAAAAATAATTTTTCACTGGTAAAAGCTAAAGGAGGCCAGGATTTGTAAACCAACATTAATCACTTCTCTGAAGGCTGACAGACTAAGGAAAGTAAATAAATGCAGGAAATAATTTCTGGCTACAGTAACATTAAAAACATTGCATATCACTGGAACTGTCGCCTCATCTTTCATCATCCAAGTGATGATTGCACAAAAAAATAGATTTTACAGCTACCAATCTCTTCAGGTGATTGAAGCATTGAGGCTTTTCCTGAGAACTCTAATGGATACTGTTATGCTTAGGTCAAATATCTATATTCAAATACTTATATTGTTCCCGGGAATGTACATTCTGGTAGTGTCCTGCAGATTAAGAGAGACTGCAGGGACAAGGGAATTGACCCTCAAACTCACTGGAAAATGAGTTCTTGCACCATCAGTTGTACCATCTGATACTGAGCCATGAGTATTTTTTCTCTCCAATAAAATATGGATTTGAAGGCACAGCTTTGCTAAGTCAGTGTTGTAAACAGTCCACATAAATTGAGCCAAATAATTTTTCCAGGGAATTCAATTCCCACTGAAGAAATGCCGAAGCTGCCCATTTTCCATGTGAACTGGGTAATCATTTTCTTTTCTCTGCTAGGGAAATAGAAGTCACCAAAACAACAAAAAATCCTATTCTGATAATACACAGGTTGGCATTTATATAGATACAATTGCAATTTACCTCTCAAAAGTTCACTAGCAGATGAAAAGGTTGATTACACTCTTTAGAATATGAATCATACATCTGTCTTTTCCTCTCTGGTGAAGGCTTTAGTGAAATAATATGTGCAGAAAAATTAATGCTTCTCCTCTAGAAGGGAGATCCATGAAAGTTCTGGAGTTGGTTTCATCTGTGTTGGGCTAAATCAGGGGGTGTTGCATGTATTCATGCATGTATCCTCATATTAAAATATGGTCTCTGCAGTGCAAGAACAAGTGCCTTAATTGCACTGTTTTATTTCAGAGTGGTTCTCAGCCCTCCTGTTCAATGACTTCATAATAGACGTGGGTAGATCCAAGTACTGCTGAATTTTTTTCTGCACTAATTCATATTTTTATTTGCTCAGTTTTTCGCAACCAAATCAGATTGGGATTTAATGGTTTTAATATTTCAAATGCTGCTTAATAAACATCAACCTGGAATAACTTGAACTATTATTTTCTAAGACCTTCTGATTTGTCACTGGAAGGCCAAGCAGTGGAATGACCATGCTCCAAACATCTCTGAAGCTAAAACAAAAGCAACAATACAAATACATATGTCAAGGACTTGTACTTTTCCACCATTCCTTTCACCATCCCACACACATTTGTTG
Source organism: Sialia sialis (assembly GCA_009812075.1). Classification (NCBI taxonomy): domain Eukaryota; kingdom Metazoa; phylum Chordata; class Aves; order Passeriformes; family Turdidae; genus Sialia; species Sialia sialis. Next base: position 40,586,748 of record VRYO01001269.1, read on the forward strand.
CTATTCTCAAATATTCTCCCAACATTTATGTAATGCAAGTAATTCCAGTTTCTGCCTTCCGTGCAATTCACTCTGTGTCTCAGGTCACTACATGTTTAAGTCTGAGTGCTTTGGATTAATTGCATGTGAACTTGTTAATCTAGTTTTTCAAACCTCTGTTGTTTGATGAGGGGATTACAGAATAAGGCCAAGAGCAGGGCTCTATGAAAACTGGAATAATTTGGGAGTTGGAAGAAAAGGTCACATGAATTGTGTTTGTCTTTCAGGACTTTTGGTGATGGAAATTTGAGGCACCTGAAATCCACCTGAATCTTAGCCCAAGGAACACCAAAGGACAGTGCCAGGCACACAGATCTAGTGACACGAAAAAACTAGCTGGGGCTCAAAGGAAACAAGTGTCTCTCATGTGTCTGGAGACTAGGAATTAATAAAAATATTCAATTAAAAATAGGTGTTTTTCTGACACATGCTTCAAATCTCAACATACAGAATATCTGGTGATGAACAACCACAGAGACAAACATCAGGTATTTGTACCTCTGCTTATACAGTTGCCACAATTTATCTACTTTTCTATGACTCTGCAACTTTCTTTTATGACAAAGGAGAAATTAATTTGATAACAGTACATACTCTGACAATGAAAACTTGGTTTCAAAAGTCAAGTGCCACAAAAAGAGAGACTTATTTTTACAAGTTATTGCCAGTTGAAATGGATAAAGACCCAAAAGGCCTGGCAGGATATTTATTGGTCTATCAGGCAATCTGAAAGTTCATGAATACAAGTACAATCTCAGATTCTATTGTTGTTTCCAGTAGGACATATAAACCACTACCAATATTTTCCAAAACGAAGAGGGTGATAGCTTTCTTCCTGAATTTCCTATCACTGAAATAAGCAAAATTCAACTTCTCTCAGCTTTGCCAGGCCAAACTAAAACAGAGCAGACCTATCTGTAATTAGAATCCCTAAATCACTCGTCCAGGTTGTGTATTTTTTGTAATTCAAGGTAGGGAGGATGTGTTATGCTAACTTTTAAATCCAATCAATGACGTCCTGTGTTTGAGAACATGGCCAAAGATGTAGTTGGAAAATGAGTGTCTTGGTGTTACAAGACACACTGTGCATTTGTGAAATACGGTTGGGAAAGCATTGCAGAGTGGCAGCCCTGCACAGGAAATTTGATATGTAACAGATTTAGAACAGTTATAAGGAACAACTTCCTTTATGATGACGTCTAGGAAGTCATTTATCATCTCAAAGAGGAGTCTGGCACCTTAAAGTGTTTATCTAAGGAAAGGAAATGAACCTCTGTCATCTAATAGAAACAGTATTTGATCCGTCTCACAAAGAAGTACACTGGTCAAAGGAATTTTAAATAATCCTCAGCTCCAGTATTTGGCTATACCTGCTTCTTGTCTCCAGGAAGCTCTCAATCCATTACTTTCCTGGAGTTTTCCTTTCTTTTCAATCCCTTCCTTATTTAGACAATCTCTGGGTTTGAACATTCTCCAAGATTTATTCCTTTTCAGATTAAATTAACAAATACCTCCAGTTACATTGAGTTAAATAGCAGGTGTGCTTTAAACACACCAAAAAAACAGTTTTCAGGAAGAAAACTAGCTTGGATTCACTAAATATTCCTGAAGTTTATTCCACAGACTGGAGCACAAAGGCAGCCTCAGGCACCACCACTTTCAATGCATGATACAAAGTCCATTGAAACCTTTCCACAGTCTTCAATGGGGCTTTGATTAAGGAGTGTGAGTGGGACCATCATTGAAAGCTTTACTGAAAGAAGTGTGTTATAAGAAGGAATTTATTTAAAACAATCAGAGAATGAGGAAGGAAACCTGGAAGAGAGGCAAAAATGAGGACAGTATGGGAACAGGTTTGATGGGAAGTATAAAATGGAGTGAAAATAGCAAGAAAGCCCTTGAGGAGAAATGAGAGCCAATGCACAAAGGAGAAGATTTATTGGTCCTTTGAGATAGAGATTTTAAATTGATTTCTGGGCTGAGAAATCTAAGCAGGAATCCAAATAAGACACCAAGAACAGTAAGAAATAATGATGACTTTTCCCATAGTGTTTAGGGATGTATGAGAAAACAGGTAGGAAGGAGATCTGGGAAAAAAACAGAATCCTGGAGCTTCAAGTCTTATTTTCTAAGTCACGATAGTGAGAGTTTCAACTGTAAAAGAAGCAGCCTAATGCCACCCCCAGCTTGCTGTCCTGGGTTTCCATGAGGGCAAAACTAAAAGAAAAGTATGAAATTTGGTATCTCAGAGAATGTTTGCACCTTTTATGTACATCTTCTTTTGCACCAACCAACCAGACGGACATAGAAATGTCTGTTTGAAGGACAAGTAGGAAGGATGTCATAGGCTCAAAGTGATCAGTACTGAAAGTCAAAGTTAATTCCCCAAAAGAATGAAATAGAAACTGAAACATTGGTCCTTATCTTCAGTCAAGAAAAGCAGAAGAAGACTGTAGGGAGACTAAAGGATATGATTATTTTCTCTGTGGGGGAAAACATTTATTAGGTGAAAATTAAACTTGAGCAGAAGTTGTTGCAAGGGGCAGTATGGAAACAGCTCTTTAGGGATGATTGCTCTCTAGGGCTTCGGACACAAAATATTCCTGTGAAGTGACCAATAACAATGGAAACAGGCTGAATTTATAGTTTAGGGACAATGTCCACTGCTACATCAGGTAGTACAGGTGAGTTCTAGATCCTTCAGTTTTTAATAGGGAGCCACTGCACACTGCATACAAGAACTTTCCCTAAAAAACAAAATTAAGGAAATATAAAGAAAAGAAAGAAAATTATTTTTCTGTTCCCTTTGACTCAAACCTCTCTTTTCTTGATGGTTCGTCATGACCACCACTGCATGACACCTTTGAATTTCCCATCTTTAGGCATCTGCAGAGTTCAAAGCTTGTGATTCCTGGCTTGTCAGGTTCAGCAGCTTTCTCCAGCACTGCTCTTGGCTTCCCCATGGAATTTACACCTTCCTGGACTCTTTGTCTTCCCCCATGGCACAGAGAGCTGCTGGGACAGACTTTGATGCTTTGTTCTTCGTGCTGAATTTAACACATTCCCACAGTACAGGATCACAGGGTTTATTCTGGCAAATTCCACTTGGTTTTCCCTGCCTTCTTTCTCTCCTACTTGTCATGGGACATGGCCATTGCTGTTATCTGCCTTCTGCCTTCCTCCAACTTTTGGCTAATGAGTTTATGAAGAATGTAATTATCTGCCTGAGCATCTTTCACCCTGTCCATAACACATTTGAACCCCTCATTAAAAACATTTTTAGGAACTGCCAAAGGAAGCTGGGGAGAGGGGAGGGGAGGGAAAAAAGCTCCTTCCCTGTCCCTGGTCTTGGAAAGAAACTCTCCAGGTGACAGGTTTTAGCTATGACATTTTTTATATACTGCATCCTTTATTTGGAGAGCATGTTATCTAATTGCTGCACAATGACAAATCAATTCCAACTCCTCTCTGACACAACTTGCTTTCTTCTCTGACTTTCAGTGCGTTTACACTGAGACCTCATTTGGCTGTGCTCTCCCACTTGACTGAACTGTCCTCCCCTGACCTGTGCTTGCCTTTGGAACAGCAGATCAGCGGCAGAAGCTGAATAGGTGTTGCTGGACAGGAAAGGTGTTCCGAGTCCAAGAAGCCTTTTACATTTATCTCTTCTCCATGTTCCTGAAGTGCCAGTAAAACCTTAAATCACTCTTTCAAGTACAGAACATCTGTCTTCCCCTCAAATTATCCAAGCTTTTCTTCCTTAACGACCTTACTTGGCAAATTACTCCTGTGTTTACTACCTTGGTGAGATCTCAGAGTTTGAATTTCCAGTCTGGCCTTAATTTTCCAACTTCATTCTGCATATACCATTTTCAGAGTAGTTTCCTGTTCAGTTTTATGATGATTCATTACACATTTTCACTACTTCTAGAACTAAACCTCTTTTTGCTTTTCCCTGCATAGACCCTGGCTCTGGCTGATTTGTAGCAACAAGAATTCCTGAGAAAGGTTAATTCCTTTATAGCTGTGTGAAATGGATGCTGTGGCCAGGCTGCAGATTATTGTTGCTTTAGTCTCCAAATAATACCACTGAAACCAAAGGAAATAGATTTCAAATTACCTAGCCCATGTTATACCTTTCAAGCAATGAGTTTCATGTAATTTCAGAAGAGGCTAACTTCTAAAGTAGTCTTGCTCTTATTGTAACATTTTTTGTAGTAAGACATGTTCAGCCTGATAAATTGTCTGAGCTAACATGTAAAACCCTCTCTTTACCAAAAACCCAGAAGACTGGCTCAGAGTTGTGGGATAGCATAACCTGCTGTATGTCTCATGACCTCTCCTGATAAAGCATTTGATGGCAGTTCAGTACAAATCCCAGTCAGGCCTTCTGAGGCCTAAATATAATTTTTTACAAAATATTCCCACCTTTGGTGTAAATCCGTCTGTTTTTATATCATTTCTATTCTGAAAGTCTGTGACTGCAGTGCAAGTGGGGTTCTTGTCTCCTCCAAGGAAAGTGTTTTATGTCACTGTGTAATTTGAATGGAGTCAGTAAATAAAATCACTTGCTTCCCCTTCAGTGTGTCTGACTTTTGATACATTCATCCAAAAAATTTAAAATATTTAAAAATCTTGTACCATCTATCAATCTTTCAGTACCTTCAATTCTAGAATCTTCCAGCTCTGGATGTTGGCATTCTCCCATCATGATAATTTCTACTCTGCTCATCATTCAGCCCTCAAGAGTAAGGGATTAGAGGAAGCCTAAAAATATCATGAAGGATGTCATTAATTTCAGTCACTTGCCTGGAAAGGCAGCCACTGCACATTCTGTTCAGACCTTTGTCCACTTCAGCCTGTTCAGCCTTTCCACAGCTGCCTCCAAGCCGTGGTGCTCCTCCTCGGGAGCGCAGGGAGCCTGGTGAGGCTGTCCCAGAGCCCTTCACACACTTTCCTGCTCTACAATATCAAAAGCTAAATACTACTGAGATAATTCTGTCATTGCCTGGTGGTGCCTGAGAAAATTATTTCCCTAATGTTTTGGTTCCTCATCTACTTTCTGCCTACTCCATGTCTATAAATAGGGTTCGTGTTATTTGAGCAGGGAACTGCAGCTTCGTGCTCAAGGTTTATTTCTGCTCCTCTAATCATCTGGTAATGGACTATGTTGTAACATTCCTCTGCATCAAAAGGAATAGTCAGCATTTATTTTGCTCCAGAGCCTGAAGATGTCCTAACTGCTTCAGAAAAGAAGCAGGAAACCCATTGCCAAAAATATAACCTGCATTACCAGATTGAAGGGTAGAGAACAGCACAGAGTAGCAAGCAACAGAAAATGAGGAGAATAGTTAAACATAAAAAGGTAGCTAAAATAACAATGGGATAATGATTTTTCTGAGCAAGGCCATGATCAGATGCCACTGAAGCTGTCTGAATGAGCAATTCATTTCCTATTGGTTTGTTAAAAAAATGTGTACTTTGGAATATTTGCCTGTAGCATTGAGATTGTTTCCTGTGTGCTAACTAAGAAAGGAAATAACCTTTGAAGAGATTGAAAAGTGGAAAAGGACAGTTTAGTCCAATGTGATTTTTTCCAAGGGAGAAGGAAAAGGCACAAGGGAAAGTGGAGTTGCTGACAAATGAAGCAGAGAGCTATATCAAGGACACCCACTGGTGCCACTTGCTGAGTACCCTAAGCAAGATCACAGGGATGAGCTCTAACAGTGTTTGGGATTTCTTCATGTTGTTTCATCCTTATTCACAGAAGTTTAGTTGAAAGAATTTTTAAAACTATATTTTTGGTTCCCCACACAGTGTCCTGCTGCAGCGGGATCATTTGAGGTCAGGACTGTCCCTGTAACATGGGGCTGTTTCTGGAGATGACTGACACCAGGCAAGGCTGTACAGCCTTGGCAGAAAGGCAGGGCAGCACTGCTGCATTATTATTATTAATATTACTTAATAATTATTAGTATTGTTATAGTCGTAGGAACACGATTCCCCCATTTCCTCATGTGGAGAAAAAGTTGGGAATAACAATGCTGCTCAGCAAGGCCTCAGCCCTCTTGCAGCCTCTCTAAAATCTGCACCATATTTAAAGATCAGACCACCTTCAAAGCATCACTTGACTTTATCTCTCCTTGTGTCTGTTCACACTGTCCTGGCCAAGCTGTTTGACTGTGTTTTATCTGCAGGCTCACTGTGACTCACGGCCACCCTGCCACTGCCGCACTCACAGCCTTGCTCCTGTTGCCATTACTGCAATTGCAATGGCTTGTGCTGTGGCTCAAGATGAAATACATCTTCCCACAGCAGCCCTCAGTTCTCATAATTTCTTATGCATGTTTTATTGAGGACTCTTAGACCTGGCATGAGTCCTCTCTCCAGGTTGCTCCAGATGAATATCTGTAGTTTCAGAATGGAAAAGGGATCAGCCGTACTGCTGTGGCTGCCACGCCAGTGATAATCAGTCTCCTGCTGTCCAGAGGACCAAACTACTAAATTTGTGAGGGATTATGTACCCAGAAAATAGCATGAAGTAGCCATCCTATAGGAAAAAAAATATCTGGAATACTAAAAATGAACAGTTTGTTCTACTCATATCTCCAAGATGGGAGAGCCTACATGTTATCTTACTAATTCTGGGGGGGAGCAAGTGTGTTATTAGTTTGCACTTCACTAATTTTGTGAGGTGCTTCTGAGGACAAAGAAATGGGACAGACAACCCTTCTGATTAGGGTTGATTTGAAATATGTGGACTTGGAGCTGAATTTTCTGTGTTCACAAGAAAGAAACATTCCTATGTTATTCAATGTTTGTTAGTAAGAAATGTGGCAAACCAAGGCCAAGATCAGTAAAGCATGTAAAGCTTTGCTTAACTCTACCCTTAAGCACTGGAGCTTTTCAGAACATGCCTTTTATAGCCTCGCAATAAGTCTTGTGGCCCTCAGTTTCATATAAGCATGAGACTTCTGTTGGATCTCTGTGAAAGGCCATGCCAAAAAACACAGCCCAGAACAATTCAGAGGCACGATGCTTTGAAAGAAGCATTAATAAGCTTCCCCTCTGTATTTCTGCACAGTCACAGTATCTGAACCTGCCTTTCAACAGGTAATGTTTAGACAGTATTTTTCGTTACAAATCTTATCCACAACAGCAAATTAAGCTGAAAGGAAAAGAATAAAAATTACTTTTCTGTTTTCAATAACAATTCCCATGCGGTACTAATGTGAGGGGATCTTGCCAAGAAGTGTCAAGCTCCATCTGCTGGCATTAAATTGAATTTGTAACTCAGCATGCTGAGTTTTGTGTCTATCTACAAGAAACAAGCAGGCAATTTCACTGTCTTTGTAGAATTTTAGTCCAATTCCATTATACTATATGTTAATCCATCTTATTTAAATATCAGCTATATTTTCAAACTCTCGTGACATTTCACAAGTTATGTGAGCATAGGAGAAAAGTCTTTCACTGCATAAGGTGCTGGGCTGTGCATAAATAAGAATATCCATGAAGCAAACCCAGAGAATCTTGTAGGGCTCAGTTTGGTGTGGTGCTCACATCCCAAAGATGTGACCTGTGGAAATTCAACAATTTATACCTGTAAATAGTTCCCCAAATTATTAAAAAAGGAGGAGAGATCTCCCTTCAGCTGCCATACATGAGGGAACAGGGAACAATTAATGTGAGCTGCAAAAAGAGACACATCTCATCCTTTAACCAAGGTTACAAATTTGATTTTTTTCTATCAGTATTTACCTCAAACTCATAATTTCTATATATTTTCTGCCTTTTCATATACACTCTGCCTGCTCTCAAGTGTAAAATCACAGTTATTTTCCATATGGAAATAAATTCAATGGTTGTTTTGAAGAAGGACAACTTCTTCTGGTACCTGCAATTTTCATGTCAGGTAGGACTTTTGATAACCTAGAGATAAAAATATATCGTGCTAAAGTCATACTGAGTAAATGGGCATCATAACAACTGTGTGTATTAATGATAAAATAAAATCAGTCAACTCAAATACAGAATGGCAAGGCTTCTGTAATAGGGCATCACACAAATTCAAATTATTTTCAACATATTGAAGACAAGAAAGGCTTGAAGAAGTGCATTTCTTCCTGACTGATGTACAAGAAACATAGATTTTCATCTCATCGAGCCAAAAAAAAATAAAAAAGAAAAAGGAGAGAGCAGGAAAAGCCTTGACAGGAATCTGGTGTTCAGAAAATTCAACAATCAGAAAAGTCTGTGATTAGTGTGAATAGAACATAACATCCCATCCGTTTCATGTTTATTTCCTTTTGAGGGAACATTCTTGCCTGAAATTGCATCCTGTTTCCAAAAAAGCCTCTAAGCTGAAACCTTACATGTACCAAGATGAGGAAAGTAGGTCGAGCAAGTCCTGTTAATCTGCAGTGGAAGTCAGCTGAGGGGATGTGCAAGTTCCAGCTGCCACTGCAGCTTCCCCCTGCCCATCTGGCTGAGATGCTGCCCTTGTCCCTTCCTCCTGGAGCACTCTGCAGAGCTTATCCTGCCTGAGATGGAAAACCAAATCCCTTCCCCATTTTCCCGTGGTTTGTGCTGCTGACCATCAGCTGCACGCTCCAAACTTCTCCTCCCTTTGCTTTTCTGACATTGCCCTCTCCTGGCTATTTTCCCTCCTTGTTAATTGTTTCCTCTTTCCTGAGGCAAGAATTAAGGGGAATCTCACAAAGATCAGCCCTTGGCTCTCCGTCCCCACTCTGTGCATTTCTTAGTAGTTTTTAGGAAATAACTCTTTCTGTTTCATCATACCTGAAAAATGCTGGTGACCACATAAATAATGTATCTGCTAATTTTGAAACATCTTTATTTTCTGGGAAATGCCATTCCAAGACATAGAGTCATTGACACTGTCTTCCCTGTTTTCTCAAGCTTAGGAACAGCAGCAGTATAATTTTATGACACCATCAATAGCAAGATTAACAAAAGCACCAACTGAAAATACTGTGAAAACATCACTTTTTTGTTTTAGTTTGGATTGCTTTGTTGTTTTTTGTTGGTTTTTTTTTTTTTTTTTTTTTTTTTTGTTGTTGTTTGGGTTTTTTTCTGTATTTCTCTTCTTCTTTTGATTTAAACACTCATTTCAACTAAAACTCACTAATAATTATATCTATTTTGTCCAGCTCTGCACTTGGCAAATTCTCTCCTGTCACCCCGAATCTGTTCCAAAATCCTTGGCAAAGTCATGACCCTGGACTTGCTCATGTCACTCCATAACCTCACTCTTCCCCTTCCTTCAGCCTTGTACAAAACTCCTCTTTGAAATTCCTCCAGTACTTCTTACCCCTGAGCTGACAACTTTTCTCAGACAAGACGTGGAGCTGTGTCTTACAGAGATGTCCTTGACTGTCTCATTAGTTGTGTTTATTTTAATTTCTATTTTTATGCAACTGTTTGTTACTCTTTTGGGGAAGATTTCCACAGAAATCTCCTCCTTCAGAGCCACCCTAGGCCATAAAGTATGTAAGACAAAATGTGATTTAATAAGGTGTGACTTTGTATGTCAATTTCAAGCACCAGCCTTTTACTTTTTTTCTGGTTCCTCTGTTGAGCAACACTTTACCTGCCTTCATTCATGTCATATAAAATATCTGATATATAAAGGATCTGCCTGTGGCAGCCTCTGATTACCCTAAGCATCCTGGAAGCTTTTAATCAGCTATAAATATGGAGGTAATCTCATTCAAGAAAATGGGACTAAGCAACTGGGACTCTTGATTTAATACTGAGGTCCTTAAATAGTCTAAATGTGAAATAAACTAAATAAAAGAAGCGTATTTTGGTACTTTCATAACATTGAGACAGTATTCCAGTCATTTTTCTCAGAGTGCTCAGTGGGAAATGTTGGTATTGCAAATCACATAATTTGTCTTTACTAAGTGCAAACTTCTTCTTTAGTATTTCCTGAAGCAGCCTAAGGCACTGATAACTCTGGAAAGAAGAGAGGTCATGAGTCAAATATGGGGAGCAGCAGTGCTCCAGTATCCAAACAACTTTATGCTCTTTATTTTGCCTTGCCAACTTGTCATGAGCAGACATTTTTCTCCAGAGAAATCTGTGTGCGATAGAGGAAGAAATATTTGGAGAATGTGGGCCTAAAGCCATCTGATAAGGAAGTGGCGGGCTGGGGGCAGCCTCTTATTATTTCCGAAGTGGGAGAGGATACATAACAGGGGAAAAGCCCCTCCTCTCCTTCCCCTCTAAGTACAGAATCACACTGCTTTGTCTTCACACTCCCAAAGGAGATCTCTAATCTGGGCATGGGCTCCAAGAGTATTTTAATGTACTCTGTCATTAAAATAAATGCAAGGTGATAAAAGAAAAAAAAAAACAGAAATAGTAAAAAATCTTTTTTCTTCTTAATTTGTTCTCTGGTCATTCCTATTGTCCCTTTTTTCCCTTGAAAAGCAAGGATTTTGACAGCTCTACCTAACATAGTAAGACATAACAGGGTTGACCACTGACAGGATTTCATTCTACCCTACATTTTGATGTATTGGTTGGTTGGTGAAGTGTATTTTAAATCCACAAGCTGTTCTGCTGGGTATATTTAAATGTGGGTAACCTTTCCTCTGCAATTACCTCAGCAGTTTTCCCTTTTGCCCTGGCATCTTTCCCATCCTAAGCATTGCCACAAAGTCCCCTCCTATTTTCTTCCTGCTCTGTTCATGGCCCTGCCGTCTTTAAGCAATCCCACATCTCTACTGTACCCAACAAAGAAGACTTGTTGTCTTCACCCTGAAGTCCTGTCCAAAGTGCACCCTGTTCTCTGCTGAAATACCGGTAGGGAAAGGAGACATCATGGATGTTTGGAGACTGAAAGATTCCTTTCCCTGTGAACTGGGATGGAGTAGACTCTGACCATGCATGCTCTCTCTGCATCTTCTTCACAATTCCTGACCAAACTTTCCCTGAGAAGTTTCACTCAAATTTCGTTTTTTTTAATCTATGAGAGATGTTTGACTCCAGTTAAGAAAACATACTTAGTTGGAAATGCATTTGGCTGAAACTGTTCCAAAGCATCAGCTCTAATCACCTCTGACTTTTAATCAACCCCTGATAGCAGCTCCCACTGCCAACTTAGTACTTTTTCAAACTTTAGAGTGCTCTGCTTCCTCCCATGCTGTTTTTCAAACCCCCCACAAAACTGTCATTCTCCTTCTTCTAATCTCTCCCTTCAGGGAAGCTTGAGGGGAAAAAAAGTATTCTGCTGTACAAAGAAATTAATAATTCTGAAGAAAAGAGACTAATGAAGCAAAACAAGGAAATTTACAAGTGATTTGCAAGTCAGCTTTTTAGAAGTTACTTTTGAGTGAAGGAGGAACTTTCAGTTCAGCAGAAACTTCTTCTAGGAGAGATTTCTCAGGCCAAATATGAAATTTCTGATGAAAAAGACAGGATCAGAATACTGCAGGTATGTTTATATTCACAGCACTAAGTTTTCAGTTCCCCACTTGGCATGATGAGGAGAAGCAAGTACACTGGATGCAGGGCATAATTTTATTTTGGGTTTCTTTCTTTGTTTCTCCTTAGAAATAATTATCTGTGGTTTCATTTTAGGGCAAACCCAAACCTTACCATTAATCTGTAAAATATTTTGAAGAATGAGAAGGAGGATTGTTTTTCTACACCTTTAATTTTAATTATTTAAACATGGTTTTGTGAGGCAAATTACTCTGAATTGGTTCCAGACCCCAAACACCAACATGTTAGAATAGACAACAGAATGAGCTGTAGAAATATTTCAATATTGCTCACTCATATAAAAAATCATGTCATACTGTAACATGTCCTCTGTGAACTCATAAAAGTTATGCCTATATTACCAAAAAAAACCCCAAACACTGGGATATGTGACCATCCAACAGGGAAATCAGTCTCCTCTGACTGTTAGAAGCTTCGCTAATTGCAATAAATATTTTTCTTCTTCAAAAGCTTTTCAATAAATCAATCCATTTTAGTTTCCAAATATAGTATGACTATACAGTTGGCAAATGCTAACAAGAAGCAAACATTGTAATTCAAAACTTTTATTTCAAAGTGAAACACCCTTTTTGTGTCATTTTCTTCATACTTGTCAGTTTAGGAAATAAAAGTTTATATTGAAGTGTTGGTTTGATACAACAGAGGTAAATGTTCCAAGAAATTGTTTCTACATTTCAGATGAGAAAACTCTCAGTTCTAGCTAAAGATTAAATCTTTATCTAGAATTGAAAGAGGTTAACTTTGAAACGGCATTATGCCAAATAATATTTGAAACAACTTTATTGTTGGCACGCAGACTCTTCCTGTCGTCAGCAGATGGCAGCCTCGACATATTTCAGTGAAATGCAGGTTTCTAAGGTGAGGTTTAAATCAGCTTTAGTCGGCATTTCCCTTTTGAGGTGATTCCTTTGCTCTCCATTCTCTGTCCTTTCTCTCCATCTCAGTAGTCTGCAGTTATTTCTAGCTGAAGCCAGTCAGTGCAGACTCAATTTGTTGCTTTAAAATTGGCATCTCTGCTTCTCAATTGCAAGGGAATTTGGGGCTACAGAAGGATTTCCTTGGCAAACATACAGAAGGTAAACTCAAGAGCGGGAGCCCAAATCCCCTTACCTGATTCATGGAGTTTAATTTTTATTTTCACTGCAAGGCCACTCAAGTATCATAAACAAATAATGCTCAGCTATACTGAGAATTATATTAAGACTGAATTCCTGGCTCTGCTCTCCTGTTCTCCTGCCCCAGTTTTACATGAAAATGCTAATACCTTCAAACCAGGGTAAATAAACATTTCAATTATGGCTTTTTTCCTCCAAAGATCTGGGTGTCCACTGTCCTTCTTGTTTTTGGTGGGAAAAAAGAAAACAAAACTGAAAAATTATTTGCTTAAAACTCCAGTATTTTAATCCTGAGAGAGATTAAACAGGAGATTAAACTTTTTGGACTGGTCTATAAACAAAGCAAAGGAAACATTGAGTGTAGCATTGTCTGCTGCTGTTGTCACTACTGTCATGTCACTTCTGAAAAGAGAAGAAGATTAAGTAAGAGATGAAATTAGGAACTCAAATACCTGTGAGATCTCTAGAAGTAGCAAGAATCTAAATCCAAATCATGGAGCTAGTTTCATAACACTAGTTCAAATCCTCTTGTCAGGAATATGCTTAAATCATTGGGATTTCTGGCACTAGAAACTTCAGTCTAAGTTTGGTTCTTTAGCCCTCCTTCATTTACTGCTATCAGATATCAACAGGAGAGTTCCCCTACCCCAACCTTTCTGTGCCTTGGATAAGAAGTCAGAAGCTGACAGCAAATGCCACTTACAGTAATTTCACAATTATAAGCCACACCTTTTTCACTGAAGAATCCAGCCTACCTCAGTAGTGCAGCTTATATTCAGGTACAGCTTATCTATGGACAAATCCCAGTGAAATGCCAACCCAGAAGTGAGAGCCAGCCAGGGAGGGTGCCTGGGGCTGCCTTTAAAGGCTTCGCTGGTCTATGAAAACTGTTACAACTTGAGCACCTGACACAAAACCCTGTGCTGGCTTGATTCTGTTACTAATTTGTTACTTTGTTACGCATGGATCCTTACTTTAAAAAAAAAAAAAAAAAAAAAAGTGCGGCTTATATTCAGGTGCGGCTTATATATGGACAAATCCTGTGGTCTACCCGGCCACCAGGAGGTGCGGCTTATAATCAGGTGTGGCTTATAATTGTGAAATTACTGTACACAAAAGTCTGAGAAGAAAAATAGCAGTAAAGCCCTCAGTTCATGAAAATTCAGAGTATGTGTGCAGGATGTCTGGCTTAAAACTTCTAATCCTGAAGACATCTATGTAGCCAAGTGCATTTTTAAAAAAATTTCTGAAATTCATGCTCAAATCAATTTAAAATTGAGGTAATTTTTGCTTTAGAGATAACAAATCAACACTTGCAGGCCTTGGATGCTCCTTCTGGAGAGTGTATCAGAAAGAAAATTTTTCTTGATACTTGGAGGTGATGCATTTATGAGATAGCTAATCGTAAGATTTGAAATGTGTAATGAGCTCCAGGTATTCATGCAGGTGGTTCCCCAGGAATATTGTCCTCATGTTCTTTTTCATTTCCTTCCCTTTAATCAGATGTTCTGATAATCAAACCAGCCTGAGGCTTGATTCAGCATAACTCATGCTGCAGCTCAGGGAGAGCTTGAGGTATGAATAACACCCAGGTATTTTCCACCTGCTGTTTTTACTGACACATCCCTTGGTTTATTTGAGAAGTGAGCACAGGACTTGTGAAGCCAATTTTGTCTCCTGCCAAGGACAGAGCTCTCCTTGCCCCTACCCTCCAAGCCTGAGGTCGGACCCCACCACCAGCTCCTTGTTGCAGGATGAAAACTTCTAGCAACAAAAATAGATATATTAAAAATCTGTGACTGGAGGTGAAAATATTGATGTTGTACAGTGAACTTTTATTGCTCGGGAGTTTGTGTTCTTAAATCATTATGCAGTTGTTGGTGCTGCACTGTCTTTGTTCATTCCCTGTTGAGCCATAAGTGACTGAGGTCAACCCATGGCATTTATAAACACACTTTGTTTAGTCTCAGGGTTTATTCCACCATAAAATGGAGCAGCAAATCAATCAATCAATCAATAAGTAAAAAACTGGCCACACAAAGGACAGGCTTCCAAAATCTGGATGCTGGATGCTTTACTTCAAACCCCACAGCTTCAGAGACTTACAGGAACTTTTAAAGCTTGAACTAGAAAAGGCACGTGTGCTTGTAGGCTGAGGGCAACAGAGCCTGCCTGCTTGAGCCCAGGATTAAGTGTGTGAACTGATGCTGACACTCTGTCATCAGTACCCAGAGCTCCTCCAACTGGGCCCGCCGCACACGGTACTCATGGGTTCAGCTACCCCTCCTAAAGATAGCAAAGTGCAGCCAGGGAGCCTTTGCTCCGGTTTCAGGCTCATTAGATGAGTGATGACAGCTCATAGTAGTGGTCCCCCATGGCCAGACAACAAGCAAGGCCCCCCACTGCTGCTGCCCACCCTGATGGCAGCTGAATTTTGCCAGCTGTCATGGCAAGCAGTGGGACACCAGCACAGATCTCTCCCTGTCTGTGCTCCTGGTGCAAGCTTCCCTGGAGCCCACTCCTAAGAAATGTGACCCCCACATCCAGAATTCTGGTTAAATGTGTTTTCCCTGTTTCTCTTTGTAACTCATTTTACCAAAGATAACCTGAAGAAGACATAAACCCCCTCATCTCTCCCCCTTGTTCTGAATAATTTCAATGTTGAACATTCCCACCTGTGAGATGGCTACTCATCCAAAAAAGAGTGTTTGCTAATTAGAAGTTTAATTTTGGTGTCTTTTAAGTATCAAAACCATTATATGGTTGCCTCAGCCCAATCTGTAATATGATCTTCATGGGTTCATTTTATGCCATTGGCTGTAATCTTATCTAGGCTCCAAAATAAATTAAATTCATTGCACTTCCAGTTTAATGGTCATTCCCTGCATTCACTATTTTCTGAATTACTGGATCATACCTAATTTCAGGGGTCTATGAAAGGACTATTTTTCAAGTCTGTGTTTGCAATTAAAACTAGGAAACCTTATTGAGTGATCTGCAGTGTGAAAAAACTTCTCAAATATGTAGGAAAGTTTTGATTTCTGTATAGTATATGTGTTAATTCATTGTTCCAACTACTTCCTAATAAAACATCACACATCATTTGATACAGGTGAAGGTAAGGCAGAGAGCCAGGCATGGGGCAGGTGAAGCCTTTGTGGTTCTCTAAGTCATATTTTTAAAGAAATTGCCCTAATAACAATGAGGTGTTGAGATATTGCAAGTGTTTTCTTAATGCCATCTCTTGCTTTTAGCTCTCAGAGAGACAAGAATCTTCTTCTTTCTAGAGATATTATGATACACAAAACATCGAGAGTAACTGATCTAAATCCAAGGAGAAAAGAGTCTTTATGGAAAACGCTATCACCACTCTGTGCAGTGGTCAGAGATCTGTTCCTTAAATGGCTCTGAGTTAATGCTTTTTGTTACATCTTAGTCATTACTGATTTTTGTCCTAATTACAAAAGTAATTTCATGATTCTATGAACAGCTCTTCAGTGATAAATTTAAGCCTTTATTTCATTTTTGTGTTTTCCTCAGCCATGCTGCATTCTTGTAAAGACCTGCTGTCCTGGTTGTCTTTGTTTAGTGTAAGCAACAGAACATACAACACTGGCACACAATGCATACTCTTTATTTGTAATAGACGCTGGGAAATTAATTCTAACTCCTGGGGAGCAAACAGCAACTCCTCTACTTTAAGTGCTGGGATTTGCCTGTAGTTGTTTGTTTCAGATCTGAAATATTTAAGCAAAAGTATTCTTCCTCCTTTTTTAAAAATTTTGTTACACAACTCAATTTCCTCTATGTTTAATTCATTCAATATGTAAAAAAATTTTTCCACTCTAAAACTAACTCAGAGGCATTCATTGAGGCCTCACTGAACTGACCACTCTTCACAGACTGGTGCAAATTCCTCACACATTGTTATGATGCTTCTCACTACACTAGCTGAGTACAACACAAACAGGAATATTCATGTATTCACAACTTCTTTTTGAGGTGAAAAGTAATGTTACACTGTCATTTTACAGCATTGTGTTCCAGAGAGCTGCATTTAGAGCGATGTAAGTCCCAAAACTCACACTGAGCTGTTGGGCTTGTGACCTATATGTCATGTAGCTGCCAGTATGAGAATTTCTAGGTCCACTGGTCAGATTGGGAAGATCTAGATGCAAAGTCCAGTACCCAAGTCACAAGATCATTCTTCTCCACATGGATAAAATCTGGTATTGATACAGGTCATCCATAGAAGAATCAGTAAAAAGATGATCTGCAGTCAGGAGTTCAATAGAGTTATTTAGAAACACGAATGAAATTATCTATAGTAATTCTGAAGTGTTTATCACCTTCATTCATTAAAAACATTGTTTTAGCAAAAGAAGAGGAAGGACAGGAGCAAGTGTCAGGTCTGGCATTGTTACTCATTTCCCTGAATTACCCTGATGCCCTGAATTAAATGCCCAAAACTAACAAGAAACCATTTCCCAGAAAAAAGTCTCAACCTGGTGTGTTTTTTCAGAGCTATTTTCATTGGTGTTTATTTCATGTGAGCTGATGAAAGTCCCAAGGGCTTACCTCGGACAAAAAGAGTGGGACAAACACATGAGTACCCAGCGGCTCAACCCAGCTGTGGTGAGGCTGCCAAAGGAGATAATTCTGCCAAGCCAAACAGCTTCCAGACTGTACACTTGTGTGTCAAAGTGACATTAGTGTATTTTGACATAAGTGCTGTCTTTTATCAGGGATAAGCTTCAAAGCCACGGAGATGGAGAGATGGGAAGCTGGAGGTTGACAGCAAAAATAGAAGCTGACAGAAAAACATAAAGAGAATTTGTTAAAATAAACCAAACACTCCAAGAGCCAGCGATACCCTCAAGCATCAAATTTAGAGCAAAGGATGTTTTATTGCTGTGAGTCCATGATCGTTTTGGCATGGTAAATAAATTTTCTCTGCAAAATGCAATGGAATTTGAAAAACCTTGTATTTGCTCTAAGTCTGGAGCTGCTTGCTGATGAGAGAAGCTTTAGTCTCAGAGAATAGAGGTAGTTAAAATAGACTGACCTGCCTGTTCAAATCTATTTTGATTCAAGTTCTGGACAGCTCAGGTCCTTACCTAAATGAAGTTTGGCAAGAACACTCCAAAAAGCAGTGGAAAGCACTTCAATCCCAAGCCTCCTGAATGAATACTTTCTGAGGTGAGATCATTTGCCAAAGTTTGCATTCATACCAAGCCAGTAATGATACCAAGACCAGAAAAAAGCATCCCCAGTCCCACCCTGGAGCAGAATTCCACAGCTCAATTAACATGTGCAAGCAGAAATGTTGTGGATTGCTGATAGTATGGGTGAACTCACCCTGGGTCAGACAATTCCCCTGAACAAACTCTCCCTGATGGATTGCAGGGTACTTGGGAAGTGCAGAAAGAGGAACATACAGCTTGGTTTGCAGCACTTATCACTGAGGTTTCCTGTCTCTTTGTCTGGCAATCCAATTTCATGGGCCAAAGCCTTGTAGGATGGGGCTAAAGGTTTCTAAATTCACATCAAAATTTCCTGCTAGAGTGATTGTTATGTCCAGCAAGGTAGGTCATTTCCCTCTTGAGCATTTTCCTCCTCTTATCTCTGGGGGCTCCCAAAAGCACATAGGTTTCACAGGAGCTCAAACTAAAACAACATCCAACATCTGGTAAATTGGGACATCTCTGATCTTTTGGTCAATCCTCTTTGACAGCCACACAGTCAATAAAAGGCTCAGAGGTGCACGTAAGCTGAATCCTCCTCTCTATTCCTTTCTGAGGCTTGAAGTCTGCAAAAGACAGAATGACAATATTCAACTTCCTACCCAAATTTCAGCAATCAAAGAAGAATCTGCCAATTAAAGTGCCATAGCTTCCTCTGACAGCTGTCTTTTAGTATGACTGATGTCTGCTGGAGCCCAGAAGCTTCTGCAGGGCACACATGAAGATCAAAGACTTCTATCTAAGTCCCTGACTTCAAAATATTTACTTGCTGTCACCTGGACAGATAAAGAGAAGTCATGGCCTCAACATCCTGTGATGCTACAAATGTGCCCCGTTTGCCATTAATGCCCCCAGTGATATAAATAGGATATTGCAATGCCTACAGAAGAGTGGTTTCCAGACAAAGATAGCAGATCAAATTCGACCTGGATAAGGCAAAAGGAAAACAGCCAGGAAGGAGGGATCACCAGGAAAATGGCCCTTGTGGAAGTAGATGTACAGAGAGAACAAGCCCTTTAGCTCAAAAGACTTTTTTTTATTCAGAAAAGGGCCTCTGATCCTTTAGCCCAGATCTGTGAACTTAGATTTGATTCTCAGCTTGTTGTTATTCCTTAATGCTGCACAGTCCACTATGATTTAGTCACTTCAGCTGCACAAGGCTGAAGAAAACATTTCATCATCTCGATTAGCAGCATATTTATAAAACTGAAATATCATGTCTGAAGAAAGCCAGGAATCATGGAGGCAACAGGGAAGCTCAACAGCACAACATTTTGATATAAGTAAAGAACATTAGAAATAAAAAAAATCATAAAGCAATATTAAAATATCACCAATATCAATGTCCAAGTAAAAGCTGTATTTTAGAGAGCTACTTGTTTTCTCCCTCCTCAAGGCCTTTTTGAGTTTCTCGTAAATAAGACATTCACTGTATAGGACAAGACCCAGCACAGCAGTGACAGCAGGAGTTAAGGGACAATTCTGAATCAGTGTTTGTTTAGAGTTCTATATGCTGCTGTAAATATCTCCTGGCAAGTTCTGGTATTTTTTAAAAATCACACCAGGTCCACAAAAGCATTGAGATGCTTCACTCCCTTTAAAATCCCTGAAGAAATCAGCAGGAGTTCAGTACTTGTTCCTAATCAGAGCATTGGAGCAGCAGAGGCTGGTGAAAAACAGTGAACCCTGCTGCTACAGCTGCATCTGAAAAAGGATGACAAATTTTATGTGCAGATGATTTGCAAATCCTTAGTTTTGTGCCTCCAACAGTAGCCCAAATTTTGTTTGAATGACACTTTGTTAATTACTTTTCTAGGCCACGGAGTACATGGTCCAGCAGTCATTGAGCAGCACGAAATAGAGACAAGAAGATTCTTAAAATGCACTGCTGCCTGCAGTGCTTTAATTTCATGTATAAAACCGGGCATCATGAGTTGAATAAACATTTACACACCTCCTTAGTGAAGCAGTCCAGGGTTAAACCTGTGATCTGGACGCTTGAGATGTTTACTGATTCCTAGTCCCAGGAAAAGTGGTGATTCTTCAGAACATTTATTTGGAGGTGTGTTGAATTCATATTCCCATACTTAATTCACAGGTTGCATAGGTAATTTTTGCAGCAGCTCATGGAAATGGCAGCCAACCTGTGTGTTGCTCCCCGTGCATTTTGCAGCGCTTGGATTCCTGGACCTTTTCCAAAGTGTGGCATTGTTCACGTCCTTTGTCTTGCCATTAATGTCTCTACTGTTACGGTTTTGTCTGTTGGGTCAACGAGATTAGATTGCATTAGCACAGCAAACTGAAAAAAAATACGAGTTATTGGATAATCATTAAAGCACATCTGTTGCCTTTTTCAGAGTGCCAAAGTCTGAATTCCATTGAACTACTGACATGGCACTTGACCAGCGCTTAGTTCAGCTGTGGACAATGAGCTGCAAAAGGATTAAAATATTCGCAGCAAGTGGATTGAGCCTAATCCCTGGCACTTTTGTTTGGATTGCAGAGAAAGGTGCCCAGAGCAAGAGAGAATGAAGCAATTGCAGTAAGAAAATGCCAACATTTTTGAGGCCATTCCACAAATTGTGCTGTGCTGGTACTCTACTTTGGTGTCACGCCAAGACATCAGTTCCTCACTTCCATGCTTTCATCTGCTTCCACACTGGGTCAGAGCTCCCTGAGAACTTCCCAGCCTGAAAGTCTGGCTGATGGAGAATGGAAACAGGTTTCCCCTCCATTATCCAGGCACCCAGAGTGACAGCAATCTGGACTGGGAGCAAGCATTATGTCTCAACCACCAGCTCCTCTTCTCTTTCAGAAAGTCTTCTGAAACATCACATGGCAAATCTTTGAGTCATCGGTGCTTTTTATCAATAATTTTGTTTCTTTTTTTAAGAAAATTTGTATGTGCTATGCATATCTCTTTGCAAAGTCATGGAAATCACGTTTTTGCAGACAAAAACTAGGTTTTCTAAAGAAGTCTGCATGGAGGAGGCACCCAGTTCCCAGAAGATGTCACTTGTGATTTAAAATTAAAGTGTTATCATATATGCACTGTGGATAATGTACCGATCTATGACTAATTCTACAGAATGATACAAGAATTTACAAGAGAATAAAAGGAAAAAAAACCCTTTAATAATATTTTTTTTAAAATCACGTATTAGACCACAAATATTTAGGAGGATTTACTTTCCTTAAGAAATGGCCTGGAGTGTTGAAATCACTGTTGCTGTCAGTGGCTAATTAAAGAGTTGAGATATTTTGTGATTTAGTATGAATTAAGGTATTTTATGATTTAGTACAAGATCCCTGATTTGTTAGAGATCAAGTAAGATATACACAGAATTAAAAGAAAATTCTTGAATGGTTTTCTGCCATCCCTGACCACAGCAAAAATCCAGTGTCCACCTCTGACCTACACAGAAATTCACAGGTGCTAAAGACGCAATCTAAAGACACTTCAGGTTTTTTTTTAGTTTGAGGGGGTTTTTTTGCCTAAGAAACACTTGCAAAACCAAACTACACTGAGGAGCTTGAGTACCCAGATTGATTAAACTATTCCTCTGAGGAGGAATAGTTGGGAATTTTTTACTAGCTATTAATTGCTACATTTAAAGCAAATTTGGATTAATGGATATTCTATTGATGCTGATTTTTACAAAGTGTAAGGCACATACACCAAGGGGAGAGAGGGACTCAGAGGCATCTGGTTTGGCTAGAAATCTGGATGTACATTTACAAATTATCATTTTTTATGCTAAATCAGATCGTTGTCTCAGATGTCCTTCTCTCCATGACTATTGCCAACACTACTGCTACCCTCCCACGCAGCTATTACTGTCCTTGCACTCATTAATCCCAATAAATGGTTGCTCACACAATTTCTCTGCCCTCCCATGTATTACTCACCTGGGATATCAGTAATAAACAAGAAAATTATGATAAGCCATGAGATCTGTAACAGGTGGTGAAAGGCAGAGAGGAGATAAACCCTACAATTAGAAGTTTATCATTGATGATTATTTCATCAATTGTTTTGTTTTTAACAATTCTTTTTCTTTCTATGACTGACTTATCATGTTGGAATTCCTCTTTTAATAAGCAGGAAGTCAGCAGGATGACTTTGCTACTCCTTAACAGGCTGGAAAAGGCATGCCTGGGAAAACACAGTGCCTGGGTAATGTTCCAGAAAAAGCAATTAAGGAATAAAACCTGTGCAACTCTGTACTCCTTGCCTACATAAAAGGTCATATTTTTGATTGCTTTTCCTAGGGTAAGTTCTACCTTGACTCCAGTCTTGCAACATTCAGGGATAAGAAATGTGTTTAGGATATATCTTGCTGCTTGTCTGCAGTACATGTTCTACATGTTCAGCAACAGTACCTAAAAACTCACCAAAAAGTCATTGTTTAAACTTGATAGATAAATTATTTCCAGTTTAACTAATTGATGGACTTGACAGTCCATGCCTGAAGCTCATCCACAAGGCCCATGCCCTTTCTGTGTCATGGAGGAACATGGAAGAACTTCCCACTGGCTTGGAAATCAGCTTATGTACCTGAAGAGACTGCATTGTTCATCTCAGCTCGTCAACAGCAGCTGCAAATTTGTCTGGAGAGAACCTGGTTCCTCTGGCCTCCAGAACAAAATGAAAGTCAAGAAATTGTAGATAATTGGCTGAAAGGGTGGTTTGGGGTTTTTTTTGTTTCTTTCTTTGTATTGTTTTTCTTCTTTTAAAATCCAGAGCATTTCTCAGCCCTTTGGAAGGAAGGAAGGAAGGAAGGAAGGAAGGAAGGAAAACAAATACCCTGGACATGAAGTCTAACTTTAGCCTTTTTTGTCACCCTGGGAGGGATCAGCCCCTGTGTCTGGCTTTTGTGTAAGGTATCCCAGCTCCCAGAGCAAAGGGAAAAGTTGTGCCAGCATTCCAGAAAGAATTCAAAATTCTCAGGATGGTAATTGCTTTCTTGTGCTGTCAAATGATGGTTCAGGAATGCATTAAGGGTGTGAAAAATCCAGATTCTGGTGTCCCCTCCACCAATGGACAGGGTGTTTTCATAGAATCAAAGAATCATTGAATGGGCTGGGTTGGAAGGGGCCTTAAAAATGGTGGTGGTGGGGGGGGTTTGCCTTTTACGAGGTTAATGCAAAATAGGCCAGGGAAGGAACAGTTTTCAGGGCTCTCCTTTTCTGTCTCCTTACTAGAGGAAGCAACCACACAAAAGCAGTTTCCTTGTCTTGGCAGCTCCTGAGGTTTTCTTTCTGAAGAACAGAAAAATGTTAGTGGAAAAGAGTGAGCACACAGAGATGTCTGGAGCATACCTCAGATGGGGAAAACTCTAATCCAGGTCTTCTGCCTACTCAAGCATTGTGCTAATGCTCCCTTTCTGTATGGAAATGTCCCACCTGTCACAGTGAGAGCAGTCCTTCCAGTGTCTGCCACTGACCCTCAGCCTCTTTGCAGTTTCCAGAGCACTGAAATGAAAATCTTCTGTGAAGCCACTGCCCACCTCCCCAGTGCTTGTTACAGCTATAAAATGGGATTGGGACCAAAGTGTGATGTGATCTGGAAACTGCAGCCAGCAGAATAATGCCCTGCGGACCACTGGCTTCCCAAAGCAGGTTAGAGATGCTATAAATCTGATTGCACTTGCGGTGGGAGCCCATTTGCTCTCTTTCTTCCCAGGCATCTCTCACCTCTTCATAGATCCTCAATTGTTCCAGTGATTTTGTATCTTATTTGCAGATCCTGGGATGTCCTACAGGAGACTTTATGACAACACACCCCCAGATTTGTACAAGCCTGACTTTAAATATTTCATGAAGGTTTACTTTCCTCTTGCAGACATAAAACCAAGACAAAGTCACTCAGAGGTGACAAAGGTCTGTTTCACACCTTGCATATATGTTTGAGCAGAATCTCAGTCTGGAGAGCAAACAAACAGGTCACTTTGGCTTTCTTAAGAAAGTTCCTGTGACTCAAACCACTGCCTTCTGGACAATGATGACCTAAATGTGACTGAAATGCTCCTAATCTGTGCAGTGGCCTGTGTACACTGCTAAAATGCTCATTTACCTGCTGTGGTCACAGGCTGACATCAGTTCCTCCTGTGATGTCATGATCAAATATTTCCTGGTGTTAAAGTGCCTGAATACTCACCAAGGTCTAAAATCCCCTGTCATGGTTTAGGCCTGGGGAATAATTTCACAGCACAAAGGTTAGAAATAGTAAAATAATGATTCATTTCTCATCTTTTAGCAGCCTGATGCTCTTCCAGCTGAGCTCTGTGTCTCAATGTGTGATTTTATTCCCATCAGCAAAGAGCATGACATCTTATTTCAGGCACTGAGGAAGTGCCCAGGAGAAAAATATGGCTCATTTTAGCTGTTTGGGAAACACCACCATGTTCCTAACAGGAAAAAGAAAATGCAGATGGGTTACAATGAGGCAATTAAACAGTTCCATCACCCCTTTGATGGTGTAAGACACGTTCAACATAGAACACAGATCCAAGAGAGGCAACTGCTAAAGGGGTGAAAAATTTTTGGCCCAACAACATTATAACAACCTTGCATCTCCTAAAGAATTAGGTCTGCTTTCAAACACTGACAGGTACATTTATTTTTATGCAGTGGATCAGTTATTGCACCTTTCAGAGGCTACAGCACCACCTTTCCCAAAAATCCAAATTAAACCAATTTTCCCTTTATCTGAAACAGTCCCATGTACTTGGGAAACCCTCACTGAATAAAGACCAGGCACTGGTGAGCATTACCACATCTCAACATATTCTTCATTTCTCTGGCATGAGGAGTTTTTATACACCCTGAGCTCACAAGCTGACCATGGGGTTTGGTGTGGAGCTCATGGGGAACACATGTTCTTGCCTCCAGATAACAGCTGGATTTTGATAAAAGAGTGCATAGACAGGGACATTAGGGAAATTTGGAGTCTTCTATCCCTCACTGAAATGGTTGTTGTGATGTTTGGGGCACCAAAATTGATGGAGTGCCAATGCAGGTTCCAATAAACTTCGACACTCAAATGCAAAGCCCGATGCTTAATATTCAAAGTATTAGTGCTTGTAGGGATCCAACACTGTATTCACTGTCTTACAGAGGTCTGGAATTGCAATCTGTTGCATTTCACAAACTATATTAGAAAAGAATGAACACTTTGTGAAAGCCTCCTGCAGGAAAACGCAAGCATCCTGAGTTACACTGAACTGCTTTTGTCGCAGTCACCTACAAGGAAAAAAAATTAGAACAACGTGTTTATTTTTCTATGTAGAATAACAACAGAAGATAGCAAATTTTTGGCACTTAGTTTTCAAGGGAAAAAAATTGTGTAACTTCAATTTTCTGGTTCATGCATGGACATGACTGGTGTTGAATTTATGTACTGCCAAGATTTTCAGTGGCAAAGAAGCAGTCAAATAGAAATTGTAGTCTGCTGTTTTTAAACATGTGCTTTTACTAAAAAAAAAAAAAAAAAAGTATTTCAATTTTATTGTAAAGCAAATATTTGTATATTTAAGACTTGAAGCGGAATGGAAATCAGCTTAGTCATGGTTTGGCCAGAAGTTACCTATAACTTTTTCCTGACATAAAAGGTTTTCCTCTTTGCTCTTGGCAACATTCAGAATACTGTAGGCCTACCATTTATGGCAAAGAGTTGTGTTTATTGCTCAGGATGAAGAACACACTGCAGATAAAGGCACACAGTTATTTTAATTCTAATACTCTTGAATGAGAATCAGGAATTGTGTCAACCTCAAGGTCCATTTTTCCAGGAATTCTTAATTAGATGTTTGGAATATCCCATAAAATACCTCCTTCTTCACAACATTCTTTTATTGTCACAAATAAATTTGGCACATCTCAAGAAATCTAAAAGTTTTTATTTACAGGTTTTTAAAATTAATTTTTAATTAAAAAAACCAAAACAACAACAACAAAAACCGAACAAACAAAAAACAAAAAAAAAACCCCACAAACCTTTAACATCTTTCTCTTATCTCAAAAGCAATCAAAAGGAACAAATTAATAGAGTAACTTCAGACTACTTATTACTCACCAGGAGATACTGTACCAGACACTCCATGGCACCTAAAATAATTATCAAACTTTTATTATATTATTACTGCCACCTGCCCTGGCAAAGAAATCATGTGACTTAAGAAGAAACTCTGTAGTAAAAGAAAATGTTGGATAATAATAATAGGTTGAAGTCTTGTTCCATTTAGGTCAAAGACAAGAATTCCTGCTGATTTCAGTAGTCTTGGTGGGGCTTAAGAAATATTTTGCCAGAGTCACTGTGCTTGATAGAGCTCCTGGTTTATTTTTAGTCAACCTGTGGTATCAGAAATTACCACAAGGACCTGATAAATTCTTGTTCTGATACACCCAACCCCATTCCCAACTCCAGATGCTTATCTGTGAAGAGTGGATCACTTTAGGAGTCTTTTCTAAGAAAGTGCTCCTTTTTTCTTTGTTGTGGCCATCCCCAGAAGTGATACTGTCATGAGCTGCAGCTTCAGCTTCACAGCATTTCAGGAGGGAAATATTGAGGTCAAGGATTGCTCACCTTCTGCCTCAGCAATCCAGATGCAGAGACCAGCGATTTTTGATAAATATTACACAGGGAGTAGCTAGACATGGATATCTTCATTTAAACTCCATGTAGCCACTGCTTGTTTCTTGATGGAAACAGCTCTTTCTCTAACAGCAGCACTCACCAAAAACAGGAAAAAAACTGAAAAAACAACTCGGAGGAGAGGAAAAGTCACACCTCAAGTTCTGAATAGCACAGTCTAACATCTAGATTTTTGAGTGCATATGGAAATTTGAGTTTCTCTTACCAAAGAGTTTTACTTACCACAAGATGTCACTGTTTTTTATTTCTTTCCCCTGTGGCACTGTCCACAGTCCTCTTGGGTTCCACAATAATCTCTAAGGGGTAAAGGACCTGATCTCACCAATATGAATGTTTTGTGTATCTGTTTATTTTGACCATCTGCTCTCTTTATACTAGATTTGAAGAAAACACTGTTTTGTGACTTTCCGTGTTTATTTATTGCAGATATTCTTTTCCTTTCCGACTGTAAAATGTTTCACAGCCCACCACTTCACTTTTGAATTTTCATTCTCAAGGCAGCTCAGGATTATTTTGGGTTCACTAAATAAGAAAAATGGTTTAGGTGTTAGACTAATCCAAAAATTCTGCTGAATCTGGGGGGTTCTGTCAAGATTTGAAGGATCAGGGGTTTGAGTTTTAAATTCCTAATGAAATCAGGCACACAAGTTTCTAGATAGCATTTAACAAACTTCTACTACAATAATGCTTTTTTTAGATTTCACATATGGTTTTATTGCATAAACTTATAATCATTGTTGAGTAGATGAATGTTCCCATAACAGACTTGTACTGTCTGCAAAGACAAGGGAATTTACTGATATGAATAATTATGATTTAAAAAAAACTGACAAACATTTCCATTAGCTGAAATAGGAGATGGTGACAACTGATTTCATCTTAAGATGTATTCAAAATGTTCCTTGTTGGCTCTATTTGTCTGGATTCACCAAGATGTTGTCAGCATACTCTGATATAAGGGTGTTATATTGGGGCAGGATTTCTGCAGAATTCAGATCTTAAGGAAGTTTCTCACAGTCCTGGCTGCATAAGTGAAAATGTTGGCCTCGTGTTTCTTGTTGAAAATCCATGAGGCACTCCAAGCAGCCAAGCCTCCTTCTGCAGCACCCCCAGCAAGAACCCTGTGTTTGCTCTCTCCCTGGTGAGGGAACACCTGCTGTGAGCAGAGTGAAACATCTCCCAGGCCTCACCCACCTCTGGTTATTCCTTCAATACCCCAGCTCCCTGTTCACAGTGAGTGGGACTTGCAGGGCTCTGCTTCCCACACAATGGACAGGCTGCACTAACCTTGCATCTGCTCCTGTGTTAGCCTGTCACTCACAATCAGGGGTTACTTGATGCCTAAAATAATTCCTCCCCTGACAACTAATTCATCTGGGAAGAAA
>VRYO01001269.1:40614904-40680517 GCA_009812075.1 Sialia sialis
CTCTTTCTTTCTTTCTTTCTCTTTCTTTCTTTCTTTCTTTCTGCAAAGTCTCTCTATTTTTTAACAGACACTCAGTAAGTTATATAACACTCTTGGAGCTATCCCAGGCTATTATCAGCCTTTAACTATGCAATAAGCATTCAGAAAATAAGGCCTTCCCTGACCTGGGAGACTCCATCTCTAGCATTGGGGCTGCTAAAATTCTTTATAGAAGTGAGTCCTAATACCAAACACTATCTTTTTCTCAAGATGTGAAAAATAAGAAGGGAGAGGGCGATAGGGAAAGGAATGGGGTATACATTTTTAACAGTGTTGATTTGCAGAGGTTGTTGGCAAGTGTTACCATCTGTGGACTTCCTTGTGGCCCAGACACCAGGAATAAGCGCTTTTAGTCCAGCCTTTAGCAGGTGTCCCAGTGATAAAATGCAGAATCATCTGAGTTGTAACTGAGGAAATAAAGACATAATATTTGTGAAAGGACGCCTTACTTCTTAGCTAAAGTGCCAGGCTTCAGAAATGGGTTTCCAAGAAACACTGTTGAGAAAGCTCACACAGTGTAATTGATTTTCTATTGTTTGGTTGTAATAGTAGAGCAGCACAGTAGTTGTAATGCTATTTTTCATAATCTGAGGGTTTTATTGTGGCATAGGTCAGCCCTCCTGGCTTTTGAAAAGTGAGTTTCCTATAATGTGTTTGGAGAGAAGGGCTTGGAAAAAAATTCAGGAAAGGTCAGAGGCCAAAATGCAAACATGAAGGTTATCTACCAAGCAGTATATTGAGACAACTTTTTATCAGAATAGTATCTGCTGCCTACCATGAGAACAAGCAGAGAACCACCAGTAATGACAGAATGTTCATCTGTATTAGTGCAAGTATGAAATATCTTGCTTTTACTAATGACAAAAGTAGAAAATACCACTGTGTGGGGCTTTTATTTGTTGCCATTCCTTTAGCAGAGTGAAACATTCTGCTGTAACAAAAGATAAAATTAGGGTTTCCCAAATGGCATCCCAGAGCCCCAAGAACATTTCAAGCTCAGGCCTCCCTCTTGTGCTGCGGGAATAACTCTGCCCAGGACCGTGACATATCCTGGTCCAGGGACTGATGACCACCCCAAGAGAAATTCCCTGGACATGGGAGCTTGTGTGGCTCTTTATTTGCTGTGATCTCCAGCATGGTTGCCTCTGAGCAGTCGCTGTCCTGGAACAGCCCCAGATCTCACCCCGTGTTTCTACCATGTGATCCCTCAAAGCTGCCCTAGGAATGACTGGACACAACTACAAACAAATGAAAATCAATTGTTTCACTCTGAAGTTACTTCCTTAGGCTCCAGATACCACCTCAGCCCTTCACAGAGACGGACTCTGAGCTGCTTTTGGGGATCAGGGCTCCCTGTTTGCTGCTCATCCCAGGTGGTAACAGCTACTGTGGCTTCTCTTTCCCATTTATTGCAAAATCCCATTTGGCTGTCTCTGGCTTTGGGGGCTCTTTGAGGAGAGGCTGGGGCTGCCCTGAGCAGGACACGGCTGCTTTAGCCACCCAGGCACCTCAGTGCCACCACCAGGCACAGCTGGACTCATCTGGGCTGGTGGCACCTCCAGAAAAGGTGCTCAAAAAAGAGAAAAAATGCTGTACAGGGAGAGGAGAAGGGATAAAAGCTGAGGAGCAGACCTGGAGCACCCAGATCAGGGAAGAAGAAGGAGGAGAAATGATGCTCCTGATGCTGGCTGGAGCAGGGATTCCCCTCAGAGAAACCTCAGTGCAGTGGGGACACATATGAAGATGGGGAGGCAGAGAAGCCAGAGTGGAGCTGAGTCTGGGAAAGGATGAGTTATTTCCATATCCTTATCTCAACCCATGTGCTATTCCATCCCATATTTGCCCCTCTCCCCATATCCCTGAGGAGGGGAGTGTGCTGCATGGGCAGCTGGACAGCGGCCAGAGTCATCCCATCACATATGTACAGAGTACAGCCTCTTGCCCTGAGGAACTTCCCAGAAAAACAAGGGGATAAAGTGGACAAAAGGGAAAGATGTTTAATTTCAGAAGTAATTCAGAAGCTGAGGCACAAAAACTGCTAATATTGTAGAGTTACACAGGGAGACCCAGCTCAGTGACCTGGTGTTTCAGGCAATCAGATCCTCAACGATGTTCCCTCCCACACCAGGAGCATGGAAAAGTGCTCTTCCCCTTTATTTTTGCCAGTTAACTGGCACTTTATATTTCAAACGAGCTCAGGCTGCATGCATTGAATTTGGCCTGAAAACAGGTTGTGGTATTTCCATCTGTCAGTAACAGATTAAAAGAAGATTTCATGGATTCTTTATAAACAACCCTAGAACTTTACCTAAGCTATTTATATCTCAACTGCAGAAACTTTTCATGACTGATGGCTGGGCTCCTCTGCCAAATTCTTGCCAATAGACTGACAACCCAAATTCAGTGAGACCTGTGCCCCACTGAAGGGATCAAGAGCAACACTGAATTCTCATTCCTCAATAGGCTGAAATGTTTTCTACTGTCTCGTGACCTGTGGAAATGAATGTTCATTTAGCAAGAAGGTTACTAAGTATCAAATACTAATTTAGTAATTTTTAACACTTGATTTTCTGCTTAAAACATTATTTTCAGGGTTTTTTTGGCCAACAAGCATAGAACTAGCAAGTGACATTTATTTGATTTACAGATATCTGTTTATTGCTAATCAAGGGGATTATGTCTTTAAAAGGAAACAAGGAAGCAGTGAGTAGGTGATTTCTTTATAAAAGAGAAATGTGTGGTTGACCTACAATAATATTGAACATTTAAATAAAGATTATTTTAATTAATTTGCCCTCTGTGTTGATACTTGTCCTGGTTTGGAGGACAGGTGTCTGCTAAGAAAAGCAGGAGCCCCTCTTTGAAGTGGAGAATGTAAACCCCCTCCCTCAAAATTGTTATAATTTTAACATTAAGGGGCTTTCAGGCAAAGATATGGGAAATAGGAATAACAGTTCTTTACTAGGGAAATAGAAATACAATATTACAAAGAACAAACCCAAAACACTGACAGTCAGATACAACCTTACACCCCGTCAGTCAGGGTGTTGGTAGCAGTCCAATTAAATGGTGGCTGCAGTCCCCCTGCAGTGACAGATGTGGTTCAGTTGAAGCAATGGTCCTGTAGAAGGGAGGAGTTTCCCTCTGAAGGTCCAGTGATGATGTAGAAAGACCCAGTTTTCCTCTAGAATTCAGTGGAAAAAGGCTGCCTTGGTGTTTAAAGTCTCATTTTTCATCTAGGTAGATGTTTGGCTCCTCCCCCTGGCTGGAGCATCTCCCAATGGGATGAAGTAATTTTATCAGTCATACAGTGGGACTCAATGGCCCATTAGCAGAAGATATCTTCCTGGAGGAAGGATGGGTTGTGGAAAAGATAAAAATGACTGCCCCACCTGGTTTTAACAGGTGGTCCATTACATGGGCCAGATATTATCTATCACGGAGATAAGGATCACTGCCCCACCCAGCTTCAGCAGATAGTGATAGAGTAAATACTTTTGGTCACATTCTGTATTGAAACCTAAGACAATACTGTTACTCATCAAGATTCTCAGAAGTTAATTTAAATGAAGCACTTGAACACAAGAACCTCTGAAATATTTATCCATGAGCAGAGCTGGGAGTAGAATCAGTACACACATTTCCAGCACAGCTGGTTTTATTTTATTATTGGAAAGCATAATTTATCAAGTTAAATACAAATGTTAAGGCTAAGGCTAAAGGATGGACAAGTCCATTTACAAAGCTGATAGCTTCAATTTTGAAACACTGTTCAGTCCAAGTGGATTTGCTACAAAGCAGGTGAGGAAACTGAAATCAGGAGTAGAGGAAAGTAAATTTCCTTCCACCATTTTGGGGATTTGTTTAGAAGGTGGTGCTGAGAATCCTGTAAAGATGTGTTGGGTTTTTTCCAAAATTTTTCACTTTAAAGCACTTTCCAATTCTTTCTCACACTTCATAATTTTCCACTGAGGCAAAAAAAAAAAAAAAAAAAAAAAGAAGTAAAAAAAAAAAGAAAAAAGAAAAACAAGAGAAATATCTGGGATTTTTTGGTATTTGCAAGACCTAGTGGGTATTACCCAGTGGGTAATATGGAACTGTAAGAGAAATATATGTTTATTCTTCCACAAATCCCATCTATTGTGGATATTCACTCCTGGCCTAACCATTGTGACAAAATGTGTAATTTTTTTCCCCAGTACTGAACTTGAATAGTCATCACTGATAATTTAATCTATTTTTAGCAGTATTTCTGTTCCAAGTTCTAGATGTGAATGACCACACTGACATGAACATGAGCAGAGATGTGAGATCTCAAACCTGACCTCTCTGGGCACCCTAAAAAGCAAAAAGAACCCTCAGAGATGTCAATGGTCCCAGAGATAAAGTGTCTGGTTGACATTTTGAAATCTCTAACAGTAAACCAATAACTTTATGCTCTGAGGTTTTGTAAGTGCTCTCAGTGGGTGAATTTCCTATACCTTGATCCTTGGGACATTATAAACCACATTGCAAAATAATCTCAAGCTGTTCTAGTTTGACAGGGGAACGAAATAAAATTCTTGGGCTTGTCTTGGACTTCGATAAAAATAATAATATAAGTTGACCCTGATCTTTTTTAATCTCTACAGTCAGGCCTCTACGCAGTGACCAGCAGTGTGATATTTTGTCAGCTTCTCAGGCAACAGTGAATTAATGTTGCTGACCCTTCAAACAAAAGCCAAAACTTTGACCTGGTTCCTGGGTGAGCTTCTTTGAACAGAGTTTGTTGCAGTATTAAACTTTTTCATCTATGTATATTTGATTAGTCTGGTGCAATGACTACTTGATTCTCACTTCAGAAGCTCCTCAGGGTCTGGGAAGACAGGAAAGTTTGTCTTCCCCTCCCAGCCCTGAATAAAGTGAGACTGGGAGAGATGGTACACAATAAATCTCAAATTCTGATCTGCCGTGATCAAAACCCAATCAATTAAGTTTAATACATAGAGATAAAGTACTTCTTTATCTAAGAAGTCTATCAAAGCCCTGTCTTGGAGAAACGATGTCTTTTTTCCCCTTGTATTTAGGTTATAAATATTTTGGTAAAATAGTTTGTGTTTTATTTAGTTTCAAATTCTTATCTAAATGCAGCCTGATAGATCTGAGTAATGCATGAGTAATGCACACTAGGCAATGCAAAGTGAAATAAATATGATGAGACAAAGGGAATCTTTCTGATAAGCAAAAAGACAAAGGAGGCTTTATTGAAGGAACAGCCTTTTTGGGAAAATGATGAAGAACAAGCACCAAAAAAGATCAGTGTCTTTCATGTAAGTTCTGTATATAATCAAGCATCTTTCTTATTGATTTAAAATCAACTAATTAAAATCAACTGTTATTATCGGTACACCTTGTTTGAGTGTGTGCTACCAATTGGGACACTCTGCCTGCTTCTGAAGGAGAATGAAGGGTGTGTGTATACAAATTGTGCTCTTGCTTCTGCAAGACATTTGCAGATATTTAACATTTCTTTTAAATGGCAAAGTGATGTTTGATTGCAATGTCTGTTTCCAGGAGTGCTAAACTTTTACGCTGATGTAAACCAAGGATTTTCACACTTTCTGGAAACATCTTGTAAAGTGTAACTAGAGTAGAGACAAGGAACTGGTGAGGGAAGAGTAAGGTCAGTGTCTCAGAGTCCTTCACATGAGCTTTCCAGGCAAGACTGGAATAGCTGCTACGGCTTGATTTATTTTTTATTTTGGCAGCAGCTCTGCGAGGGAGCCTTTGTTTTGGGATGCTTGCATGGAACTGCCCCTACAAGCCGTTTGTCTCATCAAAGACCTTCTGTTTACAGCTATCTCATAGCACCTCATGGCTACAAGGTCTGCAGTTCTCACGTTTGCTGGATGTCAAAGAACTATAAAATAATTAGCTCAGAATCAGGCCGTTTAACCTGGATGATTTTATGGCCCGATGTTTTCTCAGTGTTTCTTCAGCACCATGCAGCCAGTTCCATTTGCACCACTTTAACATGGAGCTGATCAAACATTAGTCAGCAGTTATTCACACATTGCCCCGTGGAATAATTTCACAAAGAGCTGTATAACCCAGGAGATTAAAAGGAGTTAGGTTTCACTGCTGGTTTAATATGTGCAGCTGTTTCACCCTGACACCCCTTTGCTAAATGCTCAGGAAACCCCATGCCCTAACACATCATTAAAAAACAACACCAAAAAAAGAATCTCCTATTCTCCTGGGCATCTCAGATCAGATGAGGCTCATAATCTAAAATATATCATTGTTTAAAGTCCCATAGAGCTGCCACTTAAAAAGAAAGCTTCCATAAAGCACTTTCAAAAGATATGAACTCCAATGAGATTAAAGAAAATTTAATTTATGTGCATGTATACATATTTGAGTGGGAAGTCAGGCTCTGTATTTTTATCATGTCTGAAATGATGACTCAGTCATGATCCAACTGCAAACATGAGCAGGCTGGGCTGGTGGAAGGTATTCCTGCAGAATGAGCTGGTGCTGCTGCTCAGAAAATAACTCCGAGCAAGTCATTTTAATAATAATAATAATGAATCCTAATCATCCTTCTAGATTGGATAAGATTCCAGTAAGTACTAGATTGCTCTAAAAGAGGTTATCTTCTGTGTTATCTTAGTTAACTAGCACTTCAGAGAATTAAAGAAGATCACAACTAATGAAGGAATATACCCTGATAGAAGATATTTGTAGTGGTCATAAAAATTTCCCACATGGTGGAAATAAAAACAAAGAAACAGCTTGTGATAACTTTTTTAAAGGGGCATCTAAAGTGTAAAATTTCCATGGTTAGTGCAAGTTAGTGTATTCACCATTGTTGTTCTATGTCTAATCAAATCTCACTGACAATGGTGCTTTATTGAATTTATTCATAGTTGGAGTCAGTGTTGTTGAAGAGGCAACAACCAAATGCCTCAAAGTTTTAGACCTTGAGTCAATCAAGATGCATTTTTGAGATAGCAGAAAGCTCCGGCCTATTTATTATAGGATCTTCACAGTTATGGTTCACACTTGAATTCTTGCCCTATTCTGCCTAAAAGAGATGCTTCTCTAGATCTGATGCTGCATCGCTAACACTTCTTAAATAAGTGCCTGTTAAACACAACCCTGCCCAGAATAGTTAATTCGGTGCCTGCTAGAGGAGTAGATAAACTAGACGATCTGCACTCTCCAGCTTCTGAAGCCATACTCTTGGCTGGCAGACCTTGTGACTGGCAGAGGGTCTTAGAAAGGATGTAAAAGAGGCAAGGAAAGTAATTAGAAATTTTCAGGACAAACCTGAGTTGTAAAATGGCATAAAACAGCATTTCAATTAGCCAGTTAACCAAAGAAAGTCAACAAGTAAAAAGCAATGCTTCAAATAATAGTAAAGCATTAATTAGACGGCTTTGGCTTTTTCCTGAAAGCAAACTGGTGTGAGGCAGAGCCTAATTCTTCTCCTGGTGTGAGTCAGGAGGAATTCTGCTAAAAGCAGCACTAATGGAAGCCAGGTCAGACTCAGGCCTGGTTTCCCAGTGCTCTAGATCAGGTTGACAAGCTGTCACCTGTAAGTCCTTCCTGTAAGCCCAAGTCAGGAGGTTTGGGAGCCAGGCTGAGGTTACAGGTTATACCAGTTAACATCCCCTTGAATAGCAGAGTGCCATGGGTCAGTGGTAAAATGGAAGGCTTAGCAATGGATCAAATTGTATCTGCCAAGTATATTTATCTTTCTGCCTGCTAAGTGTTAAAGAGTCTTGGTGACACTGATAAGGCAACTGTTACTTATATTTGCAAAGCCTAAATACATCAGGTCACGACCCTGATTGGATAAGTGGTGGTTAAGCTCTTATGGCTCTCTAACAATGAAAAAAAATTACAGAGCTGGTAATTGTGCATCAGCTACAGGGGGGAAATGGAAATGGCCAGAAATACAAAGCCAAATTATGACTTTCTGACTCCCTAGCATGCTTTAGTGAGTATATGGACCATGCCACTTTAGTCTGATCTGCACAAAGGGTTTGTCTTTGAACAAGCTTAGACTGACAGCTTTTTTCAGGCTCTGTGTGGGGTTAAAGTCTGGGACCTGGCACTCATGTCACTAGAGCATGACAAAAAGTGGAGAAGTAACACTTTAGCGACACAGTGGGCTTTTGCTGCTTCTTTTGTTGCCTGGACAGTGCAGTGCTCCTGCATGTCTCAGATACAATGAAGGTGCTGGCCACTGCTTTGGTCAAGGATGCAGCTGGCATAACATCCTTGCAATGGTGCAGAACTAATCTGTGCTGGGCCTTTCCTGTGTGATAAACCCACACCCAAGTAACCTAATTTGCAATGGGAAATCACACACACAACAACAACAACAGCAGCAACAACAACAAACAACAACAAACCAACCAAAAAAAAACCCCACCAAAACAAAACAAAACAACAACAACAACAACAAAAAAAACCTACAAAAAAACTTCCCCCCACTCCCAACCCTGACCCCAGTGTTTAGTGACGGCCTGAATTTTTTTCACAGTCATTCAAAGGTTTCCACTGGGGACTCTGGCCATTTGATATGACAATTAGCAAGAGGATTTTTGTACTCCACAGATGAAACAGCCCTCTACAATAATTATTTTATGCCTTGAACAGAAACAAAGAAAAGCCCAGAGAGTAATTAATGTTGGTACATCAAATGGGAAATCGGTTGTGGTTGTAAGGATTTCTTTTCTTTTATTAAAATGAAGTGTTACTTTTCTCATGAGAAAAACCAACCAACCAACCAACCAAACAAAATAAAATTAAATAAAAACACCACCACAACAACAAAAAAACCCTTGAAATTATAATATAACATTTTCCCATACTGCCTTTAGTCTTCCCATATTTTTACCTTCATAAGCTAGTCAATTTGCTTTGACCCTAGAGAATTTTTAAATTCTCCTTGTCTTTTAATCTCTGTATGAAATATTAGCTACCTGAATCGGAAAATTGTCAATCCCATTTGCAAACTCTTTTTTTCTTTTGCCATCAGGACCAACACACTGGAAAATGACATACCATACTCAGGGTGTCGAAAAGCTCTCTTCCTCTCCACCTGTAATTTTGTGCAAGGTACCTCTAAATAGAATCGGTCACTGTTCTGAAGAGACAATCAAAGACTTAAGGAGCAGTGGATACAAGAAAAGATGTTTGACCAAAAAATTAATAAAAAACAGATTTCCAAGCCTGTTTTTAGAAATTTAAATAGATAACTACCTATTTTTTCTTTAGATTATTGAGAGATCTATACATGAAACTGGAGATTCCTTCACTGTGATGCAGTTTCCTTTGCAGAAAATCAGATTGGGTATATCTTGACTTCCCTGGGAGAGAATCAGAGGTATTCTCCCCCCTTCTGGGCACATATGCTCACTATACATTTTTAAGCTGTCACCTACACTGTAGAAACCCCTCACCCAGCATGCTGTTATTGACATTTAGTCCTAGCAAAATAAATATTTTTTAAAAGGCAGAATGGGTGGGACTAATCATGTTCTCACTTGGATAATCTGAGTACAAGGGAGACCAGATTCAAGATGCATTTTTCCCCCCAAAAGACAAAGTGAATGATCTTACCCATTTCATTGCCAGCTACCCCTGTACTTTGCATTCTCATAGCAAAAAAAATTATTTATTTGACCTAGTTTCTGTATTTGCTTAACATTCATATCTGCTTCTGCCAAGGAACACCCAAAGAGTGGTCCAAAGGAACTGAAACACAGCTGAAACACAGCAATAAAATATTTCTGGAAACGTGCTCTATGATGTGCTCAGGTCGTGTGCAGTGGAAAGTGATACAGGTGACATTTATTTGAGTCCTGGCAAGCAGCAGCAGACCCAGAAAGACATGAAGAGCCCACACAAACCTGGGCAAAAGGTTGCAAAAGTGGACAGGAGGGTGAAGGAGAGCAGGCTCTCCTTCACAAGTGAATCACCCACCCTGAGAGCAGCCACTGTGCAAACCTGTGATTAAAAATGGTTCTGCAGCACCAGAGCTTCCCCTGCACACAGACACAGCACATTCACCCAGGGGCCAGGCAGAGCCATCAGCCAGGAGCTTGCCTGTGCCACAGGGTGAGCATCCAGTTAGTAAGGGAATCTATTTCTCCTCTTTGTGCAGTGGCCTCACTCCTCAGACAAGTGTAAAGAGATGGAGATGCGAAGGCACTACAAGCTCATCTGCATTTTGACAGTCCCTGATGCTGTTTGGGGTACTGTTCCCTGTACTATATATAAAAAAACAAAGTTACTTTTTCACCACTGTGCTGCCAAAGTCTAACTCCAACACCCAGAGCTGTGGGATTTGTATGAAAGAAGCACCACTTCCAATACATCCAACCCTTCCTGCTCCTTTTGGACACAAAAGGTACTCAGTGCCTGAGGAAGACGCCTGCAGCAGGTGAAAACATTTTGTCAGCGCTTTGTGGGAGAGAATTCCTAAACATCCAGCAAGAGCTGGCCTCACTGGTTTTAAACACAATTCTTATGAGCTTGTGGAAAGATAAGGAGCCAGCACAAACATAGGACTGAGGATGGAAGAGAACTATGGAGAACTATTACCCAGATAAGCTTTGGAGCAGTACAGAGCATTGACTTCACCAGGATTCACACTGCAGCCTAAGTGTTTAACTGAGATGTCTATCTTTTAAAAACTCTTTTTAAGGCTTAGCTACATGGGGAAGCTGCGCTGGTTTGACCTAGGATATGAATTTAATTGATTTAGGGAAATCAGTGAGGACTGTCATGGGAATATATTCATTTTAGCATAAAAGAACAGCAACTAGTTTGTCTTAAATTAGCTTAGCTTTAAATTAAATTAGAAGTGCTATTAATCTAGTTACCTAATTATTTAACCAAGCTTTAATGTTGTTGAGAGTCGGCACTGTCGGGAATTAAACCAATGTACTTTTGCTGTGGACACAAGACTTTTGACCTTATTGCCTGAATTATGCAGTGTTTATCCCTGATGAAACTGATTCTGTAGCCACCTCCTAGAACAGGTGTGAAAGGAAGCCAACAGTTTGTGTTCCCTTGACTCTCTTAACAACAAGAGCCAGTTACTTTTTGTGGACCTAAGGAATAGATATTCCAAAAAAATGTTTGCAATCTGCTCCAGGAGTGTACATGTACATGTGTTCTTTTAACTGCCAGGGATGATGTGGAAAACATGAGAGTTTAGGAAATGACAGAGCTAGTGGGTGGCAAGGAAGGATCATGTCATCCTCCAAGGCACTGCCCCTTCTGGGCAGTGGTTTGATTCCAGGATGTGAACAGCAGCTGTGGGGTGCATCAAAGTCCTCTACAAATTTTTGGACTGGGACAACATGATTGAGAATTTGAAGGGGCTTTAATGCAGATTCAGGATGGCAGCCCCCTGAAATTCTCCTTGCCTTCCTCGTCTCTTACTCTGAGCCTTTCAGGAAAGGAGTGGTGGAAGAAGTCTTATGGCAGGCCTGTCCCAGCAGACTTCTTTGAGGTTTTGTATGTATAGAGAGAGCTACTCCATATCCCAAGGTAGATGTCATTCACATTCTTTCTCAGGCCTTGATGGTCCCTTTCCTTCAGAAAAATCACCTGCTCTCTCATCTGTTCATGTCTTAAATATTCATGTAAGGAGCTAAAGGAATACAAACAGACCCCAAAGTACAACAGAAATTCAAACAAACAAACAAACCAACAAACAAAAACTAACCTAACAACATCAAAAAACCCAAACCAAACCAAAAAAATCTCCAATTAAGGAGCAGCTGAGATTGGTCTAGTTCAAGTCCCTGATGCCAATTGTATTAATTGGGAGACTGAGATCCAAGATACGAAATACTGATATGACTCAATTACTCATGAGATAATGGGAAGCCATTCAGCTTCTGGGCTATTTTGTTCCCTCCCCATGGGGTTGACTTGTCTGTTCAGATCATGAACTCTTTGGGATCTGAGCTTGCCCCTGCTCCAGTGAGCATCTTGTACAACAGTGGTCCTTTCACAGCTGGTCCCCTGGCAATACAGCAGGACTCCCCTCACTATTGCCCTGGGGCAGTGGAAATTTTTCCATCGAGTTTCACTGCAATTAGATAAGGCTCATGGACCCTCTGAAACACATCACTCATAAAGCTGGAGTAGAGCTATGCTCCAGGATATGGTTTCATGGAATTTCAGAGGTTGGAAGTAGGAACAATCCCAGACATTGTTACTGTTTCTAGCTCCTGACATTCCACAAAACAATCTTTTGGATGGCTTTTCTCGTGCTTCCATGACCATCTTCTGATAGAGGATGTATGTGGAATTAGACTGATGCCTCATCTGTTTCAGGAACAGCTCCCCAGCAAGGGAGTGTGGGTTGTACACAGACAAATGTTGGGCCTTCTCTGCCCTTGCTCTGTTATTTATTACACTTTCATTTCTAATTTTTACATGTGCCCTGCACGTGTTTAGTCGGATAGAACAAAAGCTGACTGCCAGACCAAATGTGGTTTGGGATGCCTAAATATTGTCCAAGGTGGTGCAACATCAGCCCCAGGCAGCTGCAGGTGTTTGTGAAGAGTTTGTGAAGAGTTGCAGTGTAAAGGAGATTTAACAGCATTTAATTACTCTGGGTTATCAGCCAGGAAGAGAGCAGAGGTAAGGCTGTGTACCCAGCACTTCTCTCTTCAGCCACACAAATCCAGATGGACACTTATTCCAGCTGTGATTCAGAGTTACTAATCTCAAAACTAGCAAGAAAGGCACCTGCTACTATCTAAAGCCCAAATGTAATTAAAATGCTTGGGTTAAAATATTTATTGTTTAAGCATAGCCTTTTCTCAGCATAAACTCTTGATTAATATTATTCATTGGATATATATTTTTATTTTTAAAAGAAGATTTTTATCAGAGTGTTTTCAATAATTCTATTTTTTATTATTTCCACCTGTTCACATTGTCATTTCTTACTACAACTGAGAATGTAAAACAAACTTTCTTCAAATTATCTCAGAAGGAGGTTCTTCCATGTAAATTTTGAGGGAAATACTGTGAAATTTGTCTCACAATTCAGCAAAGATCAATCAAAGCAGTGCATAACATTTTTTACTATTACAGCTTTTACCTCAGCACTGAAAAGGACTGTCCATAGTTTTACACTCCGACAAAACTGGAAGAAACATGATCACGACTGGTTGGAATGGGAAAAACAAAGCATGCAGAATCTCAGGCCTGGTAAAGAGTAGCCTGTCTACCATCAACACTCTCTAGAATAAAACCTGGAGTGATTGCAGATCACCACTCCATGTCCTTGAGCTGCAGGAGCTTTTTGGAATCTAATTCAGATGCTAAGAGATCTAGGAAATGGAAAACAAAAGGACCATTTTATCTTCAAAATGTCACTGTACTGATAATCCTGCTCCGCAGATTAATAAAATGTTAGTCCATCAAGAGAGCTACTTGCTTTGCTAAAACAGAATATAAAATACTAATCAAACAAAAAATAGTTCAGAGTGTAATCTAAACAAGCTAATTCTGAATAATTCTAACTGGTTCAAAATAGTTATTGGTTATTAAATATTTTTAGATATTTAGTTTGGTTATAATTTGTGAGATTTTGGTTTTGTGGTTTTTCAGAAGATGAAAGGCTAAGCTAAAATTAAAACACAAGTTTTTTTTTAGTGTAACCAAAGGTGACAGAAAACTCCCAAAGTATTTTCCAGGCAGGTACTCACCATGGGTTAGGAAATTGGTGGTTCAAATGTCATGGGGAAATAGCATGTCAGTGCAAGTTCTTTAGTGATCAATAAAGTATTCTGCATTCAGTTTTCACAAAAAGGTTTCTGAGAACCTTCTCAGACTCCCTGTGGGACAATCCTTTCACGTATTCATTGACACCTACTGGGGTAGTTGTCTTTTTAGTTTTGCCATAAGACAGCAATTTGCCACCTCATTATCAGTGTGATTGATGAGAACTCCATTTGAAAAATCTGTCACATGATGATTGTGGGGCTTGACCCCCTCTCTAGATTGATCTTCTTAGAGTCATACACTGATGTGCATGACAAAATGTTTTCTGGGGAAAGATGTCAATGACAGGTTTTTTGAAAGAAACTGCAGCTTCTGCAAAAGCAATTGACTCCTCTCCCTCTTCCCCAGCCCTCCAACTCTCTCTTTTTTCCCCCCTCTCTTTGGTATTTGTGCTGAAAAAGTAGAACATTAGACTGCATTTACTTTTAGCAGAATGCCGGAGCTGACTCAATCCACTGGCAGTTGTGGTGGCTTTGACACGAGTGTGTGAGGTCCTTGCACAGCTCTGAATGAAAAGTGCTTTGCAAAACTGAGTTACAAGCAGTGCACAAATAGGAACCCTTACTGAAAGCACTAAACACCACTTCACTGCAGTGCTGTTGAAAGTCTGCACAATTTCACCCTCTCTAGTTACTTGCTGCACTTCCATGCTCTCTCTGCCACCTTTAGAGCTGTTGTTTGTTTAACAGAACATCTCCCATTTTTCCTGGTTCCATTTGTCCTTCTCATTTCCTCACTCTCATTTAAAACTGAACTGAGACTTCATATTCAGCAAGAACCTGGATAAGAATCCTCAAAAACCCCCAAATACTTTGACCAACCTAGATTTGCAAGCACTTTTCCTGAAGTTTTATGGAGTATAAACTCCACCAGCAATACTTCATTGCTTTTGTTTTTCTGCATTTTCACTTCCTGAAGAGTCCACAATTCCCTCTGTCCATGGGCAGATTTCCATTCTTTCCTCTTCTCTCTTTCATTCTACAACAACTTTTCCAACAGAAAAGATCACCACCACATAATTCACTGACAAAAAATTAGTAGCTGGCAGGATGACAAAGATGGAGATGTTAGACTTGAAACCCCTGTTACTCTTACAACCCAGAACATTAATTTGAGACGCAAAATCTGCTATTTTTATTTCTTTGTAAATTATACAGAATAACCCTAGAAAACTGAAATTGTTACATGATTTTTAAAAATAGGCCTTTACCCCTGTTTATTTGAGTAGTAGACATATTTTTATTGGCTAATATTTAGGAAAAAGATCTAGATCTTTCAAGATATTCAGACTGGTGCCTAGTGAGCAGTGGATGTATTTAATCTACTATCCTGAAATGGTTGTTATACAAACGTATTGAACCGTTCATATAAAGGTTTTCCAGCAAA
The DNA here is from genome assembly GCA_009812075.1 of Sialia sialis. Classification (NCBI taxonomy): domain Eukaryota; kingdom Metazoa; phylum Chordata; class Aves; order Passeriformes; family Turdidae; genus Sialia; species Sialia sialis. The sequence continues at coordinate 40,630,139 of VRYO01001269.1, forward strand.
GGTTGCCTTTAAAGGTATTTAAAGACCTTCTCATTAAATTATGATGGAAAAGCAGTCTTTTGAAATACATCATCTGAGGTCTTTGAGAGCTTTGCTCCACAACATAATTTAAACGGTAACAAATTTGCTGGTTAGTGCTCTTTGAACAGAGGTTAAAAGTGCTGCTTCTCACACCTTCTGCCTTTTCTCAAGTATTAAACGAGGTTCACTGGGGACAGAGATGTTGCAAGACCCACCCTAATCCCTGAAAGGCATAAACTGCTTATAGGTTGAATCAAACAACTGCGTGCAACACATCCCAATCTCTGCAGAGCACAGAGAGGGGACTGGTTTGGGTAAATGGCACTATACTGAGAACTTCAGTGAGCAGACTGCAGTAGGAGTTCAAAATTCAGTTAAATCCTGAAGGAACAGACTTTGGATAATGCACAGAGGCCCAGGAAAAGACCCTCAGCCAACACAGGCTGCTGCAGTCTCTAATTTCCACCAAACTGAGAATTGGCAAGGTAGGGTTGTGCTCCTGGGGCATGCTCCAAGGCTGGCAGTGTTAGTGAGATGAGAAATTGCTGCTGTACAGGGGAATTCTCCTGTTCTGCACTAGAGCAAAGAGCATCCCAGTGATGGGGTGTTCAGGTGCTGCTGTCCTTGGAGAAAGGACCCAGTGCTCCCCCAGTGCCACTGAGGCTGAGGGGGGGCAAGGGGAAGAGAGGGAAGGCAGAGAGGGCGAGGACGGGGGACCCCAGCATAGTGTGGAGTGACTCCAGGTAATTAAAAGGAAAATGAAAGAAATATCTGGCTGAATGCCAATGTGCCTTTTTCTTTCTCCTTTTTCTTTTTTTTTCTCTTCCTTCTTCTCTGCCAACAGTCCATGAAAATGGGAAGGTATGTGAGGAATTCCTCCACTTTATATTCCAGCTTCCAGTCATTGTGTTTTGGCTGTGGCAGAGCAGCACTGCTATTCTCCCATGCAGCCTGAGAAGAGGCAGGCACCTTGTCCCACAAGACAGATGACGGGGCTGGGGATGAGTGAACAGCACCCAGGGTTTGTCAATGCAGGCCCAAGGAATCTGCTGATCAGATAGGGAAACAAGAGCACTGCCTTCTGCAGCGAGCCACCTTTTGGGGGGAATCTCTTTTGTTGCATCTCTTTGATCTACGGGAAAATAAACAGCCTTTGCTTGGACATTCTGCTGGCAGCAGCGGGAGGTCGGCGGTAGCAGATAGCTATTTTGACATCTTAGAGAGCTCTTGGAGTTGTCCAACTTTTGCTCTACTCTTTGGATCACATTAAAAAAATATACTGTGGCTTTTGTTGCACAAAAAATACTCTCCCTGCTGAAGCCGGTGGCAAAAATTTTGCATATGATAACAGGGATTGTAATTCAGTTATGGAGCATTTTCTAATTATCTCTGAATTAATTAGATGAGTCTAGCAAACATCCTTTATGAGGGAGATTAATATTAGTAGCATGCACCTGCCAAAAAATAATGGCTCTGGAGCTGGAAAGGAGGATGAGAGCCCTCATCATAAGAGAGGGCTCTGGAGAGGCACCAAACTTGCACTTGCAAGGTGCCCTCATTCCTGCACAGAAGAGATCCTTAAGATCCCTTTTTTGCCAAAACATTTGGTAATTCCATGATCAAGAAAGACACAGAATATTTATGATGTTTTTTCTGCAGTAGGAAAAATCATGTGCCATTCTCAATTTCCAAATCACTTCCTCCTATTCATGAAGTGTGTTTGAATAATCTCTCAGACCTTGAAAGTTGGAATTCTGTATTCAGAAAGTGAGACCTGTGAAAATATCTTTGAATCTTAGCAAACATTTTTTGAATCTTACAGATTGTTGTTAAAATAGGTGCTGAACTGTCTGCAGATTTGTCTTTTCTATTGAAAGGTTTTCAGTATCTCAGGAAAACATGCTGACTGAAGTAAAACCACAACCACATGAATAACATGCTCAGAATGACACTGTCTGAAATTGAAAACATTGATATCTACAATTTTATTTTGCCCATTTGTTCTAAATTACACCACAAAATCAATATTTAGGAAAAACAGCCTGCATCATCTGCAAAAACCATAGCTGTAAAATAACAAAAATTTGTGGAGTTTCGACTTCCTTCCTCTTTTTTTTTTTTTTTTTTAGAATTCTTATTTTTAGTACATTTTTCTGAGCTGGTCTACTAAAATAATAGCAGCACTCCCCTTCTGTATCTCTGCACATTCAAATGCACATGCATGTAGATCCTCTTCATAATTTTGTAGCAGTTCTGTTGAAACCAAAAGACTTTTTGTACCCAGAAGTATGGAAAGGATGCACACACATCCTATTCCAGGGGATTTCTTGGTGAATATCTTCCTCCAGGTCCTCCTGCAGTTTGACAAAAAGCTCCTTGAGCAGATCCGTGATTTAATGATCAGCAGCTGAAGGGATTTCTGGCCTAGTTTTGGTTGCATGCATTCAGGGAGCCACTCCAAACTTGTTTTATATCACATTACATAGCAACAGAACACAGAAAAGCCAAGTACTTCTCTTTCTGAGCATGGACAGTCGAGAGGCAGTAAGAATCAGAATTAATAACAAGGAAATAACAACTAACAAGGAATGACAACACTGCAGGCAGTGATGATGCCCTTAAATCATGTTGCAAATTTGATTCGGGGCATATAAATAATTTATCTTGTTGATGTAATTGATCACAGACTTTTCACTCCTCCAGATCCCTTTCACCAAGGGCTCCTCTCTTGGAGAATGTTGTCCAGAAAGACAGACATGGCCAGAGTGCGTGCCCTAGAGACATGAATGACCCTCCCCTGTTTCCAGAACTGCTCCAAGGAAACGTGTGGATTTACAGGCAGAAGTGTAATGGTTTTGAAAGCAAAACCAGTGAGAGACTTCAAGTCAGAAATATAAATCAATAGGGAAAAAAAAGAGAAAAATAAAATACATTTAATAGTACAAAGAAAAAAAGCACTGACAGAGTCAGAATACAACCTGACACCCCACTAGTTAGCATGGTGGTAGCAGTCTAGTTGAATGGTGGCTGAAATCTTCCTGCGGCAACAGTTGATGCAGTGGTCCTGTAAAAGGGTGCAGTTTTCCTCCAAAGGTCCAGTGATGATGTGGAAAGGTCCAGTTTTCCTCTGGAATCCAGAGGAAAAAGGCTTCTTTGGTGTTCCAAATCTCAGTTTTTATCTAGGTAGGAAGTGTTTGGCTCCTCTCGTAGGGTGGAGACTCTCCCAATGGGATGTTGTAATTTTATCAGACATTCAGAGGGACTTTCTGGCCCATTAACAGAAGATATCTTCCTGGAGGAAGGGTGGGTTGTAGAAAAGGTAAAGAACATTGCCCCATCTGGTTTTAACAGATGGCCCATTAGCGGAGGATGTCTCCCACAGAGATAAGAATCACTGCCCCTCCTGGCTTCAGCAGATGGTGATAGAATACATTCTTTTGGGCATATCTTTACATTGTAACCTAGGACAGTAGGTGAGGCTCAATTCACCTTCCCTCAGATGCCTACAGTGAATCCATGTTTTAGGGGGATTTAAGAAAAACAGGCACTTTTGTCTCAGCCTTTCTTTTACTTCCATCTTAAATCTCTAATTTAGGAATTATATTTAATCACAAACTCTATTTATTTCTCTCCAGCCCCTCTAAGAAGAGTAAAGATGGTAACTCTGGAGCTGAAGCATGTAAAGTTGGGAGGCAGGAGCTCACAGACAGCCAGAGCTGAGGCAGGAGCCACAGACCAGAGTGTATAAAATACCCCACTCCATGACATGTTTGCCATGGATGCAAACTGTGCCTGAAGCCAGAACTGGATGAATCAGCTTTGGGGTTGTATCATCTTGAATGAAGGTGTAAGTTAGGGCATTTCTTCTTTTTTTTTTTTTTTTCTATATGTAAGAAAAGAAAGAAAGTAAGAAAGAAAGGAAGAAAGGAAGAAAGGAAGAAAGGAAGAAAGGAAGAAAGGAAGAAAGGAAGAAAGGAAGAAAGGAAATACTTTTTAACGTTATTTTGGGGAGGCTTTTTTTTTTTCTGCTGATGCCAACTTTGTCTGGCATTTATCAGTCTTCTAAATATGTGATCACACCAGAATATCCTATTCTTGTCTGATCTATCTAAATAATAATCTCTATGCCTACAGCTGCAAAGAGATTAAAGCAAATGCAAACAGAATTCACCCTTAATTCACTGATAAATGACCAACATTTTTACAAATTAGGCATTACAAGTATCTTTGTTCTTCTCTATTTTCTTCTCTGCTCCCTTCTTCTCTGAGAGTGAATAAACACAACAATATCTTTAGGTCAGGCTTTTCACACTCCCATTTGTGTTTGCAATTTTTTGAAACTTCTGCATCTTTTCTCTGTGGATGAGCCAAGAGATAAGCTGATACTTTCAGTTTCTACTGTGCCCCAGGGTTTAATTGTTAAAAGCCCTGGTTCTTGTGTCCTTTTTAGACTGGAGTCCTGCAGTCCCAAGGTCCTGTCTGAGCACTGCTAAATGTGGGCTGATTAAAGGGTATTTAGCACTTGCAGTGGGTATGTATACCCTGCCTCCTCACAGTGACAATTTACCATGGCAATGCTGACATAATTCAAATAAATACAGCCTGTTGGACACCAGAGATCCAACTGCTGATTCAGGCCAGCACCTCTGGTTTCACGCTCAAAGTTTGCCTGTGTGCCATATGCCATGTGAATATGAGTTAGTTTTTGCAGAGTTAAATGCAGGATTAATCTGAAGTGTGTCATTTCACAGAGTGTAAGGAGCTGTACTACAGATCCCCTTGAAATATTCTGAGGAGATGGGAAGCAGCAACTCCCCTGAAGGCTGGTGGAGCATGACCACAGGCACAGACCCTCATTTATATTCTCTTACTTATGCCTATTTTTATATGCAATCATGTGTTTTTATATATATTTTATGATCTCCCAGAACCCACTGTTTCTGGAAGCTGAATCACACATGCACAGATGGAGAGCTGCAGGAAACAGTACTGTACAAGTAAATGGAATTTATTGTGGAAGAAATTGGTTCTCCAGCACACACAGAAATCCTCTCACCTGGGTATAAAAAAACATGTAAATGAGGATGTCTTCTGTCCCCTTGAACCTCCAGCCCAGTGAGCAGCAGTGGTGAGCAGCAGTTCCCCCAACAGCAGGCACCAAAATGAGTTACCCAGTGCTGCTCTACTGGCAAGATTATTTTATCAATGGTGTTCACAAGCTGCAGTAAATAAAGGACAAATCCACATCAAAGACAGGTCTAGGTTGCTCTCCTAAAGGCAAAACAAGAGCAGTTGAGGATTAAGGGTTATCAAGTCCACCTTAAAGTGTCAGGTAAAAAAACATCTTTTACTAAAATACCAGAGTGAATGTCTGATTTGGTAAGTATGTTCAGAGAATATTTATTTTAAACTATATAGGCAGATTATTGATGAAAAATAGATTTGCTCTCTATTTCAAAATGAGGCCAGTCAAATTACAGTGTTTAATTGAAGAAAAATGCTTTTGCAAAGGCTCCTACCTGTTTCTTTAGCAATAAATCCAGCAGGTGCTGACCTCTTTAGCGATGAGGCATTTTAATTCACTTTAATTACTTTGTTTCTAAAGTTAGAGGTGGAATGCCTGGATTTGGATTTCCAGATCTTCACTTGTGCATTTCCATTCAGTGAGATTATATAGATTGAACTTTAGCTTAGTTTTGAGGATTCTCTGGGTTGATTGCCTGAATGTAAACAACAATACCTTGCAGAAGCTTCACATGTTTCTTGGCAAGATTTAGTGGTCAGAATGTATGAATGGCAAGAGAAATTGCTAACTTTCTTCTAAAACACACCTTTTTAAGAAGATACATTTCCACAGTTCCATCAAGGCGGAAATTTATTTTGTATTGGCATGCTCTTAAAAAGTCAATAATTCATATTTATACATTCTAAATAATTTCTTTATGCTTACGTGAACCTGTTTTGACTCCTTGGAGCTTTATGCAATTATACTGCAATTATAATAGTGCAATTTGGAATGGATTTCTGGGTTTTAAGTCCTCCACCCATCAGGTTTGTGTTGGATACTGAAAACCTCAGGATAAAATCTGGTTCAATATATGACATGCACCAGCTGAAGTCAGGATTTGCTCTGAATTCAGGACATGTTATAAACCTTGACAAAGACTTTTTAGGACCAGGACTGCAAAAACCTTGTAGACTGGCTAGATGGCAAAGCTGCGCACAGCATGAAATGGTATCACAGAATTATGAAGTGTTCTTCCAAAGATTCTTCCTGGTTTTCAGCCACGTCTGCACTGGGAGGCTCCGACAGCTCAATTGATTGCATATCAATCATCACAGTGCTGATCAAACGGTTATAAAGGGAAAGTCTGATTGCAAATTGACTCTGAAAATTTAGAGCTGACTTCTGGTTACATGACATGCAACACACATTTCCCCCCCAGCTCATATTCTATGGATTTATTTTTGTCCAGTGGTAGTTAAAAAATTATATCCCTGGACTTTCAGAGCTACATCTGCCCTTCCTTTTTATCCCCAATTTCCTTCTTTAGCTTTATTAGACTAATAGTTGTGTATACTGGACCCCCTGAAATATTAACATTTAATCAGAAGATCAAGAACTAACCTTTTTTCCTTTCCTTATTTCCAGGAATTGCATGTTGATTTTTCCCACTGATTCCTAGCCTTGTCACTTTTCCATGAACACTGCTTCACCACTCCCCCTTCCCCAGCTTAGAATGCCCAAGAATCAATCTTGTGTTTGTTAAATAATGCTGAATTAGGAAAGTTTACATCTAGGTTACAGGATTCAAAATACTTCTCTTTTTTTCTATTTTTTTTTTTCTGTCCTGCCCTTTGTTTAGCCTCTTTGATTTATTATTGGAGGCTTCTTTTTGATCTGGCTTTACCTTGTCAGTCCTTCATGTCCCACCCACAGACTTTTTATTTCTTTTTCATCTAGTGATGCTGGCAAAGAACTTTTAAAAAAAAAAAGACAGAGGGAGGGATTTGAGATTGTCATATAAAACCTGTGTTACTCACTTTTCAATATCTCATTGAACTCCCCACAGCTTTGATATTTTAAGTAGGTATCACAACAAAGGGAAACAGAAGTGACTGGAAAGGTAATGCAGTGTATTAGGCTTGTTAATGGCCCTGAACCTCCCAAGAAAAACCTGTTGAATGAAGGATACTTTCCCATGAGTAATATTTAATTTCTCTGAGAGGGTTTTCCTTGTGAATTAAAACCCTAAGGAGCACATTTAGGCAATGAAACTGTTATCTCAGCCTATGCTGTGTGCACAGTGACATTCACTTTCATTTTAAAAATCCTTTTGTGAAAAAGCCTGTGGTAGAGAGATTTCTGGAGAATCTGGCTCTCCTTTTGCTCTGCTGCTAACATACTTGGGAAATGTAGAAAACTGGAGTAGAGAACTGTCTCCCACAAGGGCAGAGCAAGACCAAATAAATGACATGAGTATTTTACTAAATAATTCTTTTTATGAGTTGTAAGTAATGACCCTGCTCCAACACTTCAAATTGTTCAATGTCTGAGTATGAAATAGACTAAACATCTATTTAGAATAATTTCAGCAGACAAATTTTGCGTGTCTGCCTCACACTTTTATTTTTTTATTAATTTGTGATTAACTTGCAATTAGCGGGCAGAAGAACAAATGCTCCAGAGCTTATGATGTCAGTTCAAAGCTCCTGCTGTTGGATTTCTTCAGTAAAAAAAAGAAACTTCAGGTTGACCCACAAGCAGTTAATTACCACAGGGATGTAGTAAAAATGTGAAATACTGTGATTTATTTTTCCCTTGTGCCACCTGTGAGCTCTACCAACAATGACCACAACACACAGAAGCACTGACCACCTTTAAGCATTTTGATCCCTTTGGAATCAGTGGGAATGGAAGTTTTAGAAAAGGGATGTTTCTTAAAGGATCAATACTTAAACCTTACAATCCAAACTGTGCTGATGTTTGCACATGTAAAACGGCAAAGACTTTATATGACACCATGCCTTCTTTCTTGAAAAAACAATGAAAAAAGTCAATTATTCTCAAGTTCTTACCATATTTTCAGATTCTAGTCATCTTATTCCTCAGTACAATAATGCTGACTGGATTGCACCACAGAGGACTTCATCCATTTCCAAACTAAGTGATCATTGATTCAAGAATGCAAATGGAACATTTCTGCACGGAGCAGATTTTCAGAAAATATTGATTGTCCTCAAACTGAGCCTTGACTTTCCCCACTGCGGCCAACTCCCGTCTCCCTTTGTGTGACTTGCTTCGGAAGTTGCACATTTCAACAATTGCTGGCATCTTCTCATTCTGCAATCTCTCACACTGAAGACCCTTCAAACGTGACCTGCACGTTGAGATGTTTTAATTAGAGAGCCCTGTCTGTTTCTCGTGGCCAGGGTGCAGAAAGGGGCAGTAATAGAGGGTTTGCAGTAGCAAGTGGAGAGCTGAGCCCAGCTCCCTGCTCTGAGAGCTGCATCCCTGGAGCACCTGGCCCTGCTCACCCTGACAAACAGTCCTGACACTATTCATCTGTGAAAATGGCGTGCTAAAACACAATCCCCAGAAAAAAAGTTTTCAAATGACTCCTTCATTTGAAAATACCAAGGCCAGGTAATGAGAAATCCAAAGTTTGTTATCAAAATCTTAGACTTGACATTTCTATAGAAGTAATTTTCAGTTGTGAATTGTCATTTGGATATGACTTATTTACTGTCTGTAGGATGGACTGGCATCATCTTTCAACTTACTTTTCTTGATAAAATCAGTGCTGGACACACCAGAAGTTAGTGTTAAGTACTAGAATCTGAACAAAACTCCTGACAGAAAAGATTGATTAGGCAGTTTTTCATTTGTCTTTAAGACATGACAGTGAAGCTCCTCCACTAAAATGTGCTGTAAAACACAAGAAGTGAAATTCAGGCAGAGTCAAGAAAAGACAAGGAAGCTTCAACAGACCTCACATGATTTTTGTTGATATTATGTCAATTTTTTTTTTTTCCAGGAATTTCTGTTGTTATTGTTGATATGGAGAATCCAGAGTTTCAATCTTCAAAATAAATTTGTCATCATGAAATTTATTTTTAATCAAAAAACTCAAAACTTCCCAATTGCTTTTTAATTTGTAAATTCAGATGCTGTCTTCAGGTGGACTAAGAGGATTTTGCTCTTCTTTATAACAGACACAGTCCCACTTTATTTTTCTGACAATTGATTTTAAATGATTACAGAAATATTGTTTCACGGTTCAATGCAGTTTATATGAGGGAGGTGTCCAAGGAAGGACTGGAAGCTGCTCATGGTCTGGTTGAAAAGGTGAGGATCAATTAAAGGCCGGACTTCGATCTCAGAGATTTTTTCCAATCTAATTGATTCTGTGTTTCCTAATTGATAATTGCCAGAAAAGAAAATTTAGTTTGTACAGCACAGCAAACTCCACACTAAAATCCAAGTCAAAGCTTTGAAATCTGTACCGAGTTCCTGCTTAGTATCCTCATCTTACTTTACAGTAATGAATAAACTGTAAATGTTTGCTGCTTTTCAAAGAGCAAAGTCATTATGAAGCACTAGTTTCATAAATGATGCTCAAATGCCAGCTTGCTGTGGTGGATCTCTGTCTTTGTGTACACTCATTATTCCCGCATTTCACCGCATTCATTTTGCAAGTTATTTATGATACATACCTACATCAAGAATACTTGGTATCTGTAAATGAACTCTTAAAAATTACTATATGTCAAATCCTTACCTGTCCATCTGAGGATCATTTTGAGTGTGTGTGTAATAGAAAATATTTATGTTGTCGATTTGAAACTCAAGAATCCAGCAGTGTTTTATAACAATTGTGTGCTCCTTTAGATCCTCTTGTTCCGTTTAAATGCAATTGTGGGTCATAAATTCTGCCTCTACTGAATTCAACTCAGCTAGGAAATAAAAATATTTTGTTCTGCTGTTATTTTTAAGAACATTGTATAGATTTTTCCAAGTTGCCTCTGAAATGCTCAGCACTGAAACTTTTTTCCACTGCCCGTATTTCTAAATACCTACAGAGGTGCACTCATGCTCCTGAGGGAAGGCAAGCAGGGCCGTATTGAACACGGAATGCAACAGGGGAGCACAGTTGCATGTCCAGGCAGGAGTACTGTGGTCACTTCGGCCTGGGAGCGATAGCAGAGGGGCAAGCACGGATGGTCAGCGGCTCCTCCAGGGGCTCTCTCTGGTTACAGGCTGTAACAGAAGCCTAATCCTGCTTCCCCTGCTAGAGAGCTGGTCCAGTCTTCCTGACACAATCGCTTATTCCCAAAAAAGATATTTCAGCCCAGTGGTCTTCGGAGTAGCCATTGAAAGCACTAATTAGTGATCGTTTAAAATACTTAGGTAATGTTAACTCCTGTGCACAAGGGATGCTCTTGAGTCTGACCCCTGCTCATTCTTTTGCTTTTTGAAGCTTTGAAGACAATTGATTTTTGAAGAAAATCAGGGACTAACAAGAATGGGGTCCTAATCTTGATTCATGCCATCTTTTAAAGACATGTTTACTTTTTTTTTTCCTGGACATCAATGAATAGATTTTAAAGTCAGTGAATTAACCCAACGTGAAAAAGTTTAGAGCACAATTGCATGTGGGTAGAAAATGCTAATTATAAATAATCAGGCTCAAAAAAAAAAAAAAAAAAAAAAAGCGAGTGCACCTTAAATAGCTGATGGGAACAGGTTAAAATAAAAAGGCAGGGGAAGGGTTTTCAGACCTAGTTTGAAAGCTGTGTGTAGAGTTACATGGGGAAGAATATCAGTTAAAACAATTGACAGAAAAGGTAACTTAGAGCTGACTTTTGCACACATTGGGTCAGACATGAGCTGTATTTTCCCTTCATGAGAACAAAGAAATGCTCTAAGACTCTAATTTACTCTGGCTAAAGCAGAAAGATTTAGTGGTAGCCTGGCGTCTTTTGGCAACATCTCCTTGGAATTTTCATTCTCAGTTGTTGTATAGATTGTTGTCTTTACAGAATTTTGGTTACCATCTTCCCTATGAATGTATCTGCAGCAGAGCAGTTTAGCTTGGATTAACAGCAGTAGCAGCATCACCACATGTACCTTATATTTATTCTTAGGGCAGGCTTAGATGATCTGGCCCAGCCACAATCAGAATTCCCATGAAATTCCATGAAAAATGACCCTACTCCAAACTTACTGGTTTCCATTACAGAGAATTTTCTGTTAAAAATGATGCCATTTAGGATTAATTGCTGAACAGCCGGTGGGACGAAATTATACTTTGCCCAAACTGAAGAGAATTCTCAAAGATTTTCTTGAGTGCAGGTTAGGAGACACAGGGCATCACCAAAAAAAGGGTCATGAAATGTCCTTGAAGAAGACCTGCCAGGTGAGATAGGAAGGGATCCTTTTGAATCTTTGATTTGATCCTGACCCTGTTTGGGAATGAGAGGTGAAAATACAGAAGCCTGTCCATTTTCCAAGGGTGTGGTCAACAAGAGGTGGTTCAACTCCTCCACCATGACTGGTCTTTTTTAGGTATTGAAGGAATTTGAAGGACATCCTGGGAATGTTTCACCCCTGGAATTGTTCAAGGCCAGGCTGGAAGAAGCTCTGGTTTGGTGGAAGATGTCCCTGCATGTGGGAAGAGGAATGGAACTGGATGAACTTCAATGTCCCTTCCAACCCAAAGCATTCCATGATTCCATCATTCCATGATACATGAAAAGAGGCCAACAATTTCTTCCCATTCAGCAAGATTTATCTGATACTGAGATTATGTTCTCATCCTTTGGGGACTGAGATTTCTGAACATGAAGCTGTACTTAGGTCAATTAAAAAAAAAATATTACAATGCTTCACTGTCAAGAAGCAACAGCATTTTTATCTCATATATTTTAACAGCATTTTTATATTTTAACAGCATTTGTATCTCATGTATGAGTTTATTTAAACATTATCAGGACATCAGCACAATGAAGCAAAACTGAGATTTGGTAATAGTTTTCTTTTAACATTTCTAATTAGTTCTTAAACTTCTTTCATTTTAATTTCAGAAGATTGTTTCTGTCAAATAAAGGATTCTCTCCTTGTGGAGGAATCAGAAGAGTAACACTTGAAAGAAAAATTTATACTCTCTAGACCAAACAAATATGTGGGTATTTATTGATATAAATAAAACAATCACTACCGTTTGTATCAGGTACGTGTGGCAGGAAAATAGAAACATTGAACTTTCAGCTTTAAAATGTAATTTAAATAACTTTTGTGCAGCATGCCACTGTTTCACTAATATGTCTGTTTGGCAACAGGTTTGAATGCTCTTTCTCCTTCTCATCGCTGGTGTAACTTTGCTTTCTCTAAAAGTTTATACTTTTTTCAACCATTTTAAATAGAAGAGAGGGATGTGTTAAATTTCCTTTCTCTGAGTACAATGTGTACTGCTAGGCTAAAATAAAGGTGGAGAAGTGTTTTGATAAAAAGCTGGCTTTTGAGTAAGAAGGGCTGCTGCTGTGGAAGGAGGCTGGCACACGGGGGAAGATAAATGGTAAACAGCTGGGATTCACCTATGATCCTGCAAATCCGACCTCAAGGACTGAATTCCTCTATCATCACAGAGTGAAATGCACAGGGTCATTGCCAATTGCTACACAATATCTTTTCTAAACTTTATATGATCGAGAACTGTTTTTGTTCTGTTTTTTTTTAAACATTAAAATTTACTGAGCTTAAACTGGGAAAGAAACTCACCTATGGCTAAGTTTGGGTATTGGAAAGGATTCAGATATCCCTTTAAATACTCCAGTGGTTATTTACAATAGGATTAATTTCATTCACATTGGGGAATACCTATTATGTTTCTTTAGTTTATGCTTAAGCAGCTGCCCAATTAAAGGATCTGATCTTCTACAAAGCTTGTATCTGAGCATAGCACTGCCCACTGTGCAATAACTCCTTTGTATTTGAGAGAGAACATGCCATGCAATTCTGACTTAGAGAGGTTTGTGGGCTTTTTTCACTGTTTTTTATTAATACTTCCATTCCTTAATAAATTATCTTATCAATCCACCATAACTGAGCATTCCTTCCCCTTCCTGCAGGTTGAGAAAAGGGTTAAAAATTCTCTATCTCTATCTTGATCGCTGCTGAAAACAGCACAGGATTGAAATGGTTGCCAATTTGTTTGCAATGCATTCTGACTGTACGGGAGTTCTTTTTTTTCTGACAGGCAGGTGAGATCAAAGTGGAGCAGGACAAAAGGGGCTCAGCAGTGATTTGTCAGGGGACGAAAGGCAGTCCTGTCTGGGAAAGTGGCTGTAGCCCAGAACGAGCCTTCAGATCACTAACAGACTAAAGAAATCATGGCATGAGAAAAAGTACAGCAAAAAAGGTTCAAAGGTCAGTTTTATTTGGTTTGGATTATTGGTGCCTCCTTTCAAACCAAAGAGCAAGAAGGGGAAAAAAGAACAGGCTAATAACCTTTGTTATTGTCCAGGAAAAAACTCTTTTGTACACATTGCTCAGGGATTGTCTGTAATTAAAATGCTGTTGTTAGATCCAGGACCTGATTCTGCAAAAGTTTTACTCATGTGAGTAATTCTCCATTGCATGAATAGTCTTGTGGGGTTGCTCACGTGAATAAGGATTACTTCCATGACAAAGAGTTTGCAAGTTCAGGCATTACATATGGGTAGGGGATGCAGGTGTGCCTGTGTGTGTGTATGTCTGCTCAGAGGTGGGTGTCTTTCTTTCTAGGCAAAGAACAGATTTTAATGAGTGACCTGAAAAAAGAATTAAATTTGAAACCTCAACATTTCAGACAAGAGCAAATAATTCTCCGTAACAGTTTGCGTTCTGCTTCTGTAAAATTTGGATGATTATGAAACCCACTGTTCTCTTTCAGTCCAGATGTTTGTCTGACAATAACTTCACTGATTCATTTCAGAGGAGCCCTGTGAACCCACATTATCCAAAGAAATGTCTTGGAAAAATAGTTCAAGATTCTGCTGTTGAAAACTGATACAGGTATCAGTTTTTAAGGCGCAACATTGCATTCAGATGTAGCTGGAGCACAACTGAAGGATCGTTGTTCCTAAATGAATGGAAAGGGTGCTCCTGAGACTGGCAGGTGATGGTGGACTTCAAGTGAGGGATCTGACTTCTTCGCATTCCAATTCACCCTTTTTCATACAATAAAATAGCAGAATGGGGCAGCAGAGAAAACTGTTCCTGGGATTGGAACCTCAACTGGTCTGTGCAAGTGGTAAAGTGTTAAAATCAGAGGACAAGTGATTTCAGAAAAGAAAATACACCTGCAATTTTCCACAAACCTTTTTTTCTTTTTTTTTTGTGATGGTCTATTAAGGCAAATGACTGGATTACCAGGAGAGATTCATGGCAGCAAACATCCTTTGGAGAAAGCACTGTTCAGATATAAAGACACAAATAAGTGCTTACTCAGCCTCTTGTAACTCACTGAAGAATGGATTCTGCAAGACACATCAATTCCTTTTTAAATGAGCTGCAGGAAAAACTCTGCTCTGTAACATACCTGCTGAAAAAACAGCCTCAGTAAAGTTGTCTAAGATGTCACATCTATAGGATGCAACTCATCTCTCCTAGAAGTCTCTGATTTTTACTTTTTTTTCCAGAAAAAAAACAACTTTACTTACCAGTCAGCCATCCCAGCTAGAGGAGAGAAAGCAGATTTTATTTTCCAGTGAGAAAAACACCTGAAAGAAAATGGTGAAGGGGGATCATCTGTGACAATGAGGTTTAGAGACAAAAAATAATATTGGTCATTAGATCCTAGTTTTTCTGGCCTGAGTTTATGAGCTTATGCTATTCAATTCCAAGGAAAGAGAGATGGCTGCAAAAGAAGAACTGAAAAAAATATCCATTGCAAATTCACCTGTGGCTTCCAGCACATGTGGGATGCTGGCAGTATAAAGAGGCTCCAGAGATGACCCTTGCGTAGCATCACCTGGAAGGTGGGATCTAAGCACAGGTACCTGAGCTACAGCACTCAACAGTGCTGCAGCCGTGCACTGCAACCTCCAGGAAAGAAAATGCCCTGGCCTCTTTTATTATCTTAACACCATATCCCTTTGCCACTAAAAAGCCCAATTCAGTGGGAAAATATTCTGTCAGAGCTAAAAATCACTAATTGAAACCAGAGGCTGCAAATAGAGAGGAGATGGGCAGGGCACTTCCCCTGTGAGTTTGCAACATCAGCCCTCAGTCCATTTCTGTTGTCACCTCTCACGACTTGAATCTGCATCTTCCTTCAGAGGTATTTCAGGCACATTTCATTTATTTTGGAAAATTTTGCTAATTTGGGTCACCACTTCTATGATATTTTTCTGAGGAGAACAGAAATTGTAAAAGACTGTCTCAGATTAGAAAGTGCACTGAAATAACACACCATTCAATTATTGAAACTCCCTCTTTATGTTACAGGTGAAAAATATACCTTCAGTTCTAGCAGCTCAGGCGACTGAATTGGGTTGAAACAAGAGAGCCAAATTGTCTTATCTACCCCATACTTTCTTAGATGCAATGTCTTAGGTACAGGACATCTAGAAGACAGTATTAGTCAGTTGATTAGTACCCTAATTAATGGAACTGCTATGAAAAATATATTTGTTAAATGCTGCAGAAGAGCACGAGAGGAACTGAGGCCACATCTGCTGATGCAGGGTAACCAGTGACAGGACAGGACAGATGAATTCCTCTTCGTTGGCTTGGCTGGTTTTGAGAATGTAAGTTGTAATGTTCGGCTAATGTTCTGCTAAAATAGGAAAAAAAAGATAAAGAAAGGTAATGTGTGGTTTTTATCCTCAACATCTTATTTCCTCTATAGTGTTCCAGGTCTAGCCAGGGAGATTTTAAATCCCCCTGTGGGATTAAATGCCCGCTGTGGGAAGGATCTGTATCAAGTGGAACCACTTTTCTGCCAGCTTGACTCAGCCCCAGAGACTGGTCCCGTATTCTCCTCGACTGCAGACCCTCTGGAGGGGAGCAAAATAACACTTATTCCATGCCAAGCCTGTCCAGATGTATCCTGAGTGCCTCCTGCCTGCCCCACACAGGGGGAACAGAGCTGTCCTGGTGACTGTGAAGCTCTGTAACAGACAGGCCTGAGGGACATCGGGTCTAGAGATAAACTCACAGATTTTTACCGACGGCCCTCAAGAGTTTTTCATCGCCCTATTTTATTTCCACTCAGGCTCTGATAGGTAAATGCAGGGAGTACAAGAGGGAAAGATCATTTTAGCATGTTCCCCCTTTGCGCTACACCTTTCCCTTTCACCGTTTCTCTGTTGCATCTTGGTGTGTGTGGTTGAGGAACACACCTGGGATCACTCCCCTATGACAAATGCCTCGCCTCTTCCCCTGTGGGAAAAGAGGAACTCTGCTGAAATTCATCTAAGGTACTAACTGTGTTTCTGTTGTTCTCTGTCAGCTTTTTTCAGATTTGAAAATCACATAACCCTTCCTTGCCTGTATTTCTCCTGATTCCTTGGCCCTATTCCTTATCCCTTGGGACAGGAGGAACTTCAGGACACAGGTCATCTTAGGATAACATGTAACCATGGATGGGCTTATTTGAAAAACCCCAGCTATATGATGCAAACCTTGAACTGAAGTGGTCTTCCCAGATAAGTTTAAATGCAACAGTTGGTGATCTTCAGAGTGGAGTAGATCATTCCTGGCACCAGTGTTTTCTCCCCCAGGGACAAATGTCCATGTGCATGGCTTTTCCCTAAGGCAGCCACTTCTGGGTTTTATCCCTGGTGCTTGGGCACCCCATGCACAGACCTAGGCCTGACCCCTCTGCCTGTCATCTGATTTTGCAAAGTGTTGATCCAGCCACAGCTTGGAGAAAGAGAGAGATCTTTTATCTTCAGGTAACCCAATTCCCAAGATTTGCAGGGCTGAGTGAGATTGCAACAAGCCTCTGATTGTGAAAGCAATGGGGGTATAAGTTCTAAAAGTAGTAGGAGATTTATCTGAGCAGCAGGTCCCTCAGGCACAAAGTGCAATTTCATCATGGATGTGGGCCAGATATTTCTCCCAGGTACACCAGGCTCCTCTGTAAATCGGAAGAAACTCTTGGAAGCTGATTTCAAAAACACGTGCTGTGTTACCAAGAAAAGAGAGTAAAGTTTTTCCAAGAGCTCAGTCTATTAAGTGAGGATTGAGATACCAAAGGTGTGAAGCAGATATGCAAACACGGTTTCCAGGTTATCACCAAATTACATTTAAATTGTTTTTTTCACACATTTTCTCCTCTTCTGGACTCCCCCATATCTCTCATGTTTGGTTTTATTCGTGACTGCAGTTTACAGTTCCGCATGAGTCTGAATATCTCCATTGTAGCCTGCTTTGAGCCCGCCACAGATCTGTCCAAGCCTCATGACAGTCATCTAAGCCTCACTATCACACATTTTTCTCTGTTACATTTCTTCTACTGTTTCCTTTGTGTCTTGTGCTGAAAAGGAGTAAGCAACGGAGGGTGAAAAACGTGGTTTTTTCCTTTAATGTTGCTGTATTCACTGTTTTGAATATTTTCGTTCAGTAAGCCATTAAGAGATTATCAGAACACAACAGAAAATAATTTCTTAGTAATAAGATTGGGCCTGATCCAAATTCACTGGCATTAAAGAAAAGGCTCTTAGTGAATTCCATGGACTTTGATTGAAGGATTAGTCCCTCAGTCCTCAGACAAACTCCCAACTTTGGTAGGAATTTAGTAGGAGTAAGGAATTTAGACACTTGCATCTTGAAATAATAACAATAATAATAATAACAATAATAATAACAACAACAATAGAACTAGATGATATAATGTTTTAACCAAAATACAAAAGATTAAAACTTGTAAACTAATTTACTGTCTGAAGCGCAATATAGCATATGTATAGATTAAGCTGTGACATCCTAAAGACCTCAGATTGTTTGTTCATAAACTGCAAAAAGTTACTATAAAAGTGAAAAACATTTCATGGGAATAGATAAAGGGAAACATTCTTTCATGCCTTTTATGTGTTTCGCATTTCTTTAAGAGCTTTCTTTCTATGTGCTTTCTTTGGAAACTACCTATATCCTGTTTTCCCCACCTGAAAAAGCAACCTGAAATTCAGAAGCTATGAATTTCCTCCCCGGAGCTTTCCTCCTTCACTCTGCCTCCATCCTGCCTTCTGTGGCTACCAGTGTACAATGTAATAAACAGCATTGCCTGCCCCTATAGAACAGGGTAACGTGATGCTGTGTGGTCTGGAAAGTCATTTAAACAAGATTAAATTGTTCGCAGGGTGCAGAATAACCCCGTAAGGACAGCACAAAGAAAACAAAATATAGCTATGTAGCCGAATGAAATCAATTGTATTTTAGGGGCTCTTCCCGGTGTCAGCAGGTGCGAGGGGGCTGCAGCAGGGAGGGAGGCTCTGCTCGGAAGATGCCATTAGCACATCCCAAACAAACACCTCATCAGCACCGCGCCTGTTCTCCTGTTTTCTTTGGGACCTTCCCACGCTCCGCAGCGGAGCTGGGACGGACTTTTAACTGCAGAAGAAGAGCAATCTTTTTTTTTTTTTTTTTTTTTTTTTTTTTTTTTTTTTTTTTTTTTTTTCTACTGGGGGCTCCACCCACCGCCTAGGTATTTATTGCTTTACAAATTGTAACTTCCTTCTTCTTCGAGTAACTGGCATGTCATAAATCAGTGCCGGGTGCGGAGGAGCAGCACATCCTGACTCACAGCCCCATCGCTGCAAGATGGATGTTTGTAAAGTTGTTGTTTGTTTGTTTCTTTTTTTCTTTAATGTTTACGCTTAGGTAATTCTTAAATAAAAAAATGTATCTCCATGAAGATCTTAGACGTCTATATCCGAATATACATATATATATATATATATATATATATATATATATATATATATTCTTTCCCGGAGGGTAATTAGTTCAGAGTACAAGTGTTTCACGTGCTTACATGGATAAAACCACTCGCTTTTACCCCATGGCTTTGCAGGAGGAGAAAGGAGTTTATAGCTAAACTGAGGAAAGCCTTCGAAATACTCAGTTAGCAAAAGAATAACAGATCCCTATCGCGTTCCACTTAAAATCACACACTTCGAGAGAATTAGAAGATTATTATCAGCCGTAATTCTGATTTAGTTACATACGGTCTAGAGCTTCTTCTCCCCCCACGAGAAGTGACAGATTCGAACAGTTCTCTGATTATTACTCTGGGGCTACAAGGAGCTCTGGGGCATAATTAAAAATATTTCCAGAAAGACTCGGTAGACCACATCTGACGTCCCAGCCCCTGTTAGAATCAGACCACATCAAAGGGACCCTTTTTGTTTTCAAAAATGGTCACCAGACAAACTTAAAATATACAAGAGTGGGCTTATGTTTTATTGTAGAGATGAGTAAAGCGAAACGACTTCAGGCTGCTCTCTATTCAGCGCTGAGCCGAGTGAGACGAGGTAGTTACGGCCCTTTGATATTTCCGTGGGGGTCGGATTCATTTCATTTGAAAGGGGGACCATTAATGATAGACCTGTAAGTGTTCCCCTCCCTGATAAGTAGATTCCACATCGCTCGGGAAGCCTGGCTGCGGTAGATGCCCAGGGCGGAAAGATTTGTGGCTGATGGCGCTAATTATGAAAATGTGATCAAGATGGAAACAATTTGAAGAAAAGTCATTAGCGTGTTACTCTTCCACCCACTGGTCTTTGGGGTTTATTATTGCGGTGGGGGGCGGGAGGAGGATCTTGAGGGGTTTTTTCAGAGCTCTAATGACAATGCCCTGCGAATCCCGAACCGGTAAATGTTAGCTGCGCATCCACGGCGATGCACCAGGCTCGGGACAGAGCCGAGATTTGCTCTAAAGAGATCGCTGTAATTACTGTCAGTAATTGTGTTTTATCTTCCCTTCAAGCAGTGCCGGTGAAACATGTTTCGGAAGGCTCGTGGCGCCTTAAGAGTTGCCACAGTTGTCCCGTAGCTCGTCAGAAGTTACTAGTCCCCAGGAGTCGATTTACAGAGCATCCCTGAGAAGAAGGTTTTCCAGAGAGGTTCTTCTTTAAGGAGGGACTGAAGTATTTGGCCCTCAAGCAACACCCCGTTCCTCTCACCCAAATATTGGGGTCATGCACGTTAATGATTTTCATATTTTTACTTGCACACCCTGTTTTTTTAGCTTCCAATCTATACGCTGGAACCACTTGACTGCCTGGCAGTGGCATTGTAGGAGAACAGCAATAAAGAATTAATTGTACAAACATTTATCATCCCCAGATCAATCTCTCCTTGTGAGGCTGGGGCTTAACTTGCGGAGAAGAAAAGGGGGAGGAAGGGTGGTAATGGCGGAGAGGGTGCTTGTGGGGTTTTATATGTGTTTCCTTTTATTCCAGACGACTGTACAATGAAAATCCTTTTAGTCTTGAAGAACTACTAAATAAAAAGCACAGCTTATAACGGAGAGTAGCTTTCGAGAGAGTTTCGTCCTCCTGCCATTCCTTTTAGGAAAAGGTCATACCCCTTCCCTTATTTTCCCGCTAGTAAAAGCTTCCCTTTCTAAAGAAGTCTTTAACGTGTAAGAAAATCCTCCTGCTCTTCTTAGAAAGGTCTTTTACAAAAATTATAGACTACTTCATGTTCACCAGTTCCGGAAAAAAATAAAAAAACAAACAAAAAAACCCATATATTGATCAAGGTTAAACGCTCTAATTGTGACGCGACTCACTTCAAAGGTGTATTTGTGTGCCCTTCAAGCACATTAATACTAATTATCTCTCAAACACTTCCCCAAAACTCCTACTGCCTGTTTCAGATGCAAATCTAATTAACGAGCTGCCTTTGAGGAGCACGCGGGGACAGCGTAATTCACGGAGCTGTTGAACCTTTTGCCTTCTTTTATATTTATTTATAGGTAGCTCCATCCTCTTTTGAAAGCTTAGGCAGTGAAGCGACAGGGTAGCGAGGGCAGCTCCGCGCCAGCTAATGAGACTTTCCAGGCACCGGAGTTTAGGAAAAGGATTAGCTATGACTTCTTGCAAATGCACTCAGGGATGCACATCATAATACTTGACGGGCCTTACTTTGTCTAAGTTAATTTGGGAATGATTAAATCGTGAAAACCCTGTCTAAATAACGCCTATTAGTCGTAAGCGTGAGCTGATTGATTTAGGAATAACTGTTTGCTCTACTCACCGGGGACAGAGAGGGGGACACGCACACGTTGATCAAATCCCGAGTGCGAGCCATGGGGGTGTTTTGTCCCCCCATCGCCTCCCGGGGAGCTGGGACTCTCACCCCCTCCCTCACTCCTCTGCCTTTAATACGCACGCTCCCCAGAGCTGCCTCCCGAAGATGCTCCCTTGAAGCAGCATCCCCTGGTTCGCGGAGCTGCGCGGGGGGCGGAGGCGCTCGGCGGAGGGTCCGAGGCTGCTCCGCGCTGCCGGCCCCCGTGCAGGGGTGTGCGGCGTGCGCGGTGGCGGCAGAGAGGGAGAGGGGGAGAGAGAGAGATGCTGTGTAATTTTATCCACGCTGCACTCTGGGAGTTCACACGAGACTGATACCTTTTGCCTCCTCTGCTCAGTATCAATTGGTCGCAGATCAGGCTATTGTTGCAGGAAGCTCCTTTTATTTCTATGCTCCGTCGATCAACTATTTTCCCCACAGTCTCCTGCCGAAATCCAGTGGCTCCCTCCCTCCCTCCCCCTCTCCCTCCTTGCCTCTCTGTCTCACGCATGCCGTCTGTCTATCTGAAAATCCAAGGAGAAGGCTGATCATGGCAGCTCCGTGTAACACAAACAGCTGGGACCTCTTCGGTGGCTTTTGCCGATGTCTATTGATTTAAGTAAATCTGAGACAGATAAAAGGATCAGATCGAGGCTGATAAAGTCTTGCCAAGACTGCACGGCTCGAATCAGCGTGCTTTCGGCATCTCCGGAGTGCTGCTAGCAAGACGGCTTTAATGGGACCCCTGGTGCCACTCGCCCTCCCCAGCAGACTAAGCGCTGCGGCCATCATGCCACAATGGTTATAATTTGGATCTTGTTCCTGACTCTGTTGCAGGAGCCGTGGTCCCCAGAGCGGGCCGCGGCTGTGCCCGAAGCCGCCGGAGCCGCCTCCCGGCCGCGCCGGGATGCGGGGGGACGCGGCGGCGTCTACGAGCATCTCGGGGGAGCGCCCCGGCGCAGGAAGCTCTACTGTGCCACCAAGTACCACCTCCAGATCCACCCCAGTGGCAGGATAAACGGCTCCCTGGAGAAGAACAGCGCCTTCAGTGAGTACCGGGCTCACCTCGCCCCAGACCGCGGCCCCCGTGCCGGGCTGTGCGCGGATAGGCGTCCCTTGCCCGCAACAGTCGCGCTCTGCCCCGGCCCCGGCGGGCAGCGGGTGCTGGACAGGGCGGACGGGGCAGTGGCAAAGCCCCTCTGTTGCTGCCCCGCTCGGCCCACCGGGACGGCTGTGGCTCCTCGGCGGGGACCGGGGGCATCCCCTGGGGTCGGGGCTTTGGCCCCCTCCCCTCGCCTTGGCGTCCCGAGAGCCGCCCCGCTGGCTCCGCCAGACGCTCCCGCAGCTCCCCTGTCCCGAGGCTGACAGCACCTCCGGCCCCAGAACCGGCTATGCACAGTGCTGGGGACCGGCCGTCGGTGGAAAGTCGCGATTCCCTCGGGGCAGAAGGAGACTCCCAAACCCCAGTTTTCCCCGACGGGGACTGCGACCTCGCCCTGCGCAGCCCGCCCGAGCTTTCACTTGGTCTCGCTGCGCCGGGGGCCAGCCCTGCCTCAGCCTGACCTCAGCTGAGCAGCCGGGGCCCGTCAGCTCCCCGGGGCCAATCCCGGGACTCTCTGGGGTTGCCCGCCTGTCCCCCGTTCCGTCCCAGCTTGGGGGGCTTGAGTCTCCCCCGGCGAAATCACATCTGTCCCGTCAGACATGTGCCGGGCAGCGGCGGTAATTAAGATGAAAGCGGATATGTCGGGAGTGAAGGGGTTCGTGCGAGGGCGGCAGGAGGAAAGAGGGGCTCAGCACCGGGGGAGCCCCCGCACCCGGCCGAGGCACGGCCCGGCCTCCGCCCCGGCCCCGCCACCCCAGGATGCATAAATCCCGCCTGGTGATGGCACATGGAGATAGGGAGACCTCAGGGATCTGTCTTAAGTCCATAAAGGAAAACCACTATTTCCTAGAGAAACCCGCCCCCCTCTTTGCTGTCACAGCCCGGAGGAGGCATCCTCCAGCAGGGAACCGGTGCCTGATTCAAACCAGCTGTGCCAAACCCAGCCCAATCTCCCCTACAGTCCAGCAATCCAGCTCTGCACAGGGAACAGGCCCTGGCTCTGCCTTCAGGGTTTCCAAAAGGCAGCAGTGGGTTTGGGTGCCAGGATCACCTCTTGCCTTCAAGCACTCATAGAAAGTACAGAGCCATCAGGCCATGGCTGAAGAACTGAGAGCAGGCTTTGAGTGAGCCTGGTGGAGAGTTGTGCACATACAACAGGATCTTCTGAGTCATTTGTGCCTCCATCACTGTCCTGGCACCTTTGGCTGGACATTTGGGCAGGTATTGCACTAGCCTGGCCTGTGACACTTCTCGTGTTGCAGGACCCATCTTGGATGGCCGGAAAATCTCCTCCCTTTTAATTTGTCTCAGACAGTCATACAGTCCTTCTCTGGAGGGCTGCATTGACCCTAAATCTCAAGACTCTTTCATCGGTCTAAAATGCAGCAGCCTCACCCTGTTTCAGCCTATGGAGACCTCAGCAAGGGCTTTTTCCTGAAATGGGTGGCTTTGTGACTGGTTTGATAAGCCAAGAGCTCTCGTGTTCCTAAGCATTAAAGAGGATTTAAAGTTTTTTATACACATAGAGGATTAAGTGAACCTCTAGTTCAGTGTCAGATCTTTTTCATTTTTGGAAGAGTTCAATCTCAATCAGACATCTCAGGCTTTGTTGTCCACCTTGTCTCAAACAATTCCTGCATCATCCTTGCTTTTTATTGCTTCAAATAATAATAATAATAATAATAATAATTTCACATGATTGCCCTGATTCTTATGTGAGTGGTAGCTGTGAGACCACACTCCTCAGGTAAGCATCCATGCAAATGTACCTTGAAAAGTCACACCTGAGCAATAACACATCTCCTAATTCTGTTTCTAGGTATTCTGGAAATAACCGCTGTGGACGTTGGAATTGTTGCCATCAAGGGCCTGTTCTCTGGCAGATACCTGGCCATGAACAAGAGGGGCAGACTTTATGCATCAGTAAGTTTTACTGAAGGCCAGCATGTGCCTGTCATTTCCTGTGGGGGCAACAGGTCTAATTGTGATCACTGACTTCCTATAAATCCATGTTTCTAGAGAAGAGCAATATTACAAGAGGTTTTTGCTTGGAATTCTTACAGAATCAGTATATTCTTAAAAGTGGGGGAGAAGCTGTGTTCTTACTTTCCTACTGCCTGGACAGCCACAGATATGTGGAATGTCAGAATTATCCATATTTTATATGGCTCTTGGATGCTGGCAGAGACATGTCAGATAAAGATTGTCCACAAGTAACGGAGCATTGATGCTACAGGAAAACAGCCTCCTGATGGGAGTTTCTTTGCACAGAGCTTTTGGTTGGGCAGTGGAAGAATTTGCAGGTACTAAAGGGTAGGGCTATAGCAAGGAAAGCAAGAAGGATGAGGTGCAAGAAGATAAAGGTGAAAATAAACACCTTATTTTACTCCTTTGGCCTAATTGTTTTCCTTGAGCTGTGAGATAAAATCTGGGGTGTGCTGATGTAAGTGGTAGCCTTGCCTTTCCAGCTCATACAGTATTTCCCCTGAGTGAATAGAATACTCTAGCTTAGACTTCTTGACACTCAGGGACATACCAGGGCACGTCTGTCAGCGTGTACCATACACATTATCTCCCAACTTGAATTTCTTCCACTGTCTTTGATTACATCCCAGCAATCTTGTGGTCTCTCACGATAGGACAGCCTAACTGTGCAGTTTCCCCATGAATCTTGGGGCATGGAAGCAGGTTTGAGGAGGGGAAATACGGCTGAGGTGAAATTTCTTCCCTCCTAGAAGTCATTAGATGTAATTCTGTTGATTTGAGCAGCAGGACATACCCTTGAGCGATGTGATCTTTTCCCATGACAATCCAGCCTCGGTGACACAATCAACCCTGTACCTTCCCAGTTTGACACATTTAACTCCATCTTTTCAGTAGTGTTCTGTCAGTGTTTACAGCCCAGCTTCTGTAACGTCTCCCATGTGATACTCGCTGATTAAGGGGCCTGTGTGTAAAGATGAGGGTTCTTTGCTGCTGCAGGAAACCACACCACAAATGGTTTTGGCAAAGGAAAATGCAGCTGAAGAGGAATGAGGGCATGGTAGCTCTACTTTCCAAAGTTAAGGCTGTCCAGTTGCATGCTTTTGATTAATATTCTGATTGAAATGGGTACTTTTTTCAATGGACTTCCTCCATCAGTTGAGAGCCAACCTCTGCCCCAAAGAAATTATTTTGAAAGATAATTTCTTCAAGTTCTTTTTTATCTTTCTATCTTTCTTCTCCAAAATTTAGGTTTTTCCCTTCAGATTACTTAAACTGAATTAAAGTAAGACTAAACCAATTCTGAGCAAAAGCTCCTCTCCTAAAGTGCAGAAAAGCCAGGATCAGGATAGCTCTGAGACTCCTTTTCTCCCGGACTTCCTTTTCTGGTGCACGGAGCATCAGGCCATCCTGAAGTTTGTTCATCTGTCTCATGCCAAAGAATATCAGCCATGGAAGGTTTCTGCATAATTTGCAGGTTTTTGCATAATTTGTTCCTTTCTCAAATTATCAAATTATTAGCTCAAATTTGCGAGAGACCATTTCAGAATTTTGTTGAGAGCTGGAGGGACTATGCAGGGAAAGATATTCCACTCTAGCTTTTTTCACAGAGCAGGAAGGGGTGAGGCCTCAGCTCAGGAGAAACTTCCTGTATTTGCTTTCCTGTCCAGCAACTTGACTGATATTGCTGGCCCAAGACCCTGTGCAAGGCCCTTGTTTCAAAAATCTGACTAATTCAGGGATAATTATCCAGGGAGCATTTTATGAAGTTGCATTGGAATAACACCATTATCCCTCAGTTCATCAATTTTCCCATGTCAACAAGATGGGTTTGTTGAGCCTGCAGAATTCCTTTGTGCACTTAGCAGATCGTGACAATCCTCTCAATTTATCCTGTGTCATAAACCCTCCCCAGGCAGAAGGGAGCCAGGCAGCAAGACAAATCCACCTACATCTGGTGGCTGTGTGGGCTCCAGCACCACTGCATCTGAAAACTTTGTCCTTGCAAGGAAGGGTGCTTCCGTTTCACAGCTGGGAAGCTGGGACATGTGGAGTCTTTTAAAATCTTGTTAAAAGCCCATCAGTGTTTCTGGGGACTGAACAGCATTAAAGACATGCTGTTTGTGGGGTCTAGGGCTTTTCTGGCCCCAGCCTGGTTACCTGTGCCCTTTCCATGTGAAAGATAAAAACCCATGGTGGTAGCTCCCTTCTGCCTCTGCTTCACACGTTTTAGATCCCGAAGTCTTAATCACACAGGTGGAGCAAGGATGGATTTGGAGTTAAGGAAAGATGGACATTGTGGGGGGTCCTTTGTCCGTGCTGCTTCTCTTGCTCCCGGGGAGAGTGAAAGAGTTCCTCATGCCAGGCTTTTGCAGAGATGTCTCTCAGACAAGGAACAGGTGAAAAGGGGCAGTTTTGGACAGATCATAAGAAATGCGAGCAAGTAAGTTGGATGCGTGTTGTGCCTTACAGTTTGTAATAAAGGAGCAACCTGGCATTTTGGAGGAGCACACTGGTAGGCAGAGTGTGCTTTCATTTTGTTATGCTGACAAAGAAGTTCCGTAAAGGTGTGGTTTACTGCTCAAATATCCATCCTGAATTGGTTGTAACAGGCTTGTAAGTGTATCTAATGATTAATACAGCAATTCATCAATTGAAGCAACACATTTTACATTACACTGCACAGTTTTACCTTTCCAATAGATGGCAGAGATTGATAGGCAGCAATTAAATTATCTGTCCAGTTCACAGCTGCATTCAATTCATAAGCACAAAAAAAAAAAAATTACAGCTGAACAATCAGCAGAGCTAATCACTCCTATTCACATGTAATCTTTTTGTTTTCAGTTTGGTTTTGGGGTCTCTTCCTGGGGTCTCTGATGCATGGAGTGTGCTCACACTGATGACAGGGAGCATCTTCAGGCTCAGTGCTTCCCTCCTGTGTTTTGTAGTACTAGCCTGATGTTTTCTTACCAAGTGTGTGACTATCCTTGTCCTAAAACTGGCTTAAGATTTTTTTCCTGTTTCCTTTCCAGGAGAATTACAATTCTGAGTGTGAGTTCGTGGAGAGGATCCATGAGCTGGGTTACAACACATACGCCTCCCGTCTGTACCGGACTGTCCCCAGCAGGGCTGGCACCAAGCGCAAAGCCAGCGCTGAGAGACTCTGGTACATCTCAGTCAATGGCAAAGGACGACCCAGGAGAGGCTTTAAAACCCGCAGGACACAGAAATCCTCTCTCTTTCTGCCCAGAGTGCTGGATAACAAGGACCACGAGATGGTCCGGCTGTTCCACATGAGCGTGAAATTCCGAGAGAGTCTACTGAAGGCCCCGAGCAAGAACCAGCGCAGAAGGAGAGGACACTGATGGGGTGGGGGGAGCTCATGCTGGGGGTGGGAAGGACTGAGAGCCTTCCAAATGCTTATAAAAAAACTAACAGCTGTGATATACAGGAGGCATTAACATGGCCAGGTTTCATACACTGTGTAATATAACTGAAAATCATGTCGCTTACTTTTAGCTATTGTAGGACTGCTGCCTGTGGGGAAAGAGATGGAGATAAACTGAGGCACATTCAAAGGTAAATTAGCTGGATGTAATAATTTTGTCAATGACTTTCACATTTCTTTTTCTTAAAAAAAAAAAAAAGAAAAGAAAAAATTATTTTGAGTATTTTCATTCTAACTTCCCATAGGCTATTATCTCAGCGATGCTGCCTTCCTAGACCATATAGATACTTAACACTTATGAAATTTATGTTCACAGAGAAGGTATGGTACTTTCATGGCACTTCTGGCCATAAGAGGCTACATTTTTATTTTTATATAAGTTAGAAAACAGATGGTTTGTTTCTTTTAATTCACATATATTTATTTTTATTTTATGACCAGCCATTATCAATTATACTTTTTCCAAGACTGTAGAAGAAAAGCAAGATTGTCAGCTACTTCAAACACTTCAATAGACTTACACATTACCAGATTATCCTTGATTTTGTTAAACCAAAACTCCGAGATGCTTGACCTTGTCATTTATATAAATTAATGGTGGGAAAATGCAATTTGCATTGGTCAGGCTTTGGCAGTATAAAACTGCTTACCAACAGATGACTCATTACCAAGAGATGAATCCTCCCTTAGAATAGGACTCAAATGTGGTGTGAAAGAGTGGGTTTGGATTGGATACTGGGAAGGAATTGTTCCCTGTGAGGTGCTGAGGCCCTGGCACAGGTTTCCCAGGGAAGCCCCATCCCTGGAAGCGTCCAAGGCCAGGTCGGACGGGGCTTGGAGCAACCTGGGATAGTGGAAGGTGTCCCTACCTATGGCAGGAGGTGGAATGGGATGAGATTTAAGGTCCCTTCCAACCCAAATCATTCCATGCTTCCATGATTTTTCAGCTTTGATTCTGGAAGTTAACTTCTGCAAAGCTGAGGGGAGTCTCCATCACAGATTCAGTTCTGAACAAGGAGTTAAGCTTTAAGCATTTTTCTTGACACCCAGGAGATGACAGAGTAGCACAAAGATTCAGATGTGCTTGACAAGCTCAAATAATGGTAATTTCAGTGGGGTTTGGCCTTGTGCTCTTAATTTACCAGAATTAGGCCCTGATAGTGGAGAGCTGGAGAAAAGAAAGACTGCACCAAAATAAACATTTTACAAAATTTACAATTTAACAAAAGATCTGTAAGCTAAATCTGAAACAGATAGGTGTGAATCCCATTCCTGGTAGTATTGAGAAAAAGGTCTCCCTGTGGGCTGCTTTTGTATGCCTGTTTAGATGAGCTCATTTACAACTAGGTCATGAAAAATCTTCTATTCATCAGAAGGTGAAATCTGTGAGAGGGAGAAGTAAAATAGGTTCACAGAATGAGGTTTAGCACTGCTTACATCACTTTAAAGGTAAAACCAGAAATATACCAAATAAGGTGTTCAATTCCTTCCACCCTCCTATCTTTTCTGTAATATTCTAACAAAGGAGGAAACTATGTTTCAATAACAAAGTCAAAGTTCCTTGAGCTCCATTCTTCTTTATACTGAAATAATGTAAAAAGACCCTTAAGTGACATACATTAAATAATGGTACACACAGGTATACTGAAATAATTTTTAAAAACCCTTAAATGACATACATTAAATAATGGTGCATACAGAATAGACACAGGCTTAAAGAAGAGTATGGAAAGCTGTGACCCATGTTCCCAAATTTTCCTGCTTTTACAAAATAATCAAAAATAGTGATGTGATCTTCACAGAGTTAATCAGGCAGCCTCATGTCAGGAGCCACTGTGCAAAGAGGAAACAGAGAGACTGAAAGAGTAACAGAAGAATTCAGGTTTTCCGTTTGTTCACTGTCCTGCCAACCACACAGGGCCCAAACTGCAGCAGGATCCAAGGTGCTTTCTGAAAGCTGGTCATATCAGGGAAGAAAATTAGGTTTTGCCTCCTGGACGTCAGGGCTGTTTTGGGGACACACTGTTGGGTCTGGCACTCCCCTATCTCAATTCCCCATTTCGCTTCCCACCATAGGCGGGAGATGATTGGGCAGGAAAGGGAGATGCAGGGAGCCCTCCCAGCTCCCCAGCTCCCCAGTTCCAGGAGCAAAATGCAAGAGAAGGAAAGTGTCAGCAAGCCCAACTGGCAAGGAAAGATCACATACAGATAAAGGTTGAGAGAGACAGCTTCCCTCATGTCTAATTTCTAAATAAATAAATATATGAAAAATACTTATTTTTGACTGCTGTCGGATTTACTTCACCTCAACTTGTAATAAAACCAAGATCCATTCTCAGCTTACTCTTCCCTAAAGTTGCTGTTGTAAAGTTAATGACTACTGAGTGCTTCAGGTATTTTTGATACAAACCTGATGACCTGAAGAAAATGAACAAACTCCTGCTTCCCACAACACAAATATGCATTTTCACCCCTGCTCCAAGTCCATTTCCTATCAAATGTTTACTCTTCACTCCCAGCTTCTCTCAAGGACAAATTTTTTGTGTGGCTGTATCCCTTGCTTTGCTGCACCTCTGTTGTTATCAGTTTTTCCTCTCATTCTTTTCTCCCACCTCTCTTTTCCTGGTGGCCCAGCTCCCTGCCATAAAGGATCAGCAGGTACCTGCTGTGGGCGATACAGGAATATCATTAATTACAAAATACCTGCTTACTCCTGCCTTTGTTCAGAGTTGTGTTTCATGCTCATAAGAATATTGTTTTTAATCACTTTCCCACAGGAAATCACAATGAAGTTAAGCTTAACACATGAATTAAATTCTTATTTCAGATGTTATTATGTTTCTTATGTTATTTTTTGTCCCAACAAAGCCTAAAATACTAACACTGAAATAGAAAGGAGAGGGGAGACAAAAGAAAAAGTAATCAACTCATTGGATACAATGGCATTTTAACTACTGTAGGTAAGCGATGATTTTCACATCAACCTAAAAAAAATTTCATCCACATTCTTAGGATTTTTCTTTGCTCAGTCTCATTGCAGCAATTCAAAGGAGATGGCTTTGGGATTAGTCCGCTTTTTTTTTCCCCTATTTTTTAAGAATCATTAATGTTCTTGTTGAAATGCTTTTCATTACAGACATTAATTGCTTACTATTCTTTTAGCAACCTTGAATTCCACAGTTCCCAGGTACTGACAGGCTGAAGTCCTATTCATTATAATTATCCCAGTTATATTCTATATCCCATTGTATTTATTTGGACTAGAACCATAGGAGATACCTGACAGGAGGAAGCAGATTTGAACTATTTTCTCCTTAGGATTGCAACATCACGATGTGTCTCCTCTTTTAAAAGTTCCTTGAGTGAATCTATACCTTTTCATTGTACAGGCTGCTATCAGGAATTTTATTTTGTGTTTTTTGAGGAAGATGTAAACTTAACCCCTTTGGGGGCTCCAGAGTTTCTGCAGAATTCACATATTCCTGAGCACAAAACCATTGCTGTTCTCACTCTGGAGCCAGGAGAGGATCCTCCCCACAAATTCACTGCCTTCTCCTGGGCTACCTACTCTAGATGACCCTGCTTCAGGAGAGGGCTCAGATCAAAGGCACCCCTCCATCAGCCTGTCTGTGATTCAGTGATTAGCTGCACTTCATTCAAACAAATTATTACTTTGCCCTCACCTTTGGATGTTCAGATTCCTGCTGTGCATTTTGGAGCCCAGTTCCCTGTCCCAACCTCTCAAATTTCTCTTCATTCACAAATGTTTTTGGTTTGGGATCAGTAATTCTCCAGTCTCTAACAATATGGTGTACTAACTATCTGCTTTCTTCCTTAAAATCACTTACTGCACATTCAGTAGAGTTGTCCAATTGACAGGTATGAACAAGAATTGAGCAGCTCATGTATGTACTTCCAAAAATTATCTTTTCAAGTTGCTATTCAGAACCATCTCATTCCCACACTCCACAAGGTACCTTTTCATCTCCTTCACCTCCTCCCCATGGCAAAAGCCTTTCCATGGCTGCCACTTATAGGACTTGTGGAAATGTTTTGTACTGTTAAAAAACATTGCTCTGTAGAAATGTTAAAAAATTATGCAATTTTAAATATTTTTTTTTACTTTCCCAGTAAGTGATACCTTAATTGAACTGATCTTAAATGTCATTGTCTTTTCATGAGGTAGAGAACAGTGTATTGAGGGGTTTTGGCAAAGTTTTCATTTACTTGTCTGCAGACAGAAGACACACAGCCTGGTTTGTGACTTGATTTATATCTGGAGCAGATCTTTCAGTTCTGTTAATACTTGCTTTAGCTCATCACAGCTTTGTTTTCTAACCTAATGTAAAATATCCTGGCCTTTGGTGATTGTGTTGGGACTTTTACGGCTGTGTCTTTGTAAAAAGCAAGAGTTGTGCTTGAAACATGAATAGTTCCCTCATGCCGAATAACTAAGTCAAAAGGCAGGAATTATTTCCAAATTTACTCACACCTTTTTTTCTCCACTATCCAAGCATGGATTTTTCTTCTCTTTGAGCATCATTAATTTGCCATCCTGAGATTATATTCTGGCAATTCTGTGATATTTCTGGCTCTTTGTTTCACCACTTTATAGAGGTCTGATATTCGTTTCTACAAGCCCTGCTCCTGTTTACTGTTTGCCTCAGCAAGAACAGCAGTGAACTCTATTTGTCTCTGGAAACTGCTTCACAGTTCTTCCCTCAGCATCTGCTTTTCTCAGTCACCACAAGCTAGAAAATAATGCTAGAGGGGATGTTTTGTTCATACTTTTTAATAGCACTAACCAGCCCCAAAACCCTCTCTGTTTCGAGTCTTTTTGTGGGCTCTTGGATTTCCTGCTTTACTTCCTGATGTTTCCACTTCCTTCTCTGCTTCTCTTCCACAGGTGTACAACCCTCTGAAAAACAATAGGCAAAGAAATCCCTTTGGCCACAAGTGTCTTCCCTTGGGAGACTTGCATGGGCCTGGTGTTGGAATGGGGCTGGTGTTAGTTTAATTACTCAGTTGACAAGACTTAATTGTTTCTTATAATTGTCTGAATCAAGGATTTGGTTACACCCCCAGCTTTCAGAAGGTTTTCTCCCATCCAGTGCAGCATGAAAAAAATCTGTACAACAAAGCTGTTACAACACTCTGATATTCACCATCATATCTTCAATTCACAGCTCTGTAAATATGAACTCAGAGGAGCAGAAGAGTAAATAAATTAAAATTGTAGTGAGGCCGGGCAATATACGAGATATCACAGAAGAATGCCTTTGAAAAAAGTCTCATTCAGTTGCATTGAAAACCTTCTCCCTGAGCACCTTGCCACCACTGAGCACTGACATCTAAAATCTCCCTCAGACCTAAACAATAACCTCAGAAAATAAAGCTGTTAACAACAGCAAGGAAAATTTTGAATCTTAGTGCTTATTTGTATCTGATAAAACATAAGATTCTTCATACTTGTATGACCATGTAGCCCATAGTAACATGGAATTTTCCTCCAGAAAAAGAAAATGTATAATATTAAAAATCATGAATCCTTTTTCTGGCCTCAAAAGCTGAGAGAGAGCACTGAAAGAGAGAAGTTTGAAATGTACTTTCCCAAAAATGAATACAGACAAATTAAGCCAAATCTTTCTAAGCTGAATCATAACAAAATCACTGATTGCCACATTGATACAAAGACATTTACAGCTTTGGACCCAAAGCAAATGAGATTCCATGTAATTTGACACTCCTGGAATTGAAATGCTTCAATATAATTTCAATATTAATTACCGATGACATGCTGAATGCCTTGTAAAGAGAGGAATTCAGTTAGAACACATTGCTGATGTGCAGAATTGTTTTCTAAGAACCAAAGTATATCAGCTTACTACTCTGCCAAAAAGATTTTGATAGGAACTTCTGAGATCTGTCTTATCAAAACAATAATCTGTGCACTGAGAGACATTACTGACAGCTCTTCTTCTACTTCTTGGAATGCAAAATATTTTCCTTGGTAATAAATACAGCATCTTTCTACTGGTCACAAAAGAAGTATCTTTTAGCACACAGCAAAGAAGTGCTTCCAGCCCAAACTATTCCATGGTTCTCTGTGGAGAGGTAGGGCAGAGGGGAAGGATGCTAACCTCTCGAAAACAGGAGTCTACAAAGAGTATCTCCCAATGAGTCAGATCCTAGCAGATATCTCTGCATCTTCTGGAGCTGAACAAGTGGATGTGAAATGTCCTCAACCATCCCTTGGTTGCTTCTGGTCTCTTCTGTACAGATCTTCAGGGACAAAGAATTATTGCTTTTCTTCTGTTCTGTTAAGGACATTTTAAAAAATGATCATGGATTACTAGCTGCGGCCAGAGGTGTTTTTCCAAGCAGTGAATTCCTTGATTTGTCCCCAGGAAAACTTAGCTGCAAGTGTGGAGATGAGCAATATGAGGGAAATCCCCTTTTTTTGTTTTCTTCTCATGTTTTTCACTTGATGGTACATAGCCTGAGAAGGCACCTGGGATAGGAAATGGATCTTCTCACCCAGATGTGGACACAACCCATAAACACAAACTGACCCAAGGAAGGAAACATTGCGAGCTGCAAATGTCCCTTTTTTACTGTGGCCATTAAGAGCACAACAAAAAGAAGTGATCAGCTTCTAAAATGTGAATAAATTAGACCCCAAGATGCTTCATGGATAAAAGAAGAAGCAAAAGTATCTAGGTGTAAAAATTTGACTTGAATTTGATTTCCTTTTCTCCAATTTTTGACTTTTTTTTTTTTTTTTTTTTTTTTTTTTTGTAAGCAAAAGTTTCCTTGATTTTTGGGTATGCTCAGGAAAGAGCGCTGTCCATAAGGATGGTGTTGGGAAAGTTTATTTCAGCATCATGAATTAGCAAAGCTGAGGGAAAAAAAGAGCAAGAATATGTATGAAACCCTAGGGAAATTTTGGAAACTTGTCCTCCTGTGAGAACTAAGGAATACAACAAAACTGAACAGCTTGGATAAGGTAGCAGTCCTTTAGCCCACATATCTGCCTCCTCTTCTATTAGAGATTTGCTCTTTTCCTCCTCGGATTTTCAGAGGTGAAATGCTTTCCATAGGGAGAAAACATATTGAACTGATTGATCTTTATTTATTTTTAAATCTATCTTAAACAGTCCCTTGAAGTTCAAATACCTCCTGTTTCCTTTCGGAAGGTTTGAAGGATTTGGGAAGGTGAATAAGCAGATCTATGATGGTAACTGCCCTGCTTTGTGAGCCTTCTTGGTCCACCTCCAAACTTAGATACTTGAAGAGAACTGTTCCGTTTTTGTCCTGCAATAGTTCAGATGCCACCATTGCATAGCAGAAGGGAAGCCTTTCTAAAATCCAGGATACATCCCCTCTTTGGACACAGGGTTTTTTTTGGACATCAGGGTTTTTACTCAAGGTCTTCACTTTACAGGTTAAAGAAATCTTTTTTTTCCCACACTATCTCCTGAATGTTGTGATGCCTTTATTGCTGAAATGTGTGGATTTGAAGAACAGTGAGGAGAATTTAGAGACATTCTGGAGCTAATGCAAATATAAGAAACACAGAACAGTGAGGTGTCTGCACAGCTCCTGGAGGATCCAGCCCCTGTGGGATGTGCAGTTCTACCAGCTTGGAAACATCACTGGCACCAGCTCCTTAATTTGCATATTCTTGTTTTAAAAGAATGAAAACTAGGTCTGATAGTATCAAAATATCACAGGATGTCACACTTTGAGCTGAATGTCTGTTTCATTTGGAAATAACCTTCTGTTGGAAGTACTTCTTATAGGTTTGGTTATTCTGTCCAATAATACATCATACATGAAAACCAGCCACAGTTTATCTTAAATCAATTGTTATCTTTAGAAATTACTCCTTGCATGAATTTTGGAGGGAGTAATGGGCTCATTCACCAAGTGTGGCCAGAATTCTGTGCCTTTACATGCTTCATTAAGAAAGAATTGACGGCAGGTCATGGCTTCAACTTCCTTTTGTGTTTCTATGAGGAAAAGCCACACAAAAGTTACTTTATGGACCCAGAAATGAGGAGCTAGTCTGAAAGCTGTGCCCTAAAACAGTGTCACCAGAGCATAGGTGACACACATTGCTGGGCACAGCATAGCTGTGATGTACCCTGCATGCCTGCTTTATCCTGCAGACATCGGAGGCTCACAGGCATGTGTTTCTCAGACCATGAAACCAACTGAAAATTATTCTTAAATCCTTAGACATTTTTTCATGGCAACATCGGTCTAAAACTACTGCAGCAGAAACTGAGTTTATTTGTGTCCCATAGCCTGTCTGCTCCAAGTATCTGTAGCCCATTTTCAGTAGCGCATATGGAAAGAAAGCCCTCAGGATCAGATTAACTCTTTCTTTTCCCAGTTCTGAAGAATGAAGCTGTGTTTCAAGCATTTTACTGGAAATGTGTTCAAAAATAACCATGAAAACTGAGATTCCTCTTGTCTTTCCAGAAGGGGACCAGGATGGTAAAACAAAGCTCTTCAGAACTGAGTCAGAGAGGTCTAATAAGACCTTAGAGAGGTTAGACAAGAATTTGTTTTCTTGATAAATCTTGGAGACAATCTAGGTTGTGTTCCACAT
The DNA here is from genome assembly GCA_009812075.1 of Sialia sialis. Lineage (NCBI taxonomy): Eukaryota > Metazoa > Chordata > Aves > Passeriformes > Turdidae > Sialia > Sialia sialis. Next base: position 40,666,593 of record VRYO01001269.1, read on the forward strand.
AAAGAACATGACAGTTAAACAAAGGAAGAATTACAGTAATTCCATGATTATAAGCCACACCTTTTTCATTGAAGAATCCAGCCTACCCCAGTAGTGCGGCTAATCATCAGGTGCAGATTATTTATGGACAAATCCCAGCGAAATGCCAACCCAGAAGTGAGAGCCGGCCGAGAGGGTGCCTGGGGCTGCCTTTAAAGGCTTCGCTGGTCTATGAAAACTGTTTGCAACTTGAGCACCTGACACCAAACCCCGCTGGCAGCGATTCTGTTACTAATTTGTTACTTTGTCACACGTGGATCCTCGCTTTTAAAAAAAAGAAAAAGGAATAAAATAAAGTGCGGCTTATAATCAGGTGCGGCTTATAATTGTGAAATTACTGTAGTCTTTATTTTAGACACTAGTGAAGCATTGGTAAAAAGCTATGGAAAGACCAAAAGATACTTTGTGGCTCTTTTCCATGCAACATTGGTAAAACAGAAATAGAAAGGAGACATGTGAAGGTAAAAATGCAAAGAAAGAGAAGAAAAATACTCTTACACCTTGAGCTGCTCTTGTGGGGCCATTTCCTCCATGAGATTGATGGAAGAGAAAGAAGAAAAGAAGCAGTAGCAAGTGGGGAAGAAAAAAGAGAGTAAGTTTAGAACACTGTCCCGTAGTCGCTGCTAGATGAAGGTGCACAATTGCAGGACTAAAGCATTTCATCTGAGGCAAACAAAATGTGTGTTTTCGCACCAATTATGTCATCCACTTTTCAGTGTGACACTTGAATTTCACCTATTTATGAAACCAGCTCGTACTTTGTATTTGGCCAGACGATGGAGACAAAACAGGGATGTATTTGATGGATGCAAATACATGTTTTCAGCTTTGGGGGCACGCGGGTGCTGGTACTTGGAGACACCACAGGAAGTGAAGTTCACGCTATCCCAGGAAATGATGGGATGAGGCTCTTGGAGCCCATCATGGGCAGCCTGGGCAGGAGCTCCAGAGCAGTCCTAGAGGTGCTGGAGGGAGCAGGAGCTGGCACAGATCTGCACAGGCTCCATATGTTCTCATGAGGCGCCAAAATAAACCAAAATGCTAAGCCAAGAAAAAAGGCTGCTCCCATCCCCACTGGGTACTGTGACTGTGCAGGAGTCAGGGCAGTAGAACCAGGAATTCATTTCAGGAACTGCCTCAGCTCTACAACCCCTCTGCTCCTCAACCTCAGTGGTAGCACAAGGCAGCATTTTCAAATAATTCTGCATTACAGAGAGGAGGTTTTCTTGCTCCTGCAAAGATACAAACCTACCAACAGGACTATTTGGGCTACATGAGATTTCTTTCTTCTTTTTGCTTCCAACAAAAGCAAAAGTAGGCCTCTCCCTTTCTGAGTGATTTTTGTGCAAATCTTTGCATAACTTCAGAGCTTCAGTACACTTGTGAGAGGGGAAATGGTTTTAAGCCAACTGAATTAATTGCAAACTGATTTAATGGATTCAGCCACTGAATCTGAGTAACCAGGGTTTTGAATAACTGAGATACTTTTCAGTGTAAGCAATAAATGCCAGGGATAGAAATGTATTATAGGCAACAGGGACTATGACAGAGCTTTGGATAATCAAGATTCTACTTTGTATCATGTATACTTTGGCAGCAGCTGATTCCTGTAGGAATAAGAAAGTAAGAACATGTGCAAACTGCAGCATGACACTACTACTGTGACCTCGTCAACAACTTCAAGGTCATCATTAGAAAATCTTTCTGCTTTTTTTTTTTCCTTTTTTTTCTTTTTTTTTTTTTGGCCTCATTACACATGGGTTATTAAGATTTATTACAATCATTGCTAGAGAACACCTGTCAAAAGATTCCTGGGAATCTTCAAGTGTAGTGTTTTGATAAGGCAGAACTACACCTTCTACACAGCTGTTGAGAATTCAGATGGAATACAGTCCAATCTCCAGTGACTCAGGGTATTTTATGATTCTGATTCTATGATTTGATCATGCCCTAAAGCAGAAGCATATCCATGAGAGGTGTTCAAATATATATATCCTCTAGACAAATTTACCACTGTCTAAAATGATCAATTTTTGTTTCCTGGAATTCCTGATATATTTCATACTCTGAGTAAGGACAAAGCTGAAGTCAGCTGGCATTGCTGTAATGGCTTTGCTGAGGCTGAGCAGTTAATCAGGTGTCTAAACACTGTCTAAATGTATAGGGAAAAATTAAATTTGACTTGTGAAACTTATCTTAAACAAACATGAAAAATTAATCTTAAGTTCAAGTTTCTAGAGCTTTTTACTGAAAGCCACCATGTGTCTCCTTTGGCTGCACCACAGTGTTCCTCCCCTACATCACCATTTTATTTTCAGCTCAGCAATTCTTTTTCTTTTTTTTTTTTTCCTTTCTTTTGTTTTTTTTTTTTCTTTCTTTCCCTGAGCAATGAAACTCTGTCTGCTTTTCAAGACTAATACATGGCCCCTGAGTGAAGGCAAGGCTGTGATTCAAATCAAGGGTTCTGTTGACATTATAATCCTTAGGAGCACAGCTGGAGCATTTCATGAACAGTAGCAAAGACCCTCTATTGATTTACTGCCTTGGTATTCCATCAGGAGTCCATGTTCTGTGTTGTTGGCTGCAACACACAAAAAATAACTCAGTGAACTTCTAATTAAGGCATTTAGCTCCTTGCCTATCCCATAAGAAAGGAGCTGTGCTATATGTGAGATGCTGTTGCTGGTTTTATGGATTCTCCCCTATTTTTATAGCAGGAGGGCTTCAGGCCCCAAGAAGGTCCTGTGGGCTATAAACAGGATAAATACTAAAGTCACTCTCTGACCTTTCCAGCAGTGTGGGATGGCAGGAATTTTCATGTGTCTCCCCCAAGCTCTCTCCAAGTTCCTTTTCATCCCAGTTTTACAGAAACCTTTCCAGCCTCATCATTCCTCAAGCAGAAAAATCCTCATCACAGCGAAACAGGGACCCACAGCTCTGCTTCTGGGCATGAAATAAACCCTTCCCTTCCTGCAGGGCCAGTCCCCAAGCACAGCATGCATGAGAGCAATTTGGGAGTCGTGCTCTTTCTCGTCTCACCCCTCGTTCCCAGGCAGAGCGCGTCCATGCTGCCAGCCCCCACTGACCTGAAGATGAGAGTTCCCTAGATTGTTTCCAGCTTGCACCCATAGCCCAGCTGAATGAATAGCCCCTGCAGTATTTTTGGGGTGGTGACTCACCACAAAGTCATGAATGGCCCCTTGAGAGATCATCAAAAGCCTCCGGTAAAAGGCTTTTTTGTCCTACGATCCAACACGGTTTTCTCCGTTCATTGTCCAAGCAGGGAGTTGGGATGTAAAAGGCAGCAGAGGAGAGATGCAGCCCCTGATCTGACATAATTCCTGGTTATCCCAGTCTACAGCAACAGCCAGAACAGTCTTCTCAGTCATTGCAGGGGCTGCCAAGGTGCCAGTGAGGACCTCCACTTGCTCACCTGCCTGCTAATTCCAGTGGTATTTGAGGCAGATAAACATCATGGAAATTCCAGGGTTTAGGGATAAAGGTATCTTGTCAGATCTGGTATCAAGTGTGTCAGTCATATTTTCTTTTTTAACTTTCAGGAAGTGCTTCATGAACTTTATTCATCCTCTCAAAAATAACATCAAGCTGCCAGGGTTTATCACAATTTCTTGTACCTCCAAGTGTGATGAGATTCATCAAGGTGGGCAGGACCAGGGAAAAACTGGTGGTGATCTATGGTCTGGGTTCAAAAAAGCTATAAGCTCAAACAGCTGTAAGTTCTGGAGTTGTGAGTGCTATATTTGGACAGAAAGACAGCTGTGAAAAGGAAGAATGGCAATCTCTATTTTTTTGTCTGAACACATAGCAAGAGACCCAGTGCTTTAATAGAAGGTGTTGCCTATTTACCTTCCTTCATCTCTAACATTTGTGTTGTTCAGGCAAGTTCACTGGGCTTCAAGCCTTGATAGCATTTGGGTTTCAAACTTTCAATCTCTTACTGAGCCAGAGGTGCAGCTGGTCAGATCTCTGTTAAAGCCACCTGGTCAAGACCTGCCCAGATGTCTGTTGGCACGTCCAAGAGCTCAGTGACACAAATCCTACTGAATAATTCTTTGCAGAGCCATCAGTGTTTTATCTGACCCATATTTTTGGGACTGAGTACTCCAGGATCATGGCAATAGGAGAATTTTCTGGAATTGCTCTCCTGTGAACAAGGCTGGGTCCTCACTCAGCAGCAATCCCTCCCTGGAGGCAATCCCCCAACCACATCTTCTCAAAAGTGGGCCACTGGAGACAAAATGAATCAAAGGAAAGGTCAAGACAAAACTTTTGAGCATGGAAATCTCTCAGAGTGAACCAGAGCAGACCTCTCCTGAGCCACTTTCAGTTTTGCAGGGTGATGGAACAGGTTTGAACCCTGTGGGATGTGCTATTCTCCTGACAGAATTTCCCTGTTTGACTTCCCAGGGTGGCCCTGTATCATGTGAGAAGCTGGAAAAGTTTCTGGCAACATCAAGCAGCACCATAAGAGCAAAATTTTGTGTGTTTGTGGACTTCTTGAAATAATTTTATCAACTTGCTGTGAACAACCGGGTGGCTAAGCACAGAAAAGCTGGGTTGCTGCTTCATGATTTAGCTGAAAACCTCTCTCAAGAACTGCTACATTCCTTCTGAAACTGTTTAGCTGTGGTTTCTCTCATGCGCATGAAGAAGAAGAACTCTTACCATAGCTCACTTTCAGAACAACAGAAAGTTTTCTAGTCCATGTATGGCTAAAGACTAAGTGTAGTGAAGCCACAAAGCACTCTAATTACTGCTTCTTTAAAGGAGTATCTTAACACTTTTCTTGTCCAACAAACGAAATATTTCGACATATGCATTTGTCTTAGAGCCCTGATTCTAATTTAGTGAAAAAAGTGGTGAAAAGCTCCAGGATCGGATAATAGTAAAATAAAGTCATGTGAAGTAAAGAGAGTGTGAGGTTTATGACTGCTTTGGTGGTGCTGGGGTTATCCAATGAGAGAAATACTACCAAAATCCAGTGAGATATGGTTACCAGACAGGAATCCCTGGAGATTCTGTTACCATGCAGGAATCCCATGAGACAGTATTATCAAGAAGGAATCTGTAGTATTCAGTTCACCACAAGGCAGTAATATTAGATTTTTAGAATTAAATCCTGCGGTATCTTGTTTTATAAGAGTTGGCATAGGAGGGACAGAAAAAAATACAACGGAAGAAAGATGCCTCCCTGGAACATGAGCTGGGAGCCTTCATTGTTACACTGATTTCCAGCTGAAATAAAACATCACAAATTTTTCCTCATGGTCTGGAGGTATTTTTACTCCATATGCTACAAAGGATTTATTAGTGAGATACATTTTAATTGTTTTTGCTTTGCTTTTACAAAATACAGATTCAAGCATTAAAATGCAAGACGTGAACACCAACATGGCTATTTTTGATTGGTATAAATATCTTCTGGATTTATTTCTTTGTGATGGGTTTACTTTTGCCATGAACAATACTATTTTGTTAAAAACAAGTGAAATGGCTGTTTTAAATCAGCATCAAGCAAGCTGGTGAGCTGTTCAGAGCAGTGTCTTACACTGCAAGATTTTGTGATGCCTCACACCATGTCTGCAGTGTTCGAAAACACAGAAATGTTAGAGAATTCTTTTCCTCAGTAATGTTTTCTGTTTTTTTTTCTTTTGTAGAAACAGTGACACAAAAAGGATATTTGTTTCAAGAAGACCTGATTTAATTTCAGCCTCTCTCAGGAGTTTGGCCACAACATCTGTGAGCTGTAAGAGCCTTCTGGCAGTGGTGGAGAGGGTTCTCAGAAAGCTGCTGCCAAGATGGCAAAAAGAGGAGACCAAGGCTTGCTGTTTTCACCTGATATCACAAACAGGTAATTCTGAATGTTCATCATCTTTTAAATAAATGTACCATTTTGCCTGCCTGTTACATGGGACATCTGTAACAATATTTAATCAGATAAAATCTGGTCAAGGACAGAATCCCTTCAACATAAAGAGTTTAGTGTGAAGAGACATCAGTTTTGTGATTATCCTGAATAAAGGCTGAGTTTGTGTTAAATTAGGGCCTATAACCAAATTCTAGTTGTACTTTTAATTCATCTGTATTTCTAAATAGGTCCTTTCAGAGGGAGATGTCTGTGTTTTGGCAAACGAGAGTCACAAACACACGTGGCTCCACACAAACAGTGGCAAACCAGCCAGGATAGTTCCCCTCTCCAAAGCTGATTTTATGGACAAGGGAGACAGAAGAAGGCAGGACTTTAGGTGAGAAGTGTTGAAAGGAGCATTGCTAAAACATGCTGGGAAATGTTAAAAAGGAAAAGCCAGCAAACGTGGATGCCATGGATTCAGATGGACAGTCACGATGTGGCCTTGCAGGTCCTTGTAGCTTCTTGCATCCAGCCCTCGGTGTGACACGCAGCCCTGCGCCCTCCTGGCTGTGCTGGCCACAAAGGTGTCACCCGTGGGACACTGCCAGGAATTCCCGGGGCTCTCTGCAGCTGCGGAAGGGCTTGTCCCTGGCATTCAGCTGTGCTCACAACAAGCCAAAGAAGAAGAAAAGGAGGTGGCAGGAAGGAATATAAAACTCAAGAGGCATTAGCCTATTTGCTGTGTTTGAGAATACATCTGCTTGAGTGCCTGTGAACAAGAAAGCAAGCGCAGCTGAATGGCAGGCTTAAGGAAAAGTCAGTTCAGCTTCAGAAGAGGGTGTACAAACACTGATCAGATCTTAGCCCTAAAAGACATCATCAAACAATGCTGGGAGCGTGGAAAACCTCTGAATGTGCTAAGTGGACCATTAGAAAACACAACACCTATAGAGGGGGGATGTTGTTGGCAGAAAGGTAGGAGGAAGATTACACAGAGTGATTCCTGGCAATGACAGATGGAGAAGTTATGGACCCACACTTGGAGACATGTGAATAACAACCCCTGTAGGTAATGGTTTGGGACCATTAGTTCACATACCATACCTTGGCTTTACCTGTGGATGCTAATGGATTGCAGCCCTGGGGACTGGGGATGGAAGGATTGTATCACCCCACAGCCCTGGGGCAGCTAAACCTCCCTCCACGGTCTTTGTGAGCAGCTGAGGGCACCTCACACACCTCTTCTGCACTTCTGGCCCAGTGTATGATACATACCTGCCCAGAAGCCTATGGAAATTTTTAAGGGGAACATAACCTGTGAGTGAACCTACAATGAAATTAATTCTCCATGTGCAGTGACCATTTTCATGTGTTGCTACAAGACAGAAAAGTCAAATCACTGAGTTGACTTGGAAGGATTAACAAAATCAACATTCAATGTCAAGCTGAGAGCCAGGACAACAGTTCATTAATCTCTTGAGACAATCTGTCAGGGAAATCTCACCTCTATTCATGCAACATTTCACAAAGTTTGTCTCATTCTGCTTAGCTAAGTATCTTCTTGATATAATGTTCTTCTATTTGCTTGTACTGCAAAGAAATAATTCCCATCTTCCTCGTCTCCCACAAATAACCCTCACTAGTGACAATCTCACCAGCAGCACCTCCTGTGCTTCTCTGCAACATATATTTTCAAAAACTTGAGTTGGGAGCTGCCAGTTTTGGTAGAAGTGGTGTTTTTGAAGAGGCTCTTGGCAGACTCAGGGGGAGTTTCAGAGCAGCCTCCTTGGCAAGTCACAGGATTGAGACTGGGAGGAGAAATCTGGTCCTGAATTTGGTTTGGGATTTATTGCTCAGCAACTTGTAGCACAGCAAGTCAGCAGCTGGCCCTCTAGCCAAAACACACCAGCAAACAGAGCAAAACTGTCATGGTAACAGTGACACAGAGCGTGCTGCAATGGCACCCTGGTCTCCAGAGGGAATTCCTAAGTGGTACCACAGTAAAAATTATGGCTAATAATAACCTTAATAGTAACTATTGCTGCTACTAATAATAGCAGTAATTATATTTATGCTGTAACAACAGCGAGATATATTTGGCTGGGATTTGGTGATTCCAAATTGCTCTTTAAATGCGTCTGGTAGATTTCTTTGTGACCTTTTTGTTGAGGTGCTGCAGCTCTATCAGCGGTGTAGGGTTAGTCCATGAGCAAAGGTGTTCTGCATTTTTTCCTCTGCAGGTGATGGAAATGTCATTCCCTTATCACAGAAGCTTTTGAAATATGTAACTTCTAGTATTATGCCAATTATAGCAATACTTAACTTGAGTGATATGCAACTTTGTCATAAATGAAAAAGTACAGTATTGGTGATGCAGGAGTAGCATCATGGCAGGGCATTCCCAAGAGGGAAGAAAAGAGTTCCTGAAGCCACTTTGCCAGCATGATCAAATCACGATCCCTTGTATTTGTGAGTTGACCCTGCAGCCTGTGTCCATGTTGAGTTGGAAGCATCAGCAAAATTAAAGAATGGTTTGCAACCATTCCTCAGGCCTGGAAAAACATAGTGGGATTTTGTTGCTGTTAAATATTAATCTACAACAGTGTGTGTGACGTTTGTTCCCATGGTTCTGAATTATGATTACATGTACAAAGCTGGTACAGGAGGGAGTTTGGGGATATTATTTTTGATACACACTCCTCAAATTGCCTGCTGCAGTTTAGATAAACTACTGTGATGACAGAGAGGGATGGAGAGAAACTTTCTAAGCTCTGTCAAAATATATTGTACACCAACGTCTGCCAGCACAGTTCTTCTCCCTTCTCTCCTTCATTTCCTAATTTTTTAGCAGTAGCCCCAGCCAATGAGAGAAAAAGCAGGGAAGTTTCAGAGAGAAAGGAAAAGATGTAAGTGTAACACATCCCCATGCTATTGTTAAGAATTACACTTCTTGCCTCTTCAGTACTTACAGTGAAAACTGGCACTACTACCAAAAATAACATTTTAGTAAATTATTTTGGCAGCATTTCAGTGAGGACTTCCAGGCAAACAAACAGGGGAGCTCTGAGGGCTCCCTGGCTGCTGCTTGCTCCAACACCTTCCAGTCCCCAGGCACTGGGATTTTTCCTAGGTCTACAGTCCCTCATTTCCCAAAAAAGGGTTCTGAGCCAGGATTTCTATCCACCCTGTTACCCTCAGGTGGACCCCACACCCACAAACACCCACTTTCCCTGGGGTCGTTCAGCTGACAGGATCTTGAGGACTGGTCCGATCTCTACGAGGTTGGCTCTGGTTTGACATGGAGCTCTAGTTCTCACAGGTCCTGGCATGATGTCTTAACCATTTTCAGCTGCCCTCCTTCTACAAATCAGCCAGCAGCTGATTTTTTCCATCCTATTTGTGGTTTGATTGTGATTGAAGTCTTAGAATGACTTTTTTTCCCCAGAAAAATAATAATGAAAATTATAGTGATAGTATATATGGTGTTGTAAGCAACAGAAATTTTACAATAAGAACTATTGTACCCATATTATGTATTAGATTGTCTTCCAATCCAAGAAATGCCTATAAAGACTCCAATGTTTTTCCTTTTTCTGAAATCCTGCATTTGAAGTTCAAGTGAAAAGTACAGTAATTTCACAATTATAAGCCACACATGCAATTATAAGCCACACCACATTCGGGTAGCCGGGTAGACCATGGGATTTGTCCATATATAAGCCACACCCGAATATAAGCCGCACTTTTTAAAAAAAAAAAAAAAGCGAGGATCCATGTGTGACAAAGTAATGAGTTAGTAACAGAGTCGTGCCAGGGCAGGGTTTGGTGTCAGGTGCTCAAGTTGCAAACAGTTTTCATAGACCAGCCAAGCCTTTAACGGCAGTCCCAGGCACCCTCCCTGGCTGGCTCTCACTTTCAGGTTAGCATTTCGCTGGGATTTGTCCATAGATAAGCCGCACCTGATGATTAGCTGCACTAGTGGGATAGGCTGGATTCTTCAATGAAAAAGGTGCGGCTTATAATCATGAAATTACTGTAGTCTTCTGCTGTGCAGGTCCAGCAGCCCTCAGGAATATATATTTTCAAATTAAAAAGAGGAAGGGAGGAAGGGAGAGGGAAAGAAGGCAGATTAATTTTCAAAGTATATATTTTTTTAATGATAGAATTCTTTTTCACCTAATACTGGTGGAATTTAGTTTCATCATTTATTTCAGTGATTGAAAATGAAATCCAAATTTAGTTTTCAACCACTGAAATAAATGGATACTGAAAATTCCAGATAGTTTTGTAACACCTCATTCCAGCATTATGAAATTTCATTAATGCAACCAAAAATATTTGTTTCCCTGTTCTAGAGCAGTGCTAGATGGCCATGAAGGAACTGAAATCAGCCCCTGTGATTTTTGCCTGACTCTTTAAATACAGAATAAACTGCATGCAATGTGTCCCTGGTAGCTCACTGGGAGCACTGCTGGGCCCCTTTTGTAGAGGAGGGTGTGCTTCAGGGGTTATTATAAGACTCCAAGACTTTGGGGTTCGCAGGGCTTTTTCTGGCTGTGTCACTAAGTGGAATATTTTGTGACTGGATATAGCACATGGCAAATAGCACAGTAGTGACTGCACAGCACTGTCTGAATTCTCTGGGCAGGGAGTTTTCCCTTCATTATGTGTTGTTCCCATTCTGTTGTCCTGAATCCAACAGCTCTCGTGTGCATCCTCCATCCCCACTAATATCAATAATAACACACATAGAGTTTTGTATCAAAAGAATCATCCTCAGTCGGTAAAACAGTGTTCAGACTTTGTGCAGCCACAGCTTATTTTGCTTTATCATGTTATCCCAGGAGGTTATATGGAAATGAGCTCCGTGGCACCTTCCAAGCAATAACTTACCTGTTATTTCAGGTGTGTGGTAGCAAAGGGAAAATGTTGGGGAAAAGCTGTTGGGACATGCTCTGCTGGGCTGTGACAGCTAAGCGGTTTCAGATGGCCATGCTGTTGCACTCATCATTTGTGGAACACACACATTCAGGAGGGACACTTGGCTGAGTTACAATCAATGGAGGGAATCACAGGTTGGTCCTGGAAATTATTAAAGATACCAAAGCCCCTCCTTCTATTGTTGACTGCCTCATTTAAGACTGTTTTTTTCCACCTAGACAACCTTCAAATTGGTAGTTTCTAACTTGCATTTATCTCATTCTGCTTATTAATAAGCAGACTTGAGCCAGATAAGTATCTTAGCTAAATCCCTGGGGATCTCTTCCCACAGAGCTTGTTGGCAGGATGAAAACTGTACATTCTCCTGGTCCAAAGATAAACATATTCTGGAATATAAGAAAATTAATAATCTTCACTATCCATTGCTGAGAGCTGAGGAGGCTACGTGGCTTCATGGAGCAAATTGACTCAGAGCCTGATCCTGTTCCCTCTTTCACCTACAGGAACAAAAGCAAGCCCTGTGGGAAATGTGCTCTCAGAGCAGCATGAGGAATCATCCAAAAGGAGATGAGCAGCCTTTATTGTTTTCTTTTACTTGTCACTTCTTAAGGTGCATGGATTAATTCCTGTGATGCTAATACTGTAGCTCTCAAAGCTTTATCAGTGAAGTGAGAAAGATGGGAGTAAAAATAGTTAATATTAAAATGGTTGACAAGAACAAACTGCTCTTGGGCCTTGAAACCAAGAGGAATTAAATTATAACTCAAAAATCAAGCCATGCCATCTCTGCTGGTTTCTTGGTGTCAAGGGGATTTTTCTGGGCAAGGATCATTCAGCCAAAACGTATTTACTTGTAACTTGTGTGATCCAAACTTGGAGTGAGAACTGGCTCCCATTGAGGTCTACAAGGCCTGTTATTCAACGGCACAAAGAGAGCGAGTAACAAAACCTATGGCAAATCCCTGGACAGGCCTGCTGACAGATGACTGACATGTCTGTTGACAGGTAACTTTGTTTTACACGCTGCTGCTGCTCCTCAGCTATAGAGGTCAGCTGTTGAACTTCTGAGCTTTGCTTTCCAAACCAAGGGGAAGAAAATACATTTTACCTGACATGTTACTGCTGTCACTCCCCTCAAACAAGACAGAATTTGATGAGTAACCTCCATGCTGGGTGATCCTCAAGCTCTAGAGCTGTTAAATGTGCATAGTTCGTGGCTTGCAGTTTGCTTTCCAAAATCTCATCCATCAAAATGCTACAGGTGTTTCTGGCTGGCTTCATCAGGAGTCATGGTGACCTGGTTTTATACCTGTTTTTAGGGCTGTTTGTGTGCGAGAGCGAAAGATAAAGTTGTTGCCACTGCTAATACCACCAGTGGTATCAGGAAAGCAGAGGATTTGTTTCACAGTTGTGACACTAAAGGTCAACCGGAAAAGCTGGTCTCCTGCATGCTCATAGAAGGTTATGGATCATACAGCTGTGTCCATATATGTTCTGACAGGTTCTGAGTGGTGCTTTGCTAGGGAGTTTTAAAATTCAGCCATACACGTCATTTGCTTACAACAGCCAGTTTTCTTTACTTTAGCCACCGGTTAAATGATTCATGCAAGAGAGGCCACATGTTGAACAGATTGGTGTAAACCAATTATGCTGTGTTCAAAGTCAGCTAAAACATTCTCACACAAAAAGTCAACTTAAGCTATTTCCAACAATAATAATAATAAAAATAAGCTTAACAAACACTTACTCTGATTCTCAAAACTCATTTTCTATTATGTTTCCTTTTACCAGTTTTGTTTGGCAGAGTGCCAAGTAATGTATCAGCAGAAGTATGTGTGTCATAATCTGACAAAAGGAAAAAAATGTTTATTTTTAGTTTTAAAGTGTTTATAATTTCAATAGGTAAAAAGCATACAGGACAAGGAAGGACAAAATAGCACATGCAGAAATGTCAGCAGTGAGTATGAAAGCATCAGTGTGTGAGCTTCAGCCTGAGAGTGAGCCTGGCTGGGAATAAACGTTTCCAAAGACCAGCATTAAGAACTGGAGCCTCCTGAGCATATTTTTCCACCTGTGCTCTCAGCAGACTTCCCTCCCAAATTTCAGTTCAGACTACATGAGGATGAGGGGTATGGGGCTGTGACAAAATACCAGAACATATTTGGCCCTCAAAATGATCTGTTCTGACTGATAGCTTCCTGTTGTCCCATCCACTGAGTCCTGCTCTTCAGTAACACTAACTCCAGTGGTGCTGAGAGTTCATCAGATCTCCACCTTCCCCACTCATCCCACCACCCAGTTAAGGGCTGGGTGATGTCTGGGAACGTAACTTCCACAAAGGGCACTTGTCCTGTGGATGGATGAGGGATTAAAACAGCTGCAGGAAAAAAGAGAGGACAATGGACAACAGGAAGATCATGCAGCCAGCAAAAGCCATTGAGCAAAGAAAACTGGTGGAAATACAGAGCAGTAGTAGGGCTGGGAATTTTTGCTCTGCACAACACACAGCGAAAGAAAAGCATGGAGAAAAGCAGCAACCTGGGGAACAGGTTAAGAAACAGAAGATGTAATAGATTGTCTGGAGGTGCTGCTTCATCTGAGAGCTGTTCATATGCCAGGAGGACAAGGAAATGGATTGCCATAATCATGTCAGGTTGCTTGTTGAGTGACCTTGAGTCTCCCAGAAGGTCACCCCACCACTTCACACCTCTGCACTGATGTTGCAGGAACACCCACATATACAGAGCAAACAAATCAAGCACAGCAGCCGAGAAAGGGCTGCCAGGTCACTGAATGGAGTACCCAGAAAGTCAGAGGTCTGGGCCAGCTCTCCCAGCTCTCCTGGGCACCCATTCGTGCAGCACTGGGCGTATGTGACCAGCTTGGACACAAGCTGGAAGTGCGAATTGCAGCCTCTGAGCTGTTGAAACCCTACAGGAGCCCTGCAGGAGCAGTGGTGTCCTCTCTGGTCTCTGCTTGGCAAGGGGATGTGGCACTGAAGAAGCTGCCCAGCAGCAGAGGGAGTAGCTTCTGGAGGCATCCACACCCATCCCAAGCCATGCTCAGTCCCTTC
>VRYO01001269.1:40685094-40730898 GCA_009812075.1 Sialia sialis
AAGAAAGAAAGAAAGAAAGAAAGAAAGAAAGAAAGAAAGAAAGAAAGAAAGACTATTGCTGTGATGAATGTAAAATATAACCTTTTCTTTTTAAAAGTTTGTGCTGTCCCTCTTGTTTAGCACCAGTGCTGCTCACCCTTTCCCTTCAAGACGCTTCAGAGCTGTTAAGCATCTAGGGGTGATAATTTGACTTTCAGCTAAGCCGGAGGGCTGCAGCAGACAGCAGTAGGTGGTGATGTAATAGGTACCAACGCACATGGATATATAAATATCGTGGCTAGGGCTAAAGCGCTATGGCTGAGCAGCTATAGAAGAAGATCAGCACTTCAGACAAGACTCCTGGAGTTGAGATCAAGTTCAGAAGCTCTCGCTCCCGGGATTTCCTCTCCATGCAGCCAGCCCAGGGAAACCGCAGATCCTCGGGGGATTGAGCACTAAGCTCCCTCCCTCCCCGTTTTGCTTTCTGTTTTTTTGTTGTTGTTTTATTTTTTTTTTTCTCTTTTTTTTTAATATTTTCTTCTGTTTGGTTTTTGGTTGGTTTTCTTGTTCTTCCTCCCCTTCTTTGACCTCGGTATAAAGTGGGAGCTGGGGGTAGAGCGTGTTTTCGGAGCGACCGGCGGCCGGCCCGTGGCTACCCGCCCCTAAGCCGGGATGCCTCTCCCCGCGGCGCTGCTGCCGGCGCTGCTCCTGGGGCTGCTGTGGCCAGGGGCGGTGCGTGGCCGGTCACCCCCGGGTCGCCTCCCCGCCGGACTCCGCCAGCGCCGCTGGGACGCGGCTCTTTTCGCCCGCTCCGTCGCTCGCCTCCCGGCTGAGCGCCGCGAAGCCGCCCGCGACGGCGACTACCTCCTGGGCATCAAACGGCTGCGGCGCCTCTACTGCAACGTGGGCATCGGCTTCCACATCCAGGTCCTGCCCGACGGCCGCATCGAAGGCATTCACAGCGAGAATCGATACAGTAAGCCGGCGACAACCCCCGCGGCGGGCAGGTGAGACGCTCCGCGCCCGCGGGACCGCCGGCGGGCAGTTCTGCGGGAGCGGAGCGACTGACCTGCCCCCGGACACTGGCATGTCCCGAAAAGAGGCTGGGTGCGTGGCAGATCTCGAGCGTCCCTCAACAGCCCAGCCGCCGGTAGCACCGCGGGGCTACTCCCCTCGGCTCCCCCGCGGGTGGCGGGTGCCCGAGGTAGCGGGGCGGCCGCGGGAGCTCCGGAGCGGCTCGTCGGGCGTTCGGGAGCGGCTCGTCGGCACTGCCGGTGCCTTGTTGTCCCCTTGCCGCCATCAGGCATCAGGTGTCGGGGTTGCCTCAACATCTGGAGGATCTGCAGTAGCCTGGGCCGCCCACTCCAAGCAGGGGTTAGGGCGAGCCCAGCTCTCCCCCAGACTTGAAAAGCATCTGCTGGGGACTTAACCCCGTGGCCCCATGACTCTGATATCCAACTGAAACAATAAGATCCGGGAGCGGGGATATAAGCTGAATGATGACACATGTTTTATTTGCCCTAAGCATACTCTGGCTTATTTTAACCTTGTCTACACAAGAGCATGCCTGGGGGCAAAACAAAAATAGATACTTAGCTAAAAGAAGAGAGGTCCCAGCATGGGGAATAGGGCTGCACGTGGAGTATGAGGCTGTGGCCACCCACAGCAGCACTGGGATGTGGGGATCCACACTGGGGATGGCAGCTTGTGGGTGAGCACAGCACTGTCACCACACACTCCAGGGCACACCCGTTTGTCCCCCTGATTTCTGTGTCTCCTGTATAGGTCTGCTGGAAATTTCTCCTGTGGAAAGAGGCGTGGTGAGCATATTTGGTGTCAAAAGTGGACTCTTCGTGGCCATGAATAGCAAAGGCAAACTCTATGGATCTGTAAGTAGCCGCTGAGTGTGTGCCTGGGGCGGGGACTGTGGTTAGCTGGGGTAATAAAAAACTAAAGGCTAAAAGCTGCCCAAGACCCAACCTTGCCCCTCCTGGGTCGGGCAGCACAGAGCAGCACTTCCCGCCCTTCCAGTAGAAGGTGCTGCCCAGTTATGCTGCTTACTGAGTTTTTGGAGTGAAATCCTCTCTTCTGCATTACACTTCCTTGGTGTAATACATAAAACCATAAAAACTGTAGTCACCCAACCATGGCTCCACAACTTGCCTGCCTCATAGACCAACAGATCAGTCATTTGTGTGGCAACCACCACAAAGTAGGCTTCGTCCATGTATTTGTTATATTGGAGTACAAACAGCCTTAGGCAGGTGTGGCAATCACTCACTCCATCTCTCAGAGGGCACTTGAACTTGTGATCAGCCAGGCCCCCAGCAGTGACCCTTTATGATGTGATGAATCAGTGACCTATTGATCACACTTTGTTAATGCTCTCAAACAGACAGTCAACTCCCATGGCAGTTCAGTACCCTTGGGGTCTGAACTTCTGTTTATGAGAATGAAGATCCATTAGGAGACAATATAGACCTTCTTTTACATGGAATCTTTGGAAAAGATAGAGACATCTTTTAAAATATACTTGAGGTGGACAATAACAGGGTGTCTTTGCCCATGTTGAGCTGTCCTCCTGCTTTTGAGTTCAGCTCTGTACAAGTAACTCTGATCAGCGTAGTTTTAAACTCATGTTCCTAAGCTCTCCTTCCTCACCCATGTATTTTCTATGTCATGTTCCCCAAGTGTCCTCTGAAGAATCTTGGGCTGAGAAAGAGCCAAACTATGTCAGAGTTTACTGGGGCATTTTCACATGAAGGCATGAATTTTCCAGAATTATTTTCTGGGGCATTGGTCCTGTTACAGAGGATTTTGATTTACTTAAAATCCAGGCAGAATCAGTCACCAAAATGCATTTTTCGTTCTTAGGGATATTGCTTCCTTGGTGTGTCCTGGGTAAAATAATCCCTAGTGCAGTGTTCAGCTTGGCAGGCAGAGACTTCTCTCACAAACCCTAAGGTTTTTGCCCAACAATGAGAGATCAGTTCATTTGCTCTTTTTCAGATGACACTTGCAAGACCTGTCCCTCTTTGTACTTGTGTGCTTGCAAATGAAACCACATCCCTGAATGGCTGCCTGCTGTCTGTTGATCTGTTTTACTGATCTATTAACCTAAGTTATCCAAACCCTTCCTTTGATTTTTAATCTAAAGAAGCAAAAACTACTGTCCACGATGTGTGGCTTTAAAATGCCTCTTTCTCCTCAAGCAACATGAGAAAGTTCCAGTATTCTAACTTTTCTGAAGCATCTCAGGCAATTTATTGCTGGTGGGACAACCAGGAGTAATTCCATGAGCAGGACCATGGAACTGGGCCTGGGCCTTACCCACCTCAGCTCTGCTAAGGTGACCCTGTGCTCCCCATGGGTGTCCTTCCCACCTTTAGGTGTAAGTGCCTGGCCTGGGCACAGCATCCCTATCTGATCCTCTGGCTCCTGAGTCCTGTTTGAAGCTTCAGAGGCCACTTCAAAAGATTACTAATTGGAGGGGGCTCACCTGCACATTTGCCCACAACACAGCTTCTACACCTGGTAGCAAGAATATTTCCATACCTGATGTTTAAAATTCCTTCCCTCTCATTCTTTCCTTTTCATTTCAGGTCCATTTCAACGATGAGTGCAAATTCAAAGAGATTCTCTTGCCAAACAACTACAATGCTTACGAATCCAGGATTTATCCTGGGATGTACATAGCCCTGAGCAAAAACGGAAGAACAAAGAAAGGCAATAAAGTATCTCCCACAATGACAGTGACACATTTTCTTCCTAGGATCTGAGACATCTCCCTTCAGACCTACCTCAGCACAGGGGAAGATACGGAACAGCTTTAGGGAAAAGAAACATGGTGCACTTTTACTGGAGAGTTTTATGCAAGAGTAGGTGTAAGATATTTAAGTTAATTATTTAAATCTGTATATATTGTTACAAAATTTATTTATAGTTAATTTTCTTTTTTTAATTTCTGAAAACAAAACAAACCTCCAACCCAAGGTCTTTCATTTCATGGTTCAACAACAGAAGTCTTCTTCACCTTTATTTAATTCAGTTCTGAGTTATCACAGGTGTGCTGCTACTCCATGTCCTCAGCCAGGTGACATCCAATTCCTCTCTCCCAACGTTTTGCACTGTTTGTGTGTTGCTCAGTGTTTATTGTTGTACAGATGTGAGTTTGTTTGTTTGTCTGTTTGGGTTTTACGGTGGCTTTGTCCTCCCCTGTGTGTTTTCCAAACCTCCAGTGGCTCCCAGCGCTGCTCCTGGCCCAGGAGCAGGAGGTGCCTGGGTGGGATGCCAGCCTGGAGCCACACACGATGCCTGTTCCCCTTTGCTATTTCACTGCAACGGATCAGTTTACCCCGGCACGGGAGCGTGGTGCTGCACAGCTACCCTGCAAATCTGTTTTTGGATCCACCAGCGCTGAACTTTGAACTGCCCTGCAGTCCATCTCCTCGGAGAGGCTGAAACACCTCTGTCGGCTCAGCAGGGCTGGGAGTTTCTCTTCACGTAAACTGTGGCTCTTAATGGGAGCTTTTGTTTCGTACAATTGCTTGGCATGAGGCTAAAAAAATAATGCGTCTACAATGAACCAGCTCTACTTCACTCAAATCAAATTCCCTTTCTTATTTGAAGACTACACTCATTTTTCAAAGTGTGGAGAGCTCTCTAACACTCCTAAGTTTTCTACAAGGGAAAAGTGTTTGCTGGTTTGTAGCAATCACAAGCTCCACAGAAAAAAATTAGATTGATGATGAGGAATTGAGGTTGGTTTGTACTATTTATTTTTTTTGCTGCAGTATTTGGAAAGAGAAATATGCTGCTTGGTTTTTCTGTCTCATTCCCTGACGAAGTTGATTAATTTCTACCTCACTAACTGCTAAAGCCAGTCTCGTAACAAATTCTGCAGGGGAGGAAGGTACCCACTTTCCTGCTTGGGCTTAAAGTTCTGGAGGAGGGCCTGGGGGAACAATCATAATCCCAAATCACTCTTTTTTTCCATATGTAGCCAAAAGCATTCAGGATAGAGTTGGTTGCATCCTATTTGAGCCTTGTCACGTTTGAGCTATCTTTACCCAGTGGTTTACTTTTAGTAAGAGTAATCATGGTGAAAATATTTGCAGGCAGCTGTCAGGCTGCAGTACTATATCGTCATCAAGTAACCCTATATTTTTCCTTATATATTTTGCAACTGTAACTCATGTTTCTAACATGATGAAGGAAAAGATAGGTTTGATTATGGGGGAATCACTAAAAGGACTCATGGGTCTTTTTTGCTTTTTGGTTTTTTTTCCCCCCTTTCTTTTTTAAATCTTTTACTTAAAAGATACTTCATCTTTGGGGCATCAATATTTTAAATGAGAACCAGGACTAATCACCATGTTTGATGACTTAGAGAACATTTACAGATCATCTTCCAATCTAAACTAATTATTTCTGACTACACACAAATCTTTGATTCATTTTTTTTTTATTTTCCTCTTTACATTCCTACACAAAAGCCTTTGTCCTTTGTAATGGTATAGACCTCCCTGTATCCTCTACTCACACATGACCTTGAAGACAAACTCTACTCAACAAAGTTCAGTAAGATCAGAGCAGACCCAGACCAGACCTTAAGGCAGCTGCCCTCATAGCAAAAATAATTAAGGAAAATGAAATGTCACGCCTAAGGATTTTTACTTTTTTTTTTCTGTAAAATTGGAAATTTTCTGTACTTCCTATGTTTTCCATATGTGAGTAATCATTGTGTATTTATCACCACTACCTCTGGCAACTGATGAATTTGTTCCAGATTTCAGATAGCAAAATCAGACCTCAAAGGTTCTCTCTGGAAATGGTTCTTCTTTGCCACTTTCCATTTCATTAAATCCACAACCAACAGCCTCACAGGAGATATGTTCAGAGGTAGTTGTGGTAACTTTTAAATATTGTGATGCAACCTTGATAACAATGTTACATGGTATGAGCTTTCATCATTTACCAGAATCTGTCTGTAGTTTTATACAGGTGCTGTTCAAGACTGTGGTGTATGTGCTGTGCACACTTAAATGCATAATAAATGATAAACGTTTACAATGCATGACACCCTGGTATTGATTTTTGACTCTTTATGATGAGATGCATCCTGCAAGGAAAGGAAGAAAAAAATGCTGTTTCACTTTCCCAAAGCCTGGAGAGCCTTTGCACCTTTACCAGCTACTCCAGGACTGACAGCCTTACTCAGCCTTACTTACTTACTGATTCCTTACTCAGCTAAAGTTCCCCCTTACCAAAGCTGGAAGTGGTCCAGGAAAGCCCAGCTCGAAGCTCGGTAACAGATATGCACTCTTGCATGTGCCACATGCTGCAGCTCTCACTTGTGTTATTTCCCTGGTTATTTACAATGGCAGTATCAAAAATTAATGGTCAGAGGCACAAACCAGCTGCAAGGTTTATGTTGCTCATTGTTAACATTACAAACAAACCTGATTGCCTGGCTTTGGCTCCAATGACCACTGGTTGCTGTCCCTGTGAAGTGTGACAGCACTAATGCAAGAAACCTGTTTGGTTTGGGACGGGATCTTTTTTAAATTAGTATTCATACTCAATACAAATGCATAGAAATCTGAAGTGCTGCATGACATCATAGGGTGACATTAGGAAACATTTCTTCACTGGAAGAGTGGGCAAAACTTCCAAGGGAAGTGGTGGAGTCACTGTCTATAGGAAGCGCCCAAAAAATGAGTAGATAAGGCACTTTGTGAAATGGGTTAGAGGATGTGGTGGTATCTGGTTGAAGGTTGGACCTGATGATCTTGGAGGATTTTTCAGCCCTAGTGGCTCTGTAATTCTTTGGCATAATTTTTATTTATACATACTCACACAGGTGCACTTGCACACCCACGCACACACCATATCCCATTCTTGTGTTTTCAGTTTTGCCCCTTTCCTAGGATTAGGGAAAAGGGAAGGACAACATTCAGGTTTGATTTTCCACACCCTGACAGCTCAGTAGGGACCACACAAAACAGAAATCCAGACCTTACCATACAGACTTTGTTTTCCACTGAGTGATGCTCTTTTTTCTGTTGCTGGAAAGGAGAAGGCAACAGATGAGCTGGGAATGTCCAGTGCCCTGGCTCTGAACATGGGCAATTTCTCTCTGAAGTTGTACAGGCTCTATAAATATGTGGCACAGGTGGAATTTTTATAACTGCACAAGTATAGCTGCAGCTTATTTAATGCTGCTATGAATAGAGCCAGAATAAATAGGCAGGCAGACATAATAAATTCGCATAATTAACTTTTTTGTTTGCAGTGTTCTAAAAAGAACAAACACAAATTTATCACTGCTGGGACTGCCAAAATTATAACAAAAGTTGTCACCAGGGCTAAAATTTTTTTTCAGCTTTGGGGATGAATTTTATCAATTACAATTTCAAGATTGGAGATAAATCCTATGATTTGGCTGCTAGGAAGATGAGATTTCATAGTAGTAGCTTTGCAGGTTCATGGGACCTGGAGTATTTGTGCCGCATGTGTCCTACCCACAGGAAAATATAAGGGCCACCACAGATGGAACAAACAGAGAAACTTTCCTTCTCTGGCATCACCTATTTTTTACTTCATTGCTAAACCAGCTTTCATAGAATCATAAAATCACAGAATGGTTTGGTTTGGAAGGGGTCTTAAAAGCCACCTTGTTCCAAACCCTCTGCCACGGACACTGACACCTTCCACTAGACCAGGCTGCTCAAAGCCACATCCAATCTGGCTTGGAATGCTTCCAGGAATGAGTTTTCCTCACATTACTTTTCAAGGCAGTAAAATAAATGCATTAAAGGTAAAAATCAATTTTAACCCTCCGAAAGAAGGCACTGATATATCATGGGTTGCAAACATTTCTGAGACCACTGAAAGAGTGCCATGTCCAAGCTTCCTGCCATGCACGAAACACCTATCTGCATGGAACAGCCAAAAACCTTTCCTGGGGATGGGTTCTGCAAGCCAGGCAGATTTCCCTCCATCCAGGGATATCCCAGCCTGTGGGATAACCAGAAGGGGAGTCAGCCTGGCCCTGCACCGTGCCCTTGCTCACCAGGGGAAGGACAGAGATCCAAGCCCCATCCCTTGTTTGCAGCCTTGCCTGTTCTGAACAGCTCATGCTGAGCATTTTGTGACTCTCTCGTGACATCTCCCAAGTTGTCTCTATCTGATCTTCGCTAATAAAAATCAGCATGACAAAACACTGCCTTGTATATAAATAGCCACAGGTTTTTCAGAGCAGTCACCGAGTTTATGGTGCCAGAGTCGGTTGTTCACACTTCACCACTTGGTTTCCCCTGCAGCCTGTGAACTGACCATGCAAGTGGCCAATTAAAGGCACTCTGCTAAGGCTGAGGAGGCTTTTGATAATGACTAGCCAGCACCGCAGCGAGAAAGTTAAAAGGAATTCCCTGAAAGGCTGCAGCTCCCTTTATATGACACAAAGTACTGTTGCTTGCCAAGCACAGATGAGAACAGATTTTTAATGCAGAAAAGCCAGTGTGAAGCTAAACAACCCAAAACAACCTCACCAAAACAAAGCCACCCCAGTTCTCCTTCTACTAAATAATCTAAAAATAGATGGCACAGCGCACAATCGTAATAACAAGCTACTATCAGGAAATACAATATGCAACAGAGGGACACAGTACAATTTCTGTTCCCTGCATGTGTGTCATGATTTCCAGACTTTAGACAAGAAATATTCCCTGAACCATTTGGTTTAAAAATTTGATCACTTAAAAATATAATCCAAGAAGTGTCTACTGGTAGTCAGTAGTCACTTCAGGCAAACAATTACTTAATGCAAAATAATGTCACTTGCTTACATCATAATTTTCATCACAAGTTCCAAGGCCAGGTTGGATGGGGCTTGGAGCAACTGGTATAGTGGAAGGTGTCTCTTCCCATGACAGGGGGTACAATGCAATGGGATTTAAGGTCTCTTACAACCCTGAGCATTTCATGATTCTGTGATACTAAACACCATCCAGTCCAGCACCCTCTAATGGTCAGGGACACCTTCCACTATCCTAGGTGGCTTCCAGCTTCATCCAGCTCGGCCTTAGACACTTCCAGGGATAGGGCACCGCAGTTTCTCTGGGCAACCTGTGCCAGGGCCTCACCACCCTAACAGGGAAGGATTTCTTCCTAATATCCCATCTAACCCTGCCCTCTTTCTATTTAAAGCCATTGCCTCTTGTCTTACCACCTTGTACCCTTGCCCAGCATGCCTCTCCGTCTCTTTCAGAGTCCCTTTAGGTACGGGAAGGGGCTGTAAGGTCTCCCTGGAGCCTTCTCTTCCCAAAGAGGAGCAACAGCAAGGTGCAGCCCTTCCTTCTTGATTGCCCAACCAGACTCCATGAAGGGTGAAGAAGATGGTGAGCACCCAAAACATAACTCAGCTGTGGCTGTGTGGAGGGGATAAATGACTGACAATAACAAGCAATACTAAAAATCATGCCAGGAAGGTTTGAACCTGAGCAGTTTACATTAATTCAAGTTTTTGACACTAATTTCCCTATGTTTTTAGCTCCCTGTTTCCAAGCTGTCACAGAGAGTCTTCAAAATATGTTCATTAATGTATCAAAATTTGAAGATTCTGGATTTGCAAGAGCATGAGGTCAGTCAGCTTGGGGTTGAACAAAACAAAATGAAGAATGGATGCTCATTTATTGAACTGCCTCTGTACTGGGCACTGAAAGAGGCAGGACTTCTGACAAAAAAAGGTGGTGCCTGACCAGATTTTAGTTTCAAAGCAGGTTTAATCAAGTTTTTCTTGAATTTGGAGTGCAGCACTGACCTCAGGTAACTTCTAGTGCCATTCTGTATGTGTACATGCAATTGCATTTTATTACTAATCACACTATTTTATTGTGGGTAGTACCCATCCTTTATGATTCCTCAGCCTGTGTTGACCTTCATTATCGTTCATTCACACTGCTGCATATAGGTTAAAGAAAGTGATTTAGTGATGTTTGTACCAATTACCATATTCCAGACTCAAACTCGTTGCTAATTAGGTTACCTCTGAAGTACAAATCAGATCTTTATCAGCTTAAAGGTATTTGGCAAGTGTCAAAGCCACTTGGTGAAACTCGGTCATTTCTGGGGAGCTACTATTTACATACTTTTTCATTATCTCTGCAGCCACATCTGTTTGCTTCCAGTGCCTTCAGGAAACGTGTTTTTAGTACTGGCTGAAGCTAATACAGCTGGTGAATGTCACTGGGGAAGGGTGCCTGTGGGAAAAAAGGGATGAGAAGTACCACCTGTAGGATGAGCATCCCTTAGAGATGGGAGAGACCCCAACCCTGTGCGGATCTCCTTAAAGAAGATTAGAAGGAATATCCAGCCATGCACCTCTGACTGCTGGCTGCTTGGTGAACTTAAGTGCTCGCTCATAGGAGCATTTTGGAGCTTTTGGTGGACAAACCTTTTATAAACTCTTTCTCTTGGCCAGATAACTGCATCCCCACTCTGATCCCTGTCCAGGGTGGGGATGGTTCCAGTCTGGCTCACGGCTGAGCAGCACAGTGGGATGGATGCCCTTCTCAAGGCTCCTTCATCAGCAAGCCAAGGCTGCTCTAGAGCCTCCCCATGCCCAGTATCAGCACTAAAACCCAGCACTGTAAGGGCCCTTTCCCATCCCAAGCCCATCCTAGCCCTGTGGCAGAATGGCCCCAGCAGCCAGGAAAGATTCAGCTCCTCCACCAGGAGTGAGTACTACTGCTCTGCCAGGCCTGAACACCCCTCTCCTCTTCCTTCTGGAGGCAGGGAGACCCACTGTACTCCAAATCTTTCCCCTTTCTGAGAAAGGGCATGTCATAGCTCCTCAATGCTCATCTTCCATTTTGAATCCTGCTCCAAGGCACCCCTAGGCTGCTGTGAGGAGGAGCCCAGGCAGCAGGGTTACACATTAACCCTGGCAGTTAGCTCCCTATCTCCCCTGCTTGCTCTCACTCTGGAGCCAGAGTGTCTTTCTGTCGGTGCCTTTCCTTCAATGAGCTCTGAGATAAGGGCTGATCTCCCCGGGCACAGGCGCTGCAGTAACCCATGGGTTACTCCCGTGCGACAACCCCAACCCCGGGTCTCCCACAGTGCTTCCTCCGGGAACCTGGGCAGGAATGACCTGCCAACAGACAGAACTTTAGCTGCGATTTATTACAGCTTTTCCACAGCCCCTAGGCAAGATTATCTTGCTTTTTGCCTTGGCTTTGACCTTCCTCTGCCAGGGCAGGGTGACTGGCACTGCCTTTCCCCAGAAGCCCTGCCTGTGCCCAGCTTCCTCCTCACATCAAGCCTAGAAACATCCCTCATCCAAGCCAACATCCTTCCTTCTTCCACATCCTATTTTGACACATTTACATGCTGCTCTTTTGATTTTCTACCACCTTTCCTGATGGTTTTCAGTTGTGTTCTCTCTCATTGCCTCCCATTTCTCTCCCATTTTTTCTACACCCTGAACTTCTTTGTGTAGATTTTATTCTGGACACCTTTTGCACCAGATTAAGGCCAAAGACACTCAAGGACGAAGACACTTAAGCTTTACTCAGGCATTGGCCTGGACCTGCCAGTTGGCTAGGCAAGGTCAGAAGATCAGTGATGCAAATTCTGCACACATGGGAGCGACTCGTACCTGCATCCAACCCCACGACTCAGATTTGTTCCTGCAGATGTTAACATGCACAGACTGCCTGCTATGTTCATGTCAGGATGGGTTTATTTTCACAGAATCACAGAATGGTTTGGGTTGGAAGGAACCTTAAGAGGTCATCCAGTCCAATGAGCAGGGACATCTTCAAGAAGGTCACGTTCCTCAAGGCCCTGTCGAAGCTGACCTTGAGAGTTCCCAGGAATGGGGCATCTACAGCCTCTCTGGGTAACCTGTGCCAGTGTTACACCACCTTCATTTTAAAGAGGTTGCTCCTCACATTTAGTCTGAATCTACCCTGTTAAGTTTAAAACTCTTTGTTTCTGCTTTGGTCAGTATCTGTATCTGCCCTTAGTTTTCTTCTTCTGCAGTAGATTCTCTTTTTCAGTTTAGCACAGAGCTTCTGACTCGCCCATATTTCATTTTGACCCATGTATCTCCTTTCCCTCAGTCTTTTTGCAGTCTCTCTCTCCACATCTCAGGACTGCAGAGATGACCAAGCAAACTTTCAGCCAGCCATAGGCAAGCTCAGCCTATGAGGAATTCTAGTCATTCCCCTGAGGAGCAAGGTGTACCAGTCACAAACCCTGATGGAAGGAGAATTAGAACACTGAGTGTCTGATTAGTAGCCAGAAAAGCATAAAAGCCAGGTTGTTTATGCTCCCTGATAAGTTATCAGATGTGATTCACTGGGCTGTATCTGCTTTAGCAATCACAGCATGGGCATTTCAGCACAGGGTTTTTCAACATGCTTGGGGTGCTCAAGGAAAGGCACTTAAGTGTTTATAGAGCAATGTAAGTTATAAATATAGCTGTGACAGTGTCATGCCCTGCAGAGAAGGTATGCCCTGATGGAATAATCACAGTAAAGTGTGTTTTCATCAGAAAGGTATCTATATAGATGGCCATCTCACGTGGCTTTGTGTTCAATAGGGATTGATAGTGATTGTGTTGGAAAGAATCTAATGGTTGCTGAAGTCAGATCTATAAATGGAAACTCAAGAAACCACAGAGTAAGCTAAACTGAAAATCTTTGACCTTGAGGGTCAGAAATTTAGCATCTTCTGCAATCTTTAGAAATACGAGTCACATCCAAGGCAGTGATTTGAATTAAATTGATTCTTGCTATTTATCTTGTTCATTTAAATAT
The DNA here is from genome assembly GCA_009812075.1 of Sialia sialis. Classification (NCBI taxonomy): domain Eukaryota; kingdom Metazoa; phylum Chordata; class Aves; order Passeriformes; family Turdidae; genus Sialia; species Sialia sialis. The sequence continues at coordinate 40,697,898 of VRYO01001269.1, forward strand.
ACATATAAACAGAGGTGCGCAATTTAAATTATATAATATATAATATAAATATATACTATAATATATGTTATCATATAATTTATATATATATATAGTATAAATACCATTGGCAAATAATTCATGGAGTTGATGTTTTGGATTAATGGTTAGTAAATAGCAAAGAATGTGACTTCATGGAATAAGGTGATCACATGTGACTGCTCCTCAGGGTGTACTAGACTAGAACTTATTCAGTAAATGTTATGATTTTGGAATAAATCTTAGTCCAAAATATGGATTAAAGGAGTAAATACAAGCAGAAAGGTTAATGTGATGAAAGTCTATCAAAATATTCCCTGAGATTACAAATTCAGACATTTCATTTCAGTCTTGGGTTTTTACACTTTTTATTACCAAATTAAAACCACAATGGCAATGTTTCACATTAGAAATAAGGCTGTAATTAACACACTTCTAAACAAAGGCCTCCTATGCAACCTGGGTGACTCTAATAATTATCACGTATCATTAGGATTTAATCAGGATCCTGTAAGCCTCAGCTTACTCTTAAGTCACAGGTGTGGAGCACAATGAACAACAGGAAAAATATATTTAAAGCACTTTGCAAATAAAGGCTGAAAAATCACCAAATACTTGATCAGGTTCACCTGGTGTTAAAAGGAACTCCTGGTATTCTATGCTTGCAACTCAGGTGAGAGTGAAGTAGTGATCTCACAGGATGAGGGAAGGGATCTGCTCAGAAGCATTACTTTTAATTAGTTTATTAAAATACTAGTTTAAAGCTCAATTTTTAAGTAGGTTCTACTCTTCTGCCTAATGATGACAGAAAATAAATAAGGCTACCAGTGCAGTCGCTGAATGGCCCACACTGAATTAGAGTTTAATAATCATGGAAACATTCTGCTGTGATTGCCTTCTGAACCTTACAGAAAGGTGAGCAGATGCAGAAATAAGGATTAGATATATATTTAATAAAAAACTGTGGGTGTTCATGTGGGTGTCAGAGTTGCAGAGTGAAAATTACCACATTGTCTTCTCCTTATGACATAAATCAGAGGTTTCTTTCCATTAGATTTCTGGAAGACGACACAGAACAAATTTGCATTTATTAATTGTTTGCACTCTCCAGAAGTTAATTAAGAAAAATACAGAAGCAAACATGCATCTGCCTTGCCAATTTGTTCTGATTCTATTCATAGGAGCACCAAACATGCTGTCCCCTTGATTGTGCAGAGCCCCACTCCCTTTGCCAGGCACAGCTGGGCACTCACCACACAGGGTGCTGTGTTAACAGAATTACCTTTGCATGTCACCATCAATAAAAATATTTCTTTGTGTTGATGGTGGGAGTGCACTGAAGGATATATTCCTTGATAAAAGGCAAGAGTGGATGAACTTGCAACCATAAATCCATGTGTAAGGCAGATCCAGCACAGGTTCTTTATATAGGGTCACAAAAATACAACAGCCACAGCCCTGAGAATGTGTCTGTAGACATAAACATACATGCACCCACTTAAAAACACCTCTGTTACCGTTCCTTTTTTACCTGTCGTGGGGAATCTATGAAATGTCACTGAAGTTTACAGTTCACAATTTTTTTCAAAATGGTGGCAAATCCTCTCAATATTTCTGTTAAAAACATTTCTTTCTCTTGGAAGAAAATGTTCAAAACCAGTCAGTGCTAATTCATTTTGCATTTCACACAAGCACTTCAGAAACTGAGCTATTCTAGAAGTCTGTTTAACGACATACAGTCTCGGGGGATTTTTGTGTCTTTCCCATACAATTTCTATAAATAAAGTCAGCTTGGAAGTTAGTGGAAATAATCAGAAAGTCTACTATATATTTTTTTTAAGAAATGCAAGACCACAACAATGTTAGTAAATAAGATGACTGTGGTAAAAACGCTCCTTTTTTCCTGCTAAGGAGATTACAAGGTTATAATTTGTAAAATAAGCATATTCTTGTTAATTAAATTAAGGACTTGGGCTGCATAAGCAAATATCAATCACAGGAGAGAAAGAGGGGGAGGGATGCTGAGTTTCACACATAATTTGTTTCTGGCTACTTAGCAGGGCTATGACAGACATTCGCTAAGTAGAAAGCAAACATTTACTATTTAGTTCTCCTTTGCAGCTAACACCCACAAGCCTATCAGCAAAAGCTGCCTCCTTTGGCAGAGGGGATGGTTTGTGGGGAAATTTTTTCCCTGTAATGGCTTTAAAAGAGCACTTGCTGCTAATTCAAAGATGTGGTCGGCACTGATTAATTAACAGACATTCTTACACCTTTATACTTTATAAATTGCAGAATACTTTATCATGCAGCCCTGATTCAGGTTTACTGGAGTGAGTAGGGATCCTTCTACTGCCCTCACTGGAGTCAAGCCCAAAATCAGATGCTGGAAAGGAAATATGTCCAGCATATGCCCCATCATATGAGTGTCTCCCTGTTCATCCTGCTGGGATTATACCCATCTCAAACAAAATGGCAAAACAAACCCTATAGTCCCAAGGGAGGGAGAGCTCCTTTTGGGATTCATGGCTCCACACCTCACTCACATCCATCAGCTGGCAGCACTCAACAAGGCTCCTTGTCTGGGGAGGCATTAATGCCACTCTGCTAAATGTCAGCTGTGAGTGGCACAGCCCAAACAAAGCGGGAGAAATGCTGTGTCATGGCATGGGCTGCGAGCTGGCAGGGCACCCGAAAACAACAAAGCCACTTCAGCTGAGGTCCTGCAGGAATGTGCTCCTTGGAAGGAGAAGGAGGATGGAGGATGGGCACGCTTGGATTGGAACTTGCAGTTTAAAAACCTGTTTAAACATATGGCATTTTTCTGTTCTTTACGGTTCAAAAATTAGAAGATAAAATGTGAGATTAATTTACATGTTTATTAAAAAAGAAAAAAATGTTGCAATGGGTGAGCAATGTCAAAAATGGTATTAAAAGTCTTATTTAGATGGAGATTTTAGACCACCCTGAGCACCACAGAGAGATGAGCTGATGAAGCGCTGTTATGCATTTTGCCATACAAATAATGGTTTAATTTTCTAAGTGTCCATCCATTGTATTTTCTTTCTATCCTGGGGCAAATCCAACAGGATATTTAACCACAATGCTCTTGACCAAAGGGTATCAGGCTTGAGATGAGCTCAGATATGGACTCACTGAACTGATGACTGGGATATGACACTTACTACTTGACCAGCCTTAGTATCAGAGGAAAGAAAGATAGCAAATGTGATGGCTGTTTCCAAAAAGGGTCAAGGGAAGGCTATTGAAAAAAACAGAAATCAGTAAATAACCAGCACTGGATACCTTTGTTGAAAACCTAATGGGGGAAAAAAAATATTGCAACCTTTGTTTCAAAAAGTTCTCTAACAAATATCTCCTGAGGTCAAAGAATGACTCTGCACCTTCCTTTTTGTCTTGTTCTGTAGTTATCTGGAGCCAACTACAACCAAACTGACAGGACCCTGCACTAAACTCATCTTCAACCTGGCTCACTCCAGCCAAAATTAGGTCCATGCAAGTCTCCCCAGACATGCTCTTCCAGTTATAGCAAAATAGCTGAAGTACATTGAACACCACGTTCTGTTTAATAAATCCCTGAATCAGATGATTCTGTATAAAATTCAATTGGAAAGCAGGAAAACCATCAATTTGGAAAATTATGTCCTGTGGAATAAACTCTAATGTTTAACACAGCAGCCTTAAAGCCTCAAATCTCTTGAGGCAGGGAGCTGGCACCAGGCAGCATGACCAACAGAGCATTTACCAGGGAAGAGGTGGCCAACTCTCTAAATCAAACAGTTTCTCAAGTGCAATGGCATTTGTTCTTTCCCAAGTTTTTAAAAAAAGCACTGATTGTCATTCCCAATTCTGGGTGAGAACATGCATTTTGCTTTTGAGCTGTGACACAGACATTTGCTTCTATAACATAGTTTTTGAGTTATAATGATGTTATATCACTCTTTTTATACACTGAAGTTGAATCTAGAAGTAAAACGTAATTAAATACAAGGGTAGAGAAACTGAAGTTAGTAAGATTTGTGTTCAAACTGATCCTGGCACATCTCTTTTGATTTCCAGGATACCCTCAGTTCTTTCATGCTGGGCTGGAGGCACCTGGCACCAACAGCCAAAGCCTTCCTGAGCTCCTCAGTGGGGCTTGAATGGGCTTCCAAGAACAAATACTGGACCCTGGCCCTGGGCATCCCTACGGCAAGAATCTGTGGGGCCAGATTGCTTATTCTTTGAAGGTGAAGAGGAAATAAATGAAACCATCACCAAAGAAGGTAACAACATACAATTTGAGGCAAGCTGAGGAAGGAGAGTGGCCTTTGTGAGTGTGTGCACACTGTTGGCCTTTTGTAGAACCAGCTGCAAGGCAGTGCTGTGAGGCTTGGTCATAGCAAGGTGTCCAGGCTTCCAGATGTGCAGGTGCAAAGCCTGCAGACATCAAAAGCACTGATGTTCACATCCATTACCTGAGCATCACCCTTTTGTATTTCAAAGGAAAACTGCTGAACCTTCCCTGTAATCACATCTTGCAGCATCCCTTTAATGAACCAGATTGTACAGGACCTTCATGTCAGCCAAAAAAGCAAGGTACTGGCATTTTATTTTCCTCTGCTGGGATCCCTCACAGCCGTGCTCTTCCTGCGGGGAATTCACCCAGGTTATCCTGCAGCATCAAGAGAGAAAAGGCAGAGTCAGCAAAGCCAATGCAGGATATGGTGGGCAGAGCTGTGGTAATGAATTGGAAATATTGGAAGAAGGCCTGCCGTGAAATATCAGGATACAGGAAAGCACAAGCTGACAAACTCCTTGCAAGTGCATTAGGCATTTTGTAATTTGGTTATGTTGTTTTCTGAAGTTTAAGAAGCCACCTCTTAGCTCAGGGTGGTTGAATGTGCCATGACAGCAACAAATGGGATTTAATAAATTGCCCACAGAGATTTGATTACTTGACTAAGTAATTAACATGTGATTGCTTGCTCAAACTTTCTAATACGAACCTAAGTCTGTGACTGGTACCTGTCTCAAAGAGAAAAACTGCTGAAATTTCTGTGTTTAGGATATGCACGTACACGGTATTTCCTCCCCTTCTAGACAGATGGATCCCTAACTTACACCATGGCATTTCTGCCTTGGGTGAGTGACCTACACATTTTTAAAAGGCTCTGTGCTGCACTTCTAAAGAGTTCCTGATCAACCACCCACACAAACAATATTTTTTCCTCCAGGGTGTGCACAGAACATAGTTTAGTCAGTAATTCAGTGAGTTAAAAGAAATGAATGGGTGACTCTATGTCACTTTATCTTTTCCTTTGGTACACTACAGTAGCAAAGAATCAGGAAGGGACAGAGGGTTTCTGTAGACAGGAGATCGAAGGCCCACAGGAGACCTAACAAAACCCACATGAGGTCTAACCAAACTATTGAGAAAGTATCTTGTCCTGTGATTCTGTGGTTGAGAAATTAATTTCAGAATTAACTCCTACTTACTCCATAGCATTCCAGAAAGGAGGCTCAGTCTTTAAACTCTGTTTCTCTCTTCTATAGCCCCACAAGTAACTCAAAATTGTAAGCCAGCTGTAAACATGTTTCTGAGATATTGTGACCTGCCTTATGTCCCTGTTATGACTTTGAGCAATTTTTAATATTCTGGCTGGGAACTCTCTAATTTTCCCCATAGGGAATTCAGGGGTTTTGCCATAGATTTAATCTCTTTTGATCCATGTTTTGGTTTTGATTTTACTTAGCAGCCTGCTTTGCATTATTACATTGATAGCTTTTCCACAAGAAAATAATCTTGAATCAGTAATAATCCCCCCTATTCTTCCTTAGACCTACTCTTCAGAATCAGAGCAACATGGATCTAGATTTGGAATTACTGCACCTGCTGTACATCACAAAAAAAAATAAATAAAAACAGGTATTTATTTAAGAAGACAGAAGATGGTGTGGCTATCCTGAATCATCCCATAATATTCCTGGGTGCTGAGGATCCAGCATCCATAGAGGACAAGGCTGAAGGGAGTTGCTTCAGGTAAGGTCTACCCTGATCCCATGGACTTAGTGGCCATTGAGGCTAACACCATGTCAGAGTACCTCAGTGAGCACAATGCAGGCCTGGTTTATTCCAAAGAGAATTCAGTCTCCTTGCTCTGATGCCACTTACTCCTAAAAGCTCAGCAAGAAGGGAAGTATTTTCCTTCAAACCATTTATTTTAACTCAAGCTTAAATGCCGCTGGAACAGACCTTTTTTTTCTACTGCACAGAAACAGAAGTCTAGCTTCACTGGGCTGTGGAATCACTCACATGAGCTAACTGGAATAAGACAATCCACTCTCACCTGTGAGGAGCAACAGGTTATTTATTTTTCATACTTGGTCCTTGTGTTTTGTTTTTTAACTACCACTTGAGTGAGCAATAAAGTTTACTTTTTTACATCCATTCATCTCCATGGTTAGGATCTTGAGAGGTGGCTACAGATCACCCTCAGCTCAGCATTAATATCAGCACTACAAAAATGCAACCTGGTGAAATATGAAATACAAACATGAAGTATGTAAGTTACATAAAATAGGTAAGTTCTAAGCACTCCTTGAAAGTTGTGGAAATAGGAAATGTTTAGTTCTGTACAAGCAGCCGCTGGCTGGCTCACAAACAAGCCTGCAGTAGCCATCTAAAGAACGTGTCAAACCCTTTAGACAATGTGCATTTTATTAGGAAAAAAAAGCACTGAAGAATACACGCAGCAGGAAAAAGTAAACGCATTAACTGACTTTAATGCAGATAAAAATGGTGACGTGGGGAGAAATTCTGTTCCAGAAAGATCATTCCTTTGCCTCTGCATTCCTTCCCCACATTGACATGCTGCTTGCTGCATTCATCAGAGGTCTTCATTATTCACTCTTGGCACACATGAAACAATCATTTTCAGATATAATGACCTAATTACTCAAACAAGACAAATTAAAAAAAAAAAAAAAAGCAGTTATTTACTTCAGACATTAGCCTTTAGCAGCGCTTCAGAAAAGCCATTTAAAGGACTTGCAGGGAATTAAACGTCAAGAACCAGGATCACCTAAAAGGGTGGGGTTTGATAATTACAAGCACTGGTGATGATTCCCTGCCATTATGACTCAGGCTGTCCCAACTTGAACCCCTCTCCCTATGGACCAGAGCTGCACAACAAGGATGTTTTTACCACCTTTCTCCCCCAGCTTCCCTGTGGTCAATTCCAGATCATCCTGCATGCCCAGGGCCAGGCAGGAGCTTTCAGTGACTCTGGGACCTCTACACATGACATATACATGAGCAAACTTTACCTTTAATTTCTGCTCCCTCTGTATGTATTTCTACTTCCTGAGCAGTACAAAAATCAGATACAACAAGAGAAAATTTTGGACTGAATATTGGTAAATGAAGGCATAACCAGGGTCATTTATTACTCAGATTTGCTGTGTCTGGAGAGACCTGGTTCAAAATGTGGATCATGATGGTTCTTTACTTTGTATTGTTCTGTAGGATGGCACAGTAGTAATGATGTAATCACAACCAGTAAATATCCCAGTCAGGCAACGACTCTTTTGGCTCCCACATTGTTGCAGAAAAAAAATAGATACTAGTTTTTATGACAATGCTTATCAGTGCTGTGTCATTTACATAACCATATAAATTGTCTAAATTAAAAAGAATTTATTCTGGGGACAAGAATCAGAGAATGAACTTTTTTGCATCTTTGCCATTTCCCCGACAGACATGAACTTTATTTGCCATCCCTGTACCTCTGCAAGCATGGGATATTCATCCAGTGTCAGGAAATGTTCCCAGATATTATGCTTGAGCCTGTTTTATTCAATGTACGCTGTTATAGAGAGATCCAGCTCATTTCCAAATTGCTAAACATTTCAGACAGAATGGCAAATGGAAAGTTTAAGCCCCAGTGGGATTCATGTGTGTCTCACCCACAAATAATCGTATGACACCAGAAGGTTTATTATCTCCTAGCAGACATGAGAACATATTTCTTAATAGGTCCCCCACCCTGGGCAGTGCAAGCCTTCCTTTGAAGAGTGTCTCTGTGGTAATTGATGTTAATGAGCAGCAAGCAAAGGAGAAACACTGGGTCACCAGGTAGGAAGCCCCCCAAGAGACAATCGAATTACTCTCCAAAACAAATTACTTTCAACCAAAACAAATTACTTTCAATCACTCTGCAACAGATAAGATCAGTAGAGGGGGCTCAAAGTTGATGACAGCTGGAGACTGAGGCTTCACGAGTTTATGGATTGATTGCTTTTCTCTTTGGTCCGTTTTGTTGAATGACAATGGAGTGACAGAAAACTGGAGCCAAGAACTGAGCTCCCTTTCATTTCATTCAGATGAATGGCAAGGACCTGCCAGCTCCGTGCTCTTTGAAATTGGAAAAGCTGGAGCCATGTGTGTCCACAGCTGTAAAGGGAGCAAGAATCTCTAGAGGAATAAATATGTGCAGCCAGGGGGACTACAAAATCCACTCCTTGAGAATCTTCTTATGCGAGGAAGGGAAAACATGACATTGTTGCTTTTATTTTCATGCTCATAAAGATATAAGGCAAAATGGAACCTTCATTCTCATGAAGACTTAACAAGACTAAACTACAAATACTAATTTAAATGGAAGCTCTTCAGGGAACCTAAATCAGGCAGTTGGAGGGAGGGTTGAATGATTAATCAATGGGGTTTTGTATCTGCTACTTGCCGTGCAAAGGGTTGCCACTACTGCCTGTATGTGTAATCTGAGGATTATGCTCCTTTGCGAATGGGGTGCTGATATTGCCATGGGAGCCATGAATTGAAAGGGTTAGTGCAGGGCTCAATCACAGTCCTGTTGCTCTCAATGTCATTGATATTAGCTACTTCCTTCTACAATATTATACAGCCAATGGAACATCTGCCTGGCTGAGTCCAAACCACATCTGTGTCATTTTAGTCCAGGGAATGGAAGAAAGGGCATCTCCTGCCTTGCAACAGCAGCTTTTCCTTGGAGAGAGGCTGCAGTGGCAGCGATCAGTAGCTGTTTTGTGACAGGTTTTATCTGCTGGAGGCCTCTGATAAAGAGCAATAGACAGGTCTCAGGGAGCCTTTGCTATTGATTGAAACCTCGGTTTCCCATACAGGGAGAAAAGGACTCCTGCCCTGCTCTGGAAATGTTCTGCAACAGGTTAAATTCTGAAACTGGGGCCAGTGTGTGTGTGTGTGTGTATGTGTGGTGTGTGTGGCTGTCTTTACATCCCCCTTGGCAAAAGGAGTGCCCAAATCAACAGAGCCACAACCCAGAGTGTATGAACTGCACACTGATCTATGTGAAAGAGGCACCGTGGACTCCACTTTTCCATCCTCAGCACATCTGTCTACTTTGCTCAGTTCATCAGCTGAGGGCTCTCTGCCTCTGGTCATGCAAGGATGTTCCTGGTACGTCCAGACATGAAAGAACCAGGCAATGAGGCAATGAGGCTCTCGGTTCCTGCTTGGAATGTTCAAGGGATTTTGTTTCCAGAAAAAGGAAAACAAATTGAAGATGTGTTTAACATAAAAATATCTGGCATTTAAAAAAGGTAAAATAGAATTGTTCTGACCACTGTATGTCTGATCACAGCTGTAAACACACATAAAAAAATTAGTTTAATTCTGCTTCTTATAGCAAGTCAATGTGCATATCACACAATAGCCAGATTGTGGGGGATTCCTTTCAATATTTGTGATGTTTAGATAGATACATACCTTGTGGCAATGCAGATATTTCATTTTACTTTCCAGTGGTGTTTCAGATTTTATCTCTTGCTGAAACATGTTATTTAATGAAGCTGAACTACTTTTGGAGTAAAGCATCCATTATTCACTAGTTTCCTCACTAGTCAGATGTGTAAAACCTAAGTAAACTTGAATTACTTTCTAAAGACCATGCAGGCTCTTTCCATGCTGATTTGTTCTGCTTCTCTTACTTTCAAATGGCCTTTTAATTGGCCATTAAAGTAGGAAATTATGGCTGATTAGGATCAATCCAAATACAACGTTTTGGATGGGCTGGCTATTTGAATACCATTCTTTTAGATACCGTGTTACTTCTGCTTTGTCAGCTAAAGGTCACTTTTAGCTGCATTGGCAAGATGCTTCAGTAACCTTTGCCCTTCAATTCTTGACCCCAAATGTCCCACAGCCATGTTTGGTGGCAGCAAAGGGACCAGTTGCAATAAGGGACATCAGAGAAAGTTACTCAGTTTCCTAATTCACAGCAAATTGTGCAGCTATGCCCAGGCTATGCTTCAGGCTTCATTTCAGATGAAAATTACTTCCCATGACATCCAAAAGGAAGAACAATTTATTTATAATTTTCCCCTCTCTTGAGCAAAGTCATTGTAAATCTTCTTACATGGTTGTCACCAATGTTAAGGATGGAGTCTGGGGGTCTTCTGATAAAGGAGACAAGATAGCATTGCACTTTTTTAAATCCAGGGGAAGTAATTCCATGTACCATACAGATTTTGGAGTAGTTGCATGAGATTTTTTTTCCCCCTAAGGTATTTCTCCATGGTACAACCCAGAGTGAAAGGTTAGACTTCTGTTGACTCAGTGGAATCATTTTGCTTTTCACAAGCTGAGGATATGTCTGTGTGCAAAATATTAACAGCCTTAAATCATTAGGAAACTTTGTACTAAGTTTTTGAGTTTACATTTGTTCAGACTGTTTCATAAAGGTGAAGCCATCGTTTCTGTCTTTCCTGCAGTATCATCATAATCAAAGGTGATGACAGCAGGTGAATAACCACTCATGGACTGAATTTGATAATCATTTACATCTCTTAACAATTTATACAGTTCTGTTGGTGCCTTGCAATTCCTAGTAGTGATAAGCAGCAGTGTAGCATGAAAAATACAATAAGAAAACTCTGAGTCTTAGTTGGCTTCCTTAGCTCCCTTTCTACCTCTTTTAGTCCACAACATGGTAAATTGCTGTAATGTGTTCAGCACACACTCATTTTTATCTGATCTTCATCAAGTATCTGAAGTCTAAATAGAAAAAAAAAAAAAAGGCCACAACTATCTAAAGCAGAAATTCCCCAGACAGGTACAATTCTTACCTTTCACATCATTCAGTCTTAACAGGACTGAGCTATCCAGAACTAACCTTTAGGGACAATCTGTTCCTGTAGGGTGGTCTGATTATTGGCATCACATAAGTCATAACAACTCCCAAAGCATCTCAGTTGCAGCTAATTAATTCTAGCTAAAACAACACTTATATGGTCATAAGCATAATAAATGCCTTTAGTGATATAATTTGTTATCATCTTCATGACCATAAGACTTTGTAGTATCAATTTTACAACAATTCAGGATTATTATCATAGGTGATTTTGAGAAAACATCTGTACAAAACATCAAGCAATGGTGCAATCACATTTCTGAGGTGGTTTAACTTCAAGGGACAGGAGGAATTCAGTATCTCACCAAACAGACAGGCAGAGCTAAACCCCTTTCAAACCTCTCCTTCTTACTTCTGACTCCCAAAAAAACATCATCTGAGTGCCCCTGGCTCAGTGTCATTCTTAACAAAGCACCTACAGGGAAAGTTAGACCTCTGTGGGACAAATTCATCCCAGATTTCAACCAGAGAAATTATTCTGGGGTCAGGTTTGTTTTAACAGGCCTGTATTGGTCTTATTCCGTCTTTGCAGATCCTGGCATCCTACTGTGTTCTTCAGGAGTGATTCTGTGGGAATTGTCACTATATCAGGCTGAATAAGACCACCTGATTTATCCTGCCTGTCCAGATGTATTTGCACAGGACCACAGCTCTAAGCATGCACTCTTGCAAGTTTGAAGCATTTCTGCAGTCTGCATATTTCTTCTTCTGCTGTTCTCTGTCTATTAAATGAAAAATACTTCCGATGAAGCTAGAACTTGTGAAAAAGACAGGATTATTTAGTCACTGACAGGAACAGAATACAGGTAAATGCTCTAAGGATATCATGTGTGACCGAGAAGCTGATGATCTAAAGTCACCCTCTTCTAGAAAAGCTTTCCTCATGGCTTCCACAAACATATTGTGCAAATAAAGTCCAGGGACATTATTCCCTAGATCAAGCTGGAAATCAAAATGGCAAAGAAACCTGCATTTTTTCATTTCTATTGCAGGATGAATGTTTGCTCCAAACATAAGAAAAAAACCCATACTAAAATAACAGCTTTTGTTGGTTTAGTGTAAATAAGGTGATGGAGAAGCACTGTACCAAATATGATCCCATAAAATCAGGAATTATGAACAATTTCATAGCACACAGAAAAGACAGGATGGATGAAATACCTCTAAATCATAAAATAATGGCTTGCAGTGATGAAAAAAACCACAAACGTTTAGGCTATTTGAAGCTAATGGGAATTTTGTGAGCTTTAGAGCAGACCTAACCAGAAGATATCATTTGAGCAGAAGATATCATTGATTGTGCAAGCTCCAAGTCAATTCCAGGCTCAGTATTGCTCTCCGGAATTCATTGACTGATAGCAATAGCTGAGGAAGCATTAGATAACAGAATGGTGAGAGATATTTGAAATTGGTTGTCTGGCTGTGCTTGTTGGGAAGAACAACAACAGCACACGCCAATTACAGTAGCAACAATCTCTGCAGTGTGTTGACCTTCCTTAGCAGCGCGGCTTTAGAAGCAGAACTCTTCTGGAAGTGTATGATTTGGAAAATCTATAAGTATCTGATGCATTTGAATCCTACAAATTCACCAAGGGTTGTGGTATCAGGGGAGAGATTCAGTGAGTGCTCGTCCCATCCTATGACATCCTGTCAGTGGGTGCACGCAGCAGGAGCTGTGGAATCTCAATTCTGCACTCATTCACAGCCCAGAGAGAAATATTGTCACCTCCATGCCTCTTGGATTGCAGAAGCAGCTGGGAAGCAGAGCAGTCCCTGACATATGGTGGAGTAACCTCTCCTTCTTAGGCAGGTTTTTTAACTTGTGCTGTGCGGATAAGGCTCTTTATAGAACAAGCTCATGCTCAAATAACTGCGTATCGCAGTGTCCTGTGTCTTCTCTTCTGCCTTCCCTCATTCTTCTGACATATTCTTCTCTACCAGACACAAGAGAAAAGGCTGGACTGCTCTGCTGGCCCTCTTCATGGGTAAAATAATTTTCTTTTCTCTATCACTTCTGAGATGACCGGTAGAAACTACAGCAGAAATCAGAAACCAGCAGCATTAGCACTGACATCTCTCAACCCTTACTGCCCTCAGAGTATTTGCAGCCTCTGTAATTCTCCCACCTCTGACTCCAGAAAAAAGGGGGGAAGACTGGCAGATCTCTTCACAAAAGTAATATTGGATCACACTCGTGTAATCCCAACTACAGAATCTCCAGGAGGTCCCAAAGACACCTCAAAGGAAGCAGAAAATCTTCAATGCTTCTGTGATATTTCCCTCTTCCTGCAGTGACTTGTACAACACAAGCTTTCACCATGATATTCCAAAGATATTCCATAATTGAGAAAATGTCTCTTCATCCTAAACACCTCTAGTTTATCACATTTTGATCCTCACTCAATCTTGAGGGACTCACCTATGTAATTTTTCCTTTGATATCCACCATAAGATAGCCTTCTTTGACTAACTTTGACTCTTGCCGCATTTCCTCATCATTTTTGTGGCCACCTGCCTCAGCTTCTTTTCAGTTGGTTTCAAATGCTGTCATTATCCAGTGTGGCACAAGCCCTCTGTTATCATTTGGTGTGTTCCAGGATCTCTGAATGTTTGACTTTTAATTAAAGCTAATTTTATTCTTCCAAACTCATTCACTTCAACTTCATTATTACAGAAAGCTGGACTTCTTGTTCTACAGAAATTACATTGGAACACTGAAAAGTGCAGTGGAAGTAAATGATTCATTGCAACAGGTGAAAATGCTTTTGCAACTGTGTACTGTTTGGTCAGGAGGTATTTTTGTTCTAGAAGACTTTCCTCCTGGGTTTTTGGTTGTTTTTCCTGTCCTCATAAAACATAAAATCTGAAATTACGTGATTTCCTTATTGCAGGAAACAGGTCCAGCACTGGAAGTGATGGTGGGATTTCCCCTACAAGACATTTGTTCTGCTAACATTTTTTTTTCCTGCAAATGCGTTTGTAGGAGTATGCAAAGGCATGTGTCTATTGAACTTTGATAAAAGATGCCAATAAATGATAAAGTTCAGTGACACAGACAGGAACTGAAATTAAAATCATATGTTGCAACTCTTGTATTTTGAATTCAGTGACATTCATTAGTTCAGTGACATTTATTAGTTCATTTATCTCTGGGTAAAAATAAGGCCCTGAATGTGAGTTAATCATCTAGGCTATTTTTTTCTTTACAGAGTCAATAAAGAAATGAACACTACCAGGGTATATTTAATCCATATCACTTCAGCAGCTGTTTTGTGATGGGATTGGTGCTATTCAGTCCAATTAAGTGTTTGCAGGCACTTTCCTCTGTCAGGGACTACAGGAGAATTATTTAGGTTGAAACCTTCCCCTAACAAGAGAGGCCACTCAAAAAAATTAGTTAAGTGCTTAATTTTTGTTTTAATTTGATTAGACATGAACCATTAAACATCAGCCCATGTAACATCAGCAACAACGAAAATAATTTTTAAAGGCTCTCCATCAATTGTTAGGAAATTCTCCTTTATAGCCAGGTTTTTCACTGATTTGAAACATCATTTAGTGGAAATGATTTGTCCTTTCTGCCTCAATTTTTGATCCTCACAGAGATGAATGAACAAGTTTCAAGCATCAATTCCTTACTGACTGAAAGCTTAAAATTCTTGATGAAGAAAATAAAATATACAATCATAATTATTGTTCCTACTAGAGTACAGGAGAAGTAGTGATAATAAAGTAGCTTCTATTCACTGAGATGAACAGAAAAATTGAGCTAAAGAAGCCTTTCAGATTCATTTCAGAGCATAACCTCTGCGTGTGTGGTGGTGCTCAGTACCTTGAAGAATGCCGGGATGAGTTACATGCACAACTGCTGTGGGGCCCAGGGTTGCGGGGCAGGAACTGCCTTTGTAGCAGCCATATAATAACATTGCAGAGGAAAAAAAGAATTAGGGACTCGCATGCCGTAGTATTATTTACTGGGCTTACAATATTGTGAACTTCCATGATGTAAGAAAGACCAGAATTGGTAGGAAAGCCCCCACATGATTTGGAGGATGCAGCAGGAGACACCGGCATGAAAAGTGGTCTTAATCCTTATTAATTATTCAGCAGCCATCCAGGGAAAAACTAGGGTCTTTTCTGGATGTTTCAAGCTGATCACCAAAAAATGCCAAAGCTAATCAAAAGCAGTAGCTGCTTTTGAGGTGATTGATGAGATTCAATCCCTTGGTGAGTTTTGCAAGACCCTGATCATCTAAACTCAGACTGATCGATGTTTTTAATTCCAGTTAAACACACCTGAAGCTGCACATGATAATAAATGCGAGATATCATCCTACAAGCCTCTGTATTTTTGTGGCCTTGACTACATGTTCATCCTTACTGAGCTAAGATTGCTCACAAAGAAAAGTTTTTTTGTGGGAGTGTTTGCAGGAGGAAGATGCAAGTGTAGAGACAAAAGGATAAAAGCAAACAAGTAGAAAAATATATAAACAGTATGTGGAGGCTGACCAAAGCTTTGTGTTTCAGAAAAGCTGGTTGAGAGGTAGAGTTATGTCTTGTTTAATTGTCACTTAATGTCCTGAGGGGGAATTTTTTTCCTTTATGAAATTACCAGTTTTCTTCTTTGAAATCTGAGAAAATTTCTTCAATGATCACTTCGGATGCACACCAGAAAAGTCGGCAGCAATTCCTTTAAATATGCAAACACGTTGGAAAACCCCCAGATGTGTGTGCCGTCTTCTTTCCAGGGGCACTCGCTGAGCGAGCTCCCTGGAAGGAGCCCAGATAGAAAAAATCCATGCGCAGACCAGAAGAAAATTTCTATCTGAAGCTTAAATCGGGAGATGCAGTTTTACTTCATCCAGGATTTTTTCTCCTAGTCTCTTTGTAAGAAGTGGGGACGAATAGGAGGCGGAGAGCCCCCCGGGAAGAGGCTCCCTCGAGGCGAGCCAGCAGCATCCCAGGGGCCAGGCTCCATCTAGTGACACGGCCGGGGATGGCCGGGCGGAGAGCAGCCCGGAGCCGTGTCGGGGCACCCGCAGCCGCCGGTACCTGGCCGGACCGGGCTGTACCAGCGCAGTGTGCAGCCGTGCCCCGCCAGCTGCCGGAACTGGGAGAAGCCGTTCCTCCCGCCCTCCAGCGTTCGGCGCCTACCGGATACCGGAGAGGCGAACCCAGGTTTAGGGAGCAGCTCTCTGACTTCTGAAAAGGCAAATGAAATATAGGACGGGCAAGGGCGAAGGCAGGGGCTGAGCCGCGGCGGAACGCGGGGCAGCCTCCTGCCACTGGGTGGGCTGGGTACACACACGCCCACCGCCGGTCCTCGTCCCCGCGCCACATCGGGGCTGCTGGACGTGCAGTGCCCCGGGACCGCGGCCGGAGCCTCGCAGGAGCGGAGAGCTCGGAGATGCGGATGCGGAGGAAGCGACTTTAGGGTGTCACCCGCTCAGTATTTTCGGGAGGAGTGACCGATCCGGCTATGAAATGGACTCTATATCGGATGCGGCCGGATCGATGGAGCTGATAACGGCGAGCTATAAAAGGCCGGGGGGCGGCTGCGGCCGCGCGACAGCCCCGAGGCGCCGTGCCGGGATGGGGCTGCGCCCCGCCGCGCTGGCGCTGCTCGGTCTGGCGGTTGCCGCCGCCTCCGCGCTGCCACTGCCGCTGCCCGACGCCGGCCCGCACCTCAACTACGGCTGGGGAGAGCCCATCCGGCTGCGGCACCTCTACACCGCCAGCAAGCACGGGCTCTTCAGCTGCTTCCTGCGCATCGGCGCCGACGGCCGGGTGGACGCGGCCGGGAGCCAGAGCGCGCAGAGTAAGTGGCGGCAGGGGAGATGGGGCAGGGCCGGGGCTGCAGGGTGACACTGCTGGCCCCTCTCTCTCTGCCCGCAGGTCTGCTGGAGATCCGCGCCGTGGCCGTGCGCACTGTTGCCATCAAGGGCGTGCAGAGCTCCCGGTACCTGTGCATGGACGAGGCGGGGCGGCTGCACGGGCAGGTGAGCACCCGCGCTGCTGGTCCCGGGGGTTTTCTACTCTGGAACAGCGGCGTGTTCTAATAATGGGGTAACAAAGCTTTCCGGTGTCCGCCACCCTCCCTCCCCCACCTCCCCCGCCTGCTCTCCTTAGTACCTGCCGTTCTTGTCACCTTTACTGCCCGAAAAGTTGTAGGGATTGTTAGAAGGCAGAAAGGAAACGTCATTTACAAAGTAAATTAATATTTTCGTGTCCCCTGCCAAAATACACTGAAAGCACAGCCCGGGATAAAATTGCATTTAGGTTTAAAATTCTCGTCAGTGGGAGACTGTGATTCTGCTGCAGAAACAGATTAAGCTCTGCCGTAGATTATGAGTAATTTCTCACTGTTTGGGTCAGGTATTCTGGGGGAAAAAAATTAAAAGAAATTGCTCCTTCGGAGAAGAGTTGTAGCCAGCTGGCTCCCAGGCATACAACTCCCAGGAACATAGGATTGCCATCTCTTAGGAAGCTGCAAACAGAAAAAGTATTTTGAGGGGGATAGGATGCTTCTCCACTGCTCACTTCTGCCCTGCTGTAACAGCACACCTGCGGGACTCTGAGGGATTGGGGAGTTAAGTGTCCCACTGATGCCACTGGGTTAGCTTTTTCAGTAGGATTAGCAACTAGTCATTGACAGAAACTCATTTTTAAGGCATGTAAATACATTATTCGCTCTAGAATTTGGCAGATTTAGTCTGTACAGAAGACTGATTTTCACAGACCGATGGCTTTTCATGATGCCACAGCAAAGATACAGCCTGATTCTGTTTTTATTACTGCAGCAACATTTCTGCTGATTTCAGTCAGAAAAGGACTTGGCCTATTCTCAAAACTCCCAGTATCTTTAGTAACAGCAACACTGATGTTTCTGAATGCAGATAGAGTTAGGAATGCAGAACACAGAATTAAGCCTTTCTGAATTTCCTTGCTTTACTGAGCTCAAATCAGTGAATGCTGAGGTGCACAGGTTCAGATTATATGGAAAGTCAATTATTAGCTTAATTCTTTAATGTATATCCAAAACAAATCAGAGCCTGGATTCTACTCCCATTGGAGCTACCAGCTGAACTTAAGCAATCACAGAATTTTAAAATGGCTCTCTTATAACACTATTTTGGAGGCATTCACGTGGAACTGCATTTGTTGGTGTAGAGTTTTAGATGCAGGTTGGGGTTTTATTCTGAGAATACTACCACACATAGCCCTGTTGTCCCATCTCTGTTGTGGACACCTGCTGTCACCTCTGTGCTCACAGCCCAGCCAGGCAGCTCTGCAGGTAAATCTTTACCTTATCAGCACCATGTGCAGGACTGGGAGAACAAAAGGGCAAACACGGTGTCTGGAGGCTGAACCTGTGTTCCTGTAACATGTCATGTTTTGACACTGGAAAACTGATGACTGGGGTTGGTTTCTGAATGTGCTGTGTGCTGTAGTCCATTTAGGGGTATTGCTGAACATACTGACATACTGTGATTCCTCCTGTGAAAAAAAATCTCCTGTGAAAATAAAAAATCTGAAAATACTTTAAAAGTCTGTTTAGTACTTGTTTTAAAAAACAGACTAGAGACCATCCCCATGAAGTGAAGAAGGAAAGGTATAGCTGAGACATAGGAATTCAATATCTGTTGTTTGTAGTGTGCACTTCTTGAGCAAGAAGCTCTTTTATTTCATCATCCTTTTTAGGGAGGCTGAGCACTCATAAAGACAGCTAACAATCCAGCCCCAGTTTTTTTTCATATGCATATACTTTTCTGAGATAAAATGTGTGTGGAAGGATAAATATTGCACCATTTTATTTGTAGAAAACATATTTTCAATAATTACTTTATTAATTTTAAAACATGCTTTTAAAAGATAACCAAATTATCTTTAAAAAGATAATTATCTGAATTTTATCTTAATAAATATAAATTATCTTAATTTTACTCCATGTTACTGAGGGTGTCTGAGAAAGGCCTAAATATGCTCTCTGTTCAGACAGGCAGAACATTCATGTAAGGACATTTCTGTCTCTGCAGACTGGCACATAATCAGCAATTCTCTTTTATTGACCACAGGTTCAATCACCTGCAGTGGCTGAGCCTGAAATAGCACCAGAGTTGTAAGCAATGCAGTGCTGGTGTAAAGATCTGGAGAAGTCTGACCCGCTGATATGGGTCTAATATACAAATATAATATATTATTTATATTTTTATATATATAGATAATTTAAGATGTTACTTATATATAGTATCTGTACAGATCATTGCAAATATAATCTTACAAATTCATACCTAAGAAAATCCTTCTGTACAAAATCCTAACTTGTGCTGGTATTAATTAAACAGTTCTCATGTTAACATGAAGACGACATTTTGTAAAAGGGTCTTGGGCAATTTCAGTAAATTTTGAGCAGAAAAAGGCAGAAATTACCTTTTAGCAGTGTTTTACTGATTGGCCATGTTACCTTTCTACAGACCTGATCCTGAAACCTTTGCACAGGCAAATCTCTAACAGACCAGGAGTTCTATACTTGGATTAGGACTCATGACTGCAATTAAGGACAGTTCATCTAAATCACCGCTGGCATCTGAGACTCTTTTTCCCATTGCTCAGGACAGGATAAGTGTGGTAGCTGTGGAGAAGCATATTGCAGGATTCAAAGCTGATGTAATGGGATGGATATGGAAAAAACTTCAGGTGTTCTGGAGTAGACTAGACTAGACTAGACTAGGGATTGGGACAAGCCAGAAGGACACCCCCAGTGAGGGACAAGAGCTTTTACCATCCCAAGTTTGTCTTGTGATTGGATACAACTAGCCTGGTGGGTATATTTGTAACTCTTGCTATTCCTTGCTGTTCAGCTCAAGTATTCCACTGAAGACTGTTCCTTTGAGGAGGAGATTCGCCCAGACGGCTACAACGTGTATAAATCCAGAAAACATGGAATATCAGTGTCTTTGAGCAGTGCCAAACAAAGACAGCAGTTCAAGGGGAAAGATTTCCTTCCCCTGTCTCACTTCTTGCCCATGATCAACACCGTACCTGTGGAGTTAGCAGACTTTGGTGAATATGGTGATTACAGCCAGGCCTTTGAGCCAGAGGTGTTCTCCTCACCCCTGGAGACAGACAGCATGGACCCCTTTGGCATTGCCTCTAAACTGTCCCCAGTGAAGAGCCCCAGCTTCCAGAAGTGACTGTGCTCCCACACATTTTTACAGAAATACTGCGGAGTACTGCAGGGCTTTTATCTTTTTGTACAGTGATATTTGGGAACTTTTTTTGTGTATTTGAGTATAGAGCCAGCCTCATCCTTGTTGTACCTGTAAGAGATGAGTGCCAAGAGGCCGTTCTGTAGTCTGAGGAATTGCCTATCCATAGTTTTGTTTGGAAAAGGAGGATTAAATGGTGAAAATTTTAGCAGCTTTATCAGAACTCCTCAATAGGTGGTGATAAAATAACTGTAATTTTTCTACACCAGCTTCACTTCCTCCTATATTCACCTGTATTATTCCACTTGTTCCATCTGCTCATACAAGCAAATGCAGAGACCTCAAACCTTCAGAGACCTCAAACTCAAACATTTGGACCAAAACTAGATGAAGGAAAACATCCTACCAGATGTAACTTGAGTTAATGCTCTTCTTAACAGGCTGCTAACAGCATTCTGGGGAAAACTGTCTACTGAAAGTGTACTACTGAAAAAAACAAATCTGGTTGTATATTGTGCTTTTTCTTCCCTTAAAAAAATAAGAGAATAAAGGCAAAAAATTCTCCCTTCCCTTTTTGCTAAAAAGTACTTTGGGAAACTTGATCGTTGATTTCTTTTGTAGGCTAAATTATGTTCTCTGTGGCATCAGAATCATCCAGCATAAAGTTCTCATCAAAACCAGTGAGAATTCAATGTGTGGTTAGAAGAGTGACAAGGGCTAGAATTGATGTTCATCAGGTAGGGAATGAGCAGCTCAAACAAATGTTTAAATGAAGATTCTGTTGTATATAAGCATGTGTATGTCATTAGCAGAGAAAAACACTGAGAACGGATGTATAGGTCAAATCAGTTGTAAAATCGGTTTTTGTGTTTAACCTTTAACCACCAGGAATTCTTTCAAGTCACTTTCAGGCTTGATTCAGCATCCATGGGAACAGTGGAGAGATGGTTTAGTGAGTTAAAGCTACAGAACTGGGTCAGGATTCTTGTTGTAGGAAGGGATTGTGAGTACCTCTGGCCAAGGCACCTGATGTCTTCAAGTTCTGTTCTCCCTTTGAAAAGATCTGATGAAGGAATAACCAAGGTAAAGCCAAAGGGCAAAAAAAACAACCAAAAAACCAGGATGGTTCAGGGATTCTACTTGTTTCCAAAGTTTCATTTGTAATAGAGATTTCTGGACAAAAAAAAAAAAATTTAAAAAAAAAAAAAAAAATCTAAAAAGCTCTGCTGGAAATACCGGTGTTCTTTTGACCTAGCACTTCATTGCCAATGCAATATTTATAATTAATTTATTGAATACATACATCTGTTTATTTTGTTACTGTTATTTATGCTCAAAATTCTATTTATATACTTCTGAAGGTGTTTTTTTTCAGTTGTAACAAATCTTGTGAAGTTTTGTAATCAATGGAATTTTAGTCAATAGTAGCTAATTTTTAGCCAATTTTTAAATAGCTGGAATTTTAGCCAATTTTAAAATTTCTGTGTATTATCAGTAGTGTAATGTGTACATTTGCAATAAAAGAGAAAATCATCTTCAACACTGAAATCTGCTTGACTCTTTTGTCGCTCCCTAAGTGCCATATTCACATATCTTTTAAATACCTCCAAAGATGGTGACTCAACCACTTCCCTTCTTGACAAAAAAATCCTGTGAGTAGAAGGCTACTCCCATTTTAAAATGGGAACCATTCTAAACAGTGCTGCCAGGGAGAAAATGGTGAGTTTTGCCTGAAAAAGATGTCAGTTGCTGGCAGGAAAAGAGCCTGAATGTTTTCATTTTGAAATGCTGTGAGTCACAGGAACAGCAGATTTCTCAGCTGGAAAACATCTCCCATGGTGTTTTCCCATTCTCTTTTGTGCTGAGCCATGCAGGGTTCCCACTCCTTGTGTGCTGGGAGAGGTAGTTCTGATTTTCAAGTTGTCTTATTCTGAAACTTCTCAGATTTCAGGGGGTTTTATTTCCAGTTTTCATCAGTAACTATATTTTCTTTGAAAGCTTTTCAAGACCTTTCTTTAAAACAAAAAAAAAACCCAAAAAAACACCACCCTAATACAAATGAACTTTTAAAGTTTGGTCAAAAAAAAGGTCATTCTTCTGCTAAAAAATTGCACAGATTTGACAGGAAACATGGCAAATAACGGAGTTTGGAGGGTACACAGTTTAATTGCACTAGTGAGAGATTTTTTAAGTGAGTGTAATGTGAATATTTCTCAAGGATGCAAAGATGGGCAACCTTACATTTTGGGAACATCTTGAACTCTCTCGTGACCCTATCTGCTGACACCTTTGGATTACCATCTTCTACTGGCAGCACAATGATTTTTCCTGCAACAGCACAGTTAGAGGTTGATGCAGTATTTATTCAGACAGATGGAAGAATGCCAGGAGCTAAAAACCTACACCGCATCCTGGAGTGCTTCAGTTTTCGCTGGAGTTTTCCCATCCCAGCTCTGACCAAACCTGTCTGCTTTGCTTATAAAATCTCAAGATCTCGGCTTGAGGTGGGAGGATTGCTGGGAAATGCTTCCCCCTGCCCTGCCACACCTGACTTGGTCAGGAACCGGGCACAAAACCTCCAAAAAACGCCTGTGGGAATGTAAATACCTCCACCACCCCTCAGCACACATGTCCCCTGTCCATCAGTGCTCCTCAAAGACAGCAGGACAATGACATTTGCAAGAGCATATTTTAAAGCCCTAAAAGGTGTTTAAAGTTCAGGTGTCAAATGTCTCCTTGTGAAGTCTCAGCTGAAGGCTGTGATGTGCAAATACAAGTTGTTAGAGGAGTGGGGAGGCTGCAGGAAAGGAGATACTGAGCATCTTCATTTCCACTTGGAGGAAGTGTAAAAACCTATAAATCAATTCAAAAGTCATAGTGTCCACTTTACCTCTGCTCAAATCACCGCAACCCTGTTGATGGAAAATTTGGGGGCACTCTTTCTGCTCTGCAAAGTGTACTTTGCACATGAATGGGGAACACGATAAATAAATTTTCCGTTATTTTCCCAAAAATATATGTATTCCAACACCAGACTGGCAGAATAGTGTGATCCAGAGACACGTTTTCATTAAGTATCTAGGGGTTTCTTTTGATCTCTAACAACTCAAGTATTTTAACAGAGCAGCCTAGAACGGCACACTACAGATTAGGTGGGTATTTACACCAAAAATCTTTATGTTTTGGAATCACAGACTAGTTTGGATTGGAAGGGGCCGTAAAGATCATTTCATTCCGGGGCAGGGACACCTTTCCAGGTTTTTCAGAGCCCCATCGAGCCTGGCCTGGGACACTTTCCTGGGATGGGGCATCCACAAATTCTCTAGGCAACCTGCGCCAGGGCCGCACCACTCCCACATGGAAAAACTGCGGGCATATGCACCAAAACCACGCTTCTTGAAAGCCACGGATACCAGCAGTATGTGAGAGGGATATGCAAACTCTACCAGCGACAGGGCCCGAGAGAACGGCCTGAAGTTGCGTCAGGGCAGGCTTAACTTGGCTATCGGTAAAAGGCTCCTCACGCACGTGGTGGTCGGGCACTGGACCAAACTCCGCAGGGCACCAAGGCTGGCAGAGCTCACGGAGCGTCTGGACAGCGCTTTGGGGCACAGGGTGGGATTTCTGGGGCACAGGGTGGGATTTCTGGGACACCGACGTTCCTCCATGGGCTGCCCAGGCCGGGATCTGTGGCGGCGCTCGGGCACCCCCTGGTGGCCGCACGCCGTCATCGCGTGCGGGCGTGGCTTAGCAAGAGGGGCGTTGTTGGGGCTCCCAGGCCACGCTCCCTCGCTGTCCGCTCCCGGCGTGCCGCGCGCCGCTATGGCCGACCTGTTCGATGGGATCGTGATGGCCGAGGAGAGGTGAGGGAACAGAGGGAGCCTGTGGCGACCCGAGTGGGGCTCCTCGGCACCGCGGGGCTCCTTTGTGTCTGTGCTTCCCTGTGCGAGCTGCCAGGGGACCGTCAGGGAAAGAAGTGCGAGCGCTGAGCCCGAGGAGGAGGGCGGGGAAAATTCGCCTCTGTGCACTATCTGAGACACCGACCAGCGCGGAACGGCCTCAGGCTGAGTCGGGGGAAAGTTAGGTTGGATATCAGGGAACGGATCTTCATTCAGAGGGTGGTCGGGCGCTGGAACAGGCTCCCAAGGGAATTGTTCTCAGCACGGAGTGGGACCGACCCCGGCGGGCTGCAGTGATGAGCTGAGACCAGCCGGGTGAGGGTGAGAAAGGCCAACTACCAGCTCCAGCCTTTGGGTCACCGCAACCCCCTGCAGCGCTCCAGGATAGCGGGAGAGTTCCTGGAAAGCATCCCAGGAGGAAAGGACCTGGGGGTGCAGGCCGAGAGCTGCTGAACACGAGCCCAGGTGTGCCCAGGTGGCCAAGAAAGACAGTGGCATAATGGCCTGTGTCAGCAGGAGCAGGGCAGTGAACGTCCCCCTGTTCTGGGCACCACTGAGGCCCCACCTTGAATCCTGGGGTCAGTTTTGGGTCCTGCACTACAGGAAAGACTTTGGGGTGCTGGAGAAGGGAATTGAGCTGGGGCAGGCTCTGGAGCACAAGTCTGATGAGAAGTGGCTGAGGAAGAATGTGGGGGCTCAGCCTAGAGAAAAGGAGGCTCAGGGAGGACCTTCCCTCTCTCTACAACTCCTTAACAGGAGCCCCCCGTGTGGAGTCAAACTTTTCTTCTTGGTAACAAGTGACAGGACAAAAGGAAGAGGCCTCGAGCTACACCAGAGGAGGTTTAAGTTGGACATAAGGAGGAATTTCTTCATGGAAAAGGTTGCCAGGTCTTGGAAAGGGCTGCCCAGGGTGCTGCTGGAGTCGCCATTTCTGGAGGTGTCCAAGAAACAGCTGGATGTAGCACTCAGGGTCCTGGTCTGGTTGACACGGTGGTGATCATTCAAAGGTTGGACTGGATGATCTCTGAGGTCTTTCCCAACCAAAATGAGCCTGTGATTCTGGAATTTGAATCGATTTTATGTGGTATTTCTGAGCTTTGGAGGCAATGCACGCTTCTATTGCCTGGAGTCGCTCATGTGCAGTGTGAGCTCGACAGGATGTTAACAAAGCTGTGATTCTGTGTTCCCAGGTTCCACGGGGAGGGGTACCAGGAGGGGCTTGCAGAGGGAAGCCGTGATGGGATGGCTGAGGGCAGGAGGTGCGGAGCACTCCACGGAGCCAGGATTGGCTCAGAGGTAAGTGGGGAAACACTTCAGCATTGGAATCCTCTTGTCACTAGGAAATGACAGCCACACCAACTTTCAGGCAAAACCTGATGCACAAGCAGGCTGAGGCCTGCTCTGTTTCACTGCTCTGTCTGTGTCCAGGAGGACACATAAAGCTGCCTTCAAGCTGCTGTTTTGAGCTGGAGATTTCAGTAGATATGCTTGTGTTTCCTGGGCTTATTTGCTGTATGGAGGTTTGGTAATCTTTTTTCCCAAATTTATGGCTAAAAGTTCGCACCTCCTGTGTGCACGCACCTGTGGCTCAGCATAGGGGAAGGCATGGAATCTTGAGACATAAAGAGGCAGTTCTGTGTGTCTTGTGCACTCATTGTTAATTCTGATGCTATGAGAGATTGTGGCACTGTTCCCCTTCTGCATACGGAGCCAGCTCTGTGCTGGCACACCTGGATCAGTAACCATTCCTAGGAATATAGGGGCTGGAGAGTGGTGAGGGGGCACCTCAGCTCATCCCATATGTCCAGCTCCAGTTTGTCACAGTTCCCGGGTGAGAATGCCAAACAGCAGCCTGCAGAGCTGGATGGTTTTGTACAAAATGGTCCTGGACAGACCATAAGTGAGAAGTTCTCTAATCTCCTCACACTGGGAAAGCTGCAGAAGGAGGCAGGATTGGAGACATCAAGTGAGAGGACAGCTTGGGTAATCTTACACTTGTCAGCCTTTCCAGCTTGGAAACATGTTTGTGTAACCAGGGGTTAATTTCCCGAAGAGTGAGATACAGTGTAGTGCTTTATTTTAGTTTGACTGTCTATGCTGTGTGTTCTTTGGAATTTTTTCTTTGCGTCATGGCACTCTTTTAAATTGACTTTTAGATCGGTTGCTACCTTGGGTTTGCACTGACATGGCACTGTCTGCTCCAGAAATGCACAGATGGAAAGAACAGGTGAGGTTAAAAAGGCTAAAAGTCGTTTTGCTGTGACGTCCATTCTTCTTGTCTTTTTTTTTCAGTCCCATTTTGATTAATCTGTATGTCAGAATTGCCCTTTTAGTTGCATTTCTTTATTTTTCCCAGTCATCTAATCAGTATTTTTGTTGATTTTTGAATATTTCTCAAATTTGGACTGTTAAGTTGAAATGGAAACCTTAAATCTGCCATTTGTGCTTAATTCCCAATTTGGAATAATTCCTAGTTCAGATAATTTTTTTAAATGTATATGGAACACACCTGGGCTAAATGGGAGAAGTTGAACTAAAGAAGGATAGAGGGCTGGGTTTTGTGTTCAGAATTATTATTATATATCAGGACAATTTTCATGGTGATGGATTGGAAAAACTCCTGTGTGAGGATCATTGAGTTTTATTTTGATTTGATTATTTTCTTTCTAGCAAAAGGATAAAGGCTCTGGATTCATTAATACAGATGATTCAGAAATTCCCATATGAAGACCCCACTTACGATAAGCTGCAAGAAGATCTAGAAAGAATCAAAGGAAAATTTAAACAGGTTTGTAGGATTGAGTTGTTATTTTAGCACCTAAGTTCATTTTTTAGGGTACTTAGTTTGTAAAGCCACTCCAAAACGTAGTATTTGTGTGGAGAAGTTACTGTTCCCCTTGTGAAATCATAGCAAAATACTTGAAGTGAACTAAATGAAGTGAAAATTCTTGATAGTTGAAAAATTCCCAACCAATAACAAATGAAAAATAGAAGAAATTCATTAAAAGTCAAGTTGGAATAATCTTTGACAATTTGAATTATGAGAGGGACCAGAAGAAGAGAAATGGAGTGATTGGGAGTTTTGTTGAACATTCTTCTTGGAAAACAGACCCTTTGAAACACTTCTGTATATTCTTTTTTAGGTTTGTTCAATGCTAAATATTCAGTCTGATTTTAGAATTAGTACTGAGAGATCTTCATTAACATTTTGAATGCAACAGATGAAGATAAACATGGATGACCAAAGAAAAAAAAACAGAACTGGAAAAGCGTTTGTCTAATTTTATTTGAAAAGTATTTTTTTGATTGATAAAAACAATCAGTATAGTGGAGAGATGTAAATGTTAAAGGGGAAAGGGAAAAATCACTGGACTTACAATGTTATTTAACATTTATTATCTCCAAGTTTTAGTTAGGATATTACAAACATGAGTGTGTAAATCTGTTAAATAGAAATACTTGTTTTAATTCTTT
This sequence comes from Sialia sialis, assembly GCA_009812075.1. Lineage (NCBI taxonomy): Eukaryota > Metazoa > Chordata > Aves > Passeriformes > Turdidae > Sialia > Sialia sialis. The sequence continues at coordinate 40,725,687 of VRYO01001269.1, forward strand.
ACTAGTCTTTTATTGATAATGCCTCAAAAGGAAAACAAGCATTTGCACAATTTCCTTGTTTAAAGGATGTCTGTTACTTAAAAATCTGTGTATGCAGATCATTCAGTTTACACAATGTGTAGATGCTCTGGGTGAAGGAAAATAAAATCAATTCCTTGCAGACTTTGCAGCAGGAAACATTTTTGTGGGCAGATGGTGGAATGCAAAGGCAAAGGATGAAGACATCTGCTCAGAATATGGAATTTGCACCTGGATTTTCCAATATTTTTGCAGACTGACAGGTGGAAGGGAGCAAACTCCACAAAATCTAACCCCAGCAAGTTACCAGTTTAAATGGTGGGTGAGATAAACATGACTGCCAGAAGAGTTGTGATTCTCATTGACTGTATTTATAAGTACCTCTTACAGAGACCAGCTTTTTATGTGCCAGCCTTGAAAAGTGACCTCTTCCAAATACATGCATGCTGCCAGCTGCATGTATTTAACTGTTTGTTGAGAGAAGTACCTCAAACAGGCTTTGGCTTGGGCTGCTGGATGTCTTTGCATTCCAGTTCTGTAAGGAATTTCAGAATTCCTTTATCAGCTGCACCCTGTGTGTGTCTGCCTGCATGTCAGGGTACAGCCTCATGAAGACAGATTTGAGGTTTTTGTTTTGTTTATTTGTCGTACACGTGAATTTTGATGTGCACAGGCAGTGTCAGAGCCATCTAGTGGATGTGTGGGATTGTAGTAGTTCACAAATATTTATGTAGTTTAAATTGTTAAAATAAGCAGTACAGAACATACACGCTCTAGATAATCCTAATTATGTGGCGAATTTCTTTGAAATGAAGTAACATTATGGTAGGAATTCATTTGCACTTGTTTCCTCATTTGCAAAAATGTCTGTAAAAGCAGGGGCAGGGTTGTGAGAGCTCGAAGTTGGAGAGGTTCTATTATTTGTAAAATTGGTTTGGTGGCTAATTTTCTTGTAATGCTTTAGTTCTATTTTTAATAAAATAATACTACAATTAATTATTATTAGTATATGTGTATATACTGAATTGTAAGTATTGTATCAACCAGCATTTCCAGCTGGGATGCATCAAGTTTAGGGTTATCTATTAGGTCTTTAATATTTTAATTAGGTCTTTAATTAAGTTTCATTTGTGTGTACACACTGATGGAGTCTCTTCTTCCATGAGTCAGTATTTTTCTGAATATCTGCTCTTTCACACTGTGTGTGAGCCTGATTTGGTTTATTAAATGAGGTACAGTTCAGAATTCTGTTGGATTTACAGTTTTGTGCTTTCTTCAGTGCCAATGTTTTTGTTTTCTGCAATGAGTTGTGGGGGTTTGTGTGACTTTCAGGGCTGTGGCAATGGAACGTTCCCAGCATTCTGCAGAGGTGTTTTTATGCCTGATTTACAGCTGAGGTTCTGGGTATTCCTGATTAAAAGCCCAGCTTACATCAAGAATATTAATTTGCCTTTGTCTTAGGGTCACAAAGAATAAAAAAATATGCAACCTTTGTACATGATGATATTCGTTATTAATAAAGCAGGACATGGAGATTGTGACTTGGTGCTGATTGTCCAAGAAGTATGAAATTTTGCAGGGGTAAGACTTAAGAATACATCTCTGTACTCATTTACCACCCCTACTTACAGCTCAGTAGTTAGGGAGGAATGCTTGAAACATTACACTCAATTTCTGACTTGCCTGGACTGTGTTCTAGCTTGTTTTATCTTTTCATGATCATCTCTCAGCTGAGCCTGTGGAATATGGAATTTTATTAAAAGGTGGATACACAGCTCTTTACTTTTAGGCTGCTGAAGTCACTGCAGTCCAGAGGAGTTGCAATTTTCCTTTCTGCAATGTGTGATAAGTACAATAAATAGTGACATTTGAGGCATCAGCAGAGAGGTAAACTTTGAATACCATTTGGTAAAGTTCCCAAACACAATTCTTGTTGTCTTCATTAAGTAACTTCCTTTCCATTTCTTGTCAACTGTACTAACAGTGATCAATTCCAGCTTTGAATGAATATTCGCAATCAGCAGAAATAGGTGAAATAAATCAGAAAAAAAGAATCTGGGTGCAGTTGTTTGCTTCAAAACCAGCTCTGTAGATGTACACTGGCTCATGATCTGTTTTTCTGAAACAAGGTTGTGATAATTTCCTTGTGAGGTTAAATTTGGATTTGAATTTTCCAGTAGATCAGTTTCAACATTTATATAGATATTAGTTTTTTGAAGAGATGAAAGAGAGAATTTGAGCCTGCCCTGTATTTATGAGTGCTTATTTACATTTTGGCTGGAAATACAACTTCCTGCATTGGAATAAAGGGAGATCCAGCTGTCAAAAGTCTGCCTGCACCCTTAGTATCACACAGTGCTTTAGAGTAAGATCTTATTGTTTCTGGTAATGTTCTAATTCTTTTTATTCTTGGTGCTGTTTGAATTTTTTTTGAGTTGCCATTTGCAGCTTCTTTCAACCAAGGTTTCTGATCTAATTGCAGCCTAAAACTGCAGCTTTCATAGTTTGGCAAGTAACCATGAAGATTCTCATTTTACAGTCTGCCAGAGTTGTTTTTTTAATGGATAAAGTTGTGACAGTACACATTCCCACAGAAATGGATGTATCTCCAGGGAAAATGGTGATTTGGGATGTGTGTGGAGTTCAGCAGGTTCCCAGTTGCAAGTTGTGATGTCTGGGACTGACTGCTCCAACTGGAGCAATGCACTGCTGAAACAGGGTTTGGAATTGCAGGACCAGCCTAGCCTGGGGTGATAATAAAAATAATAAGAAAAACTCTGTGTCCTGTTTTGAAAGCTTGCCCAGTCCATTTGTAGCTAACCTGATTATCTCTTTGACACCTCACTGAATGCTCTTGCCTTAATCACTGGAGTGTTTATTCCCTAACTGTGGTAATTGCAGTTTTTCAGCATTTTTTGTGCTAGAATTCTCTAGTACTACTTACCAAATGCTGCGCTACTGTGTGGAAGGAGACATAGTCACTAAGCTCATCTGAAATGTGAAGACTTCCTAAATCCATGGAATATATTAAAAGTGAAAAAAACACATTATTTGACTTGATTCGAAAGTAGCTTGCTGTACAATGTTTTAAATTATTTTATCCTATTTTATTACCATAACTAATTGAGCACTAGTGAAGCATTCTGTGCATCTGATTTTGGAAAGATTTCTGAATAGATATAAGAAATGGCATAAAACTTTTATCTTGGAAAAATTAGAAAGCTGTGTTCTAGTTGTGCAGAATTTGTTTGGGTGGCATCTGAAATAGTGGCCTCCTATCTGAAAGAATTTAACTGATACTTGTTACTAATAAAATAATGGAGATTTATTTTAGCAAAATGTGCAGCAGAAAGGAGGTTGATTATTCAGTCCCGGCATCCTGACTATACATCAGACAGAATCAATTCAGCATTTGTCACTGTCTTCCATTTCTGATTTTTAGCCTCCTATTTTGCTGCTTTATCTCAACACTTTTTAACTTTCAGCATCTTCAGGATTCTGGGGAATAATCAACACTATGTGGAATCTTTCTTGACCGTAGGAACTGTGAGTCAGCAGCCCTTTAATTTTTTTAGTTGCAGCCATTGTTCCAACAGCAAGCTTTGCTGCTATTGTCCACTGTTTGTCCAGCTCACGTTTACTGGTCTGTGGGAACGGATTAGGGTTTCATGGCTTTTTTTTTTTCTTCTTGCATAAACTCTTGATCAAAGACATTCCTTGGATGACAAAACACTGTATACTGTGTCACACAGTCCTGACCAGACTGCACGAATGGTAGTTTAAAAACACATGCCTACATTGTTCTCTAAACTGGCCTGCTTTTTTTTTTTTTTTGCAATGTATGTGCAGACATTGAATTTTTGAGACCCCATTTACCTCTGTTAAAAACACACACACATACAAAGTTACTATTAATAAGCACTTGACAGTTTCTGAAATACAAGTGGAAAAGCAAATTACTCTGAGACTAAGAACACATAGAACAGAATGTCATTTCTAAGCAGAGCTAGGGGTTATATCTGTAATGTATTTCCTTCCTGGGGAGACCTTGGTTATGGGGCAGGTAGTCAAATACACTGAAACCTAAACCCACATGGATTATAGCATCATTTGATGTGTCATAGCCAGAACACCTGATTAGGGTGGAGAATGATTGGATCACAGTTTGGGAGTTCATTACCCTGCTTCACCGTAAGTACATTGATAGAACCACATCTTGAGAACCTGGCTTATAGTTTTATGTCTTAGTCTTCTTTTTACTTCTCTTATGTAATACAAATTTCAGAACATTTCAGTAGCATCATTATTCCTCAAACTAATGAGGAAGAAACAAATGATGTTAGAAAAAAGCATGGAGACACTTTTTGAAGGAGCCTTGCCTTGTGATTTGCCTCAAATACTCCTTCAGCAGAAACATGGGGGAGATTCCTGAAGACATGTTGAGCAGGTTTACAGAGGGATTTAAAAACATGAGAGGGCTGAATTTGTGTGGTTGGAAAGCTGTTTGTGGAGGAGAGACAACGTTCCACTAACATGTTTGCATTGTTGATTCTGTAGCACTGTTGAACGCTGTCATGCAGAATTGAAGGCAGATGAAACTTCTTTCACGGACATAACATATCGATAAGGAAAGAGCCCTTCTGATCCTTTGTAGTCTAAGGGTCTCCATGGAAAGAGAAACCTAAAAAATATGTGGCTGACACATGTCTAAAGAAATAAAACGGTCAGAGTGAGTGACTGAAATGGCTACAGAAATATTCAGTCAAATCCACAAAATAAATGTATTACACTTAGAAGAAATAATGTTTACTTACGAGTAAATAATTTATGATGTCTTTTGGAAATTTAACAGCACATTGGCTGAAGCTTTGCTCTTCTTATTTAAAATAGCCAAATGTAAAAAGAACTTTGTTCTGTGGGTGTTCAGGGAGGAAAGAAAGCTGTTTGAAAGTAATACCCCATATTTGAACAATCTGCAGTGATACAATCTAATAAAGGGGAGAAATGAAACATCAAAAAGCTCAATTGCCTGTTGCAGTTTGCCATCAGAGCAGTAGGTCAGGACACCAGGTCACTCCCTCAGGCTCACTCAGGGCTGTTGTTGTCATGCCCTGCTGGTGCTTCCGTGGGCCTTGGGTGAGGATCTGCCCCTCTCAGCCCAGCTCCCTTGAGACTGCTGCTAAAGTTATAAATC
>VRYO01001269.1:40731898-40750534 GCA_009812075.1 Sialia sialis
CTCTTGGCCAGTTCTTGTTTCACGCATCAGCACAAACACTCCTAGACCATTCTCTTTTTCCACAGCTGGTGTGAAGGAGGCTCCTTTCACCTTCTTCTCCTTCTGTAGTCAAGGAGTCCTTCTGTCACCAAGCAGGGCCCCCACAGAATAAAGATGCTGCCCATGTGATGTGCCTTATTCCAGATTCACCATGGACATGGCATCTTTCTGCTGATATTTCCACCTTCACGTGAGAGCCCTCAGGAAAATGAGGCCTGCGAATACTTGGTGAATTCCCTGAAATATGAGGAGTTTTAATACCAGGTCTTCACACAGGCAGAAAGCAGGACATGCCTAGGTAGGGCTCTGCAGGTGCTATTAGGATCAGCAAGGAACTGTTTCAGTTTTAATTTTTTAATGTTTATCACGTTAGAGAAGCAAAAGGGTAACTTTTTGCTTCCTTCTACATTTGGTCCTGCTTGGCCGTAAGGAACAAAATCAGAAGTCTGGCAAATGTCACATTATAGGTGCAATCCTATTGACTAGTTTGCAATCCTTTTCTCATCACTTCATTGGAATATGGTGTAGAACTCAGTCAGAAGCCACGTGAGAATCTATGCTGGCCACGCCAATGCAATTAGTATGAGCTGTTATATTTGTGGGATTGTAAAAATACCTTGTTTGTTTGAAGAGATACATTTCTCATAAAATGATGCTGACAGGAATTCGTTAAAATGCCATTGTTTATAGCTTTACTGCCATTGTCCCATTGTAGGAATCTCAGAGTATGTAGTCCATGTGCATGGATCATCCGTGTGACTCTTTTAAAAACAAGAGCTCCAACCTTCTCTTTCTCCTCTGTCTTCTGGAGTTTTCTATCACTTAAAATGCCAGCTGTGCTTGAATGAAATTGGATTATGAGTATTTTCATTTGCTAGTTCTTTTTTATTCTTTAATAAACTGCATTTAAGTGTTCATAAAATGTCCAAGGTTGTCAAATGGCCTGAATTCAGCAATGGAACTGGGGATGTTTTTGGGAGGTCTGTTGGAGGTTTTTCTTCTTACATGTCTCAATTTGATACAAAAATTACAGTAGTTTTCCCTTTAATAAGCTACAGCATAGCCTAGCTGAATGTGCATATTTTTTTACAGCCTATAGTAAATTGTTTTTCTTGCTACATTCTTGTCTTTCTGCCCTTTGCAATGTGAGTAATACTGGCATAGTTCATCCAAGTTCAAGTTTAGGAGTCTGCATTTAGAGATGATGTTCAGGAGAAGGAAAATGTAAATAGTAGAGCTGACTATGTGGGCTTAAACCTACTAAAGTCACAACACTTAGTTTAATAGCATTTATAAGAGAAATAGGAATGACAAAACCTACTTAACACATTCAACCAAACACAGGTTTACATTTCTCACTGTATCACTGTAATGTTTTAATCAGCACAAGATTTTTGTCAGAAGTCAAGATCCCCTAAGTGTGTCTTCACTTGGTTTTCAAACACTTAAGATAAGAGGGATGAGCCATCAGCTATAAAAAAGTAAGCTATTATTTTTGTTGGTTTTTTTTTTTTTAATATGGTGGGAAAAATGAATCATTTTTGGCCCAGACCAATTTAAGCTTTGGCTTGATGTGTTTTTGAAGCCCCTGTGAGTTTAGTTCAGGTCATCTTTCAGTATTCTACACCTCCCAGTGTAACTCACTGTACAGAGGAGCTGCCCATTTCAAGTGGAACAAATCAGACTCCGTTTGCATTGGTTTTACTTCACCCACCTGATCTGGGATTTTACAGCAGGCCACACAGGCTTCAGGTTTCTGGCTGAAATGACTGGGAAACCACCAAGCTCATACAAGCTCATCTGGGATTCTTCTGATGCAGGTGGTTTCCCATCTAGTGGTAACTGCCCTGAAAGGAGCTTATTCTGCACTAGATGATTAACATGTTAGAAGTTAGCTCTGGAGTTTCATTTTTCATTTCCTGTGCTGCGCTCGCTCCACAGAATGAGTTGTAATGTGAAGTTTCGTCAATGAGAAACTCAGAAGGCAGATACTGAATTTCTCATTTGTGACAGGGAGGACAAGCACTTGGCCTTTCACATCGATTTTTTTAAGGCAAAAATAATTTCACAGAATAAATAATCAAGTACATAGGTTATAAGCTTGAACATCTCCACTGAAAATAAGCTGTTTCTGCTGTGTTCAGCTCTGAAAATAATGATAATAATAATAATTGATAATGTGCCTCCCCATTTTCAGAGATATTTTGGAATATGTATTGAAGCACAAGTTGTAACTTTTTTCTCATTTTACTTTGTAATAATATCCAATTCCTGTATTCCTGTCCTAGGTACTGTTCTTCTTTAACATACTTCTAGTATGTAAATATATTTTAATGTTTTAAAGGCTTAATTTAATATTTTATATTAATATTTTTCAGGTTTATGCCTTATTATCTTAGCTATAAAAGCTGTGTCTGTGGGGAAGGCAAAGAAGAAGGCAGCTTAACCATATGGCTTTTAAAACCAACTGTCTTCTGAAAAGGTCTTCTAGGACACAAAATCTTCCACTGATGAGAAAACACCAGCAAGCATTCCATGCCACCCAACACCTACTTTGTTTTACCCTTCATTCACATGAACCGTCAAAGGGCATTTTACTCTGACTAATTTCCTTTACTGTTAAAAAAAAGTCTTCAGGCAGGAAAAAAATATTTTGCTTCTTTAAAAAGACAGGTTGGTGTGACAGACAGACAGTTACCTACCCATGGCAAGAAACACCCACAGTTTCTTAAAATAACAATAAAAGGTCTTCAGCTATTAAAATGTGGAGAGTCAAACCTAGAAAATGTCATGTGCTTTACTCACAGCACTGGGGAGTTACAACCATTCAACATTTTCAAGGCAATTTAAAAAAAAGAGTAAATTAAAAGATGACAACAGTTGGGTTTTTCCAATTTTATTTCTAGACTTTAGATTTTTTTGCTGGAAACTTGTCTGTTACAGGTCTGTTGGCGAAAATGTGCATTTCAGACCAGTGATGCCAATAAGCACAATATAAAAATGTACAAATCTGAATTGCTTTTGCTTACTACAGATTGTTATAATAATGTGACAAATAAAGCATCTCTGTTGGCACGTGAACCCACTTAACTGGATTTGGCCTTTTTCAGCACATACAATATTTTAAAGAAATTTGCAGCACACACTGCCACTCAGTGTAACACAAAATAAAACCAACAAGCACTAAACTCAATAATCATGTTTGGTTCAGAGACACAGAGATGCCACGAACAGAAGTGTTTTATGAGGTAAGCAGTAAGAAATGTTCCTGAAATTTGGACAGAATGTATCCAGTCCTCCTGGGTCCTGCGACTGCTAATAGCATTGCAATGCTTATTTATGCACTATGTAGGATCTTAACTGCATTTGCCTCAAAATGAGTTCTAATTCTGTTTTGGTTTAGCAGCATACAGGCAACAGCTAGATTATTCTTCAGCATACAACTTTGTTAGCTGGCTTATTTATGAGATTTACAGGCTTTTTTTTAAATTAGCATTATGCTATAATTAAAAAAAAAAACAAAACCAAAAAACCCTAGTATATCATAACAGATTAAACACACAAAATACTTAGAGTTCCAGAAGATAACCTATCATACCAAATGATGTGTCCCAGCAGAGGGAGAACCACATCATGTGGCACACAAGAGTTATATTATAATGCACCTTTCATATATCAATGTGGCTAATAACACAGCTTAAAACTACTATGATAGTAAACCCCAGATCAGACAAAGAATCCAGCTTTATAAAATGCATAACCAAAAAACAAAACAAAACAAAAACAAAACCACAAAAAAACAACCCTCAAAAACAAAAAAACAAAAAACTACCAACCCTTGACATTACTTGATCTTTTGAAATGTCTGCTGGTTTTTAAATTAATGCAGAGACCCATTCAGAGCAATGTTCGATGCATTTCTGTTTGCAGTAGAACTATGAGGCACTGTAAGAACATCAAAACCTGGTCTAGACACGGGTAACTGAAGTATGAGGTATTGTGAAACAGGAGCCTTTTTTGGAATAGAGCAGTAATCACATTAAGTAAAAATTGATCACATAAAAAAAATCTACCAAAAAATGATGTCAATAATATAATTTTCTATGAGAAAATTAAAACCTATTACATGGCAGTATATGACATTGTGTAACAAAAAAAAAAACAAAACTGATCCACAAAATAGCAGCAAAACACAATGACAAAGATACAGAAAAGCAATGTTAATTTTTTTTCAAACCATGCTGGGAATTTATCCATAGCAGCTCAATAAAAACGGAGCATCCACTCCTTTTCTTTTGTCTTTTTCTTTTTTTTTTTTTTTTCAATCTTTTGAATTTTTTACCTTTTTTCTTTTTTTGGTGTTTTTTTTTTTTTTTTTTTTTTTTTTTTTTTTTTTTTTTTTTTTTTTTTTTTTTTTACAATCAACACCTCAGCGGCAGTTTTCTCACATACATTTCACCATCACATTCTCCTCGAGCATCAACTTCAACAGCTATGTCCACGTCCCTTCAGCTACTTGCTAAAATAATAATAAAAAGATACATAGCCAAGATGTGCAAATTTTCTATTTGTAGCTAAATAAAAAAAAAAGGGGGGGGGCATATACTGGAATAAAAACTTCTTTCAAGTACTCCAATTTTCATATCTATTAACTATGGCGTTTTTTAATGGTTAGACTGCTTTTGAAAATGTATAGGAAGGGGCCAAATAGACTGCTTGCTTTTGGGTTTGTTCTTTGAAGTGTGTCCTTTTTTTGCTTTCATAAGCTGTGTTAAAACTGCAACATCAAGGGTAGAAAGATTTTCTTTTTCAAAAGGGGCGATTGCATTAATTTACAAATCATACTGGCCTTACGAACATCCTCTGCAATAAATATTCTTTTTAGCCTTAACTATAAATTATATATTTTAGTGTTTAAAAACCTTCAGTTGTAAAAACATCTAGCGATAATCCTTAAAACTATGTGTCCTATATGTGAACCTTTAAGGCCCCTAATTTATAAAGATGAGTTGGCACCAAAGGATTCTAAACATCAAACTTTTCTATAGAAAAGGAAAGGAAGATATCCTGGCAATTTGTGAACGCAATTTTCTCTCACTGGAACACAACCTTCAGAAAAATAGAATCACCTCTCCTCTAACACCATAGTTAAATGCACTTGCTTTGCAATTCCAAGTTTGCCAACAAGCACTTTATATATTTCCAAACCATTCCATTAAAAAACAAACAAACAAACAAAAAAATTCCCACACAATAAAAGCATGTATTTCCTATATCTAATGGACTGAAAGTGCTTTGAATGGAATGGTTTTAGAATAGTACAAACGAACAAAAAATAAAAAAAAGACAGAACTGTGGATTGAACCTGACCATAATTAGGCTGAATATCTGTGGGGTCAGACCAGCATTTTTACACGGGTAACTACAAAAATAGGAAGATTACAAAAATATAATATATTATGTCACTATTTCGGTTTCTCTTAATAATAGGGTCCTGTTTGAGTAGTACATTGGCCTTTCCCAACCATGCTAAGCTGGAACCCTACAAATGCCTCAATGCACAGGCAATCCACAGGCACAAAAAAAAAAAAGATTAACATATAATAATGCTGCATACTAACATACACTAACTTATGGGTTACTTAACCATTTATAAGGTGAAGAGGATAAAAAAAAACCTAAGGAAATAAAATAAACATTTACAGATGAATTATAAAGTGACTAAATGCATAAGCAAGCAAGATACAGAAAAGCCTAGAACTGCGTTAAAGCTATGCTTTTTAAAGAAAAAAATATTTCATTTTACTATCTAAAAAAAAAACACCTCTTCTACTTTAAAAATGGTTGGTTTGTTTTATATGTAAGAAATCAAATCTAATACCTCCCCTGGAGACATTTCGTGTGTTAATGCCTATTTTTACAACATACAGACAAGAACACTTTAATATAAAAACTAGTTGATTATTATTGTATAAAATCCTCTATTTTTGTAGCACAAACCCCTGGGGGTAATGCAAATACTATTTTTTTCTTTTTTTTTAAGACAGTTTTTGGGGTATTTTTTGTTTATTTGTTTGTTTGAAGTCACAGATGGAAGGGAGACAGAGCAAAAAATAATATGAGACTGGTTTTCCCTTCTGGTATAAAAATGTCCTGGAGAAAAGGGTTTCTGGGGGAGAGATCCTGATTCCTTCTCAGATGCCCTTTCTTTGTTGCTTTTCTTGCCAAGCAAATCCATTTAAGAAGTCCTCTTTAAATGTTCACGTCTCGCACATCAGTAGGTGTGCAGGAGAGGTCTGCTTCATCCTCTACAGTCTTTGTTTCTGAAGATACATTGTGCTGTTGTGCCTGGCGTAGACTGGACTCCAAGAGGGACTCAATCTGTTCTTGGCAGGCTCGTAAACAATCCTGAAGGAGGGTGCAATGGAAGGGGAGAGAGAGACCCAAGAGTCCTTTAGAAAGATCACAGGCTAAAATACCAGTTTCTTGACAAAGCAAGAAAAATGTTACCAGGTTATCTGGGAGAGGAGCAGGCTGGAAAGGAGGGTGGGAAGAGCCACAGCACCCAACCATGTGGATGAGGAATCCCATTTTTTTGCACATTGTACCTTGCACTGCTGCTTCTCTGCCTGTGCTGTTTACTGTTCTGTACAAGCCCATTGCTCACAACTGTGATTTCTAACTTTTCCCCAGGAATCCTTCAGCAGTAGAGTCTGCTAGAAGTAATGCTCACAAACAGTGACTTTTTTCCCCAGGCTAAATTCCAATGACAGGAAGTTCTTACAAATGCTATATATATGTTTAGATTCCTATGCCCAAAGCTGCCTGCCAGCTGCTGCAATGTCCAGCGATGGGCAGCTGATAAACTCCTAACTCTGAAAGCATGTCCAGAGATGGACAGGACTGGACTGGACTGTATGACTCCAAAACAGAAAGGTCTCTCAGAAGCACCACAAAGCGCCTCCCTAACCATGCACTACCAAGTCCATCCAAGCTTTCTCTGTGCTACCACATCCACATGGAAATCTCAGTCAGGGTGAGATCTTTTCCTCTCACGTCCAAAATGTTTTCTCCAAGATGGATATGCACACAATCCTCCTCAGAGTTCAGGAGAGTGCACAGGCCTCACTGAGAATTAAAAAAACATGAAGAACTAAGAAAGATCCTGTCTGTGGTGGGCAAAGGCAACTTCCCCAAGCATCATGCCACACCATGAGGAGATATATCAGATTCCCAGTAACCAGAATTTGAGAAGGCTTTTAGCTCAACCTGCACAACTTCCTGCAGGTTGTGGAGGCCTGTACACCCACTGCAGTGACACAGAAACGGTGTCCTAAACAGGCCAAACAATCCCACAGCATTTTGCAAAATTCATCCAGCATGCTGTTTACCCTTATCTTCATAACAAACATTATAAGCTTTTCCCCCCAACATCTTTTAACTCTGTGTATTATGGACTTTGAAGTTTCCTTTCAGCATTGCCTTTTCTGATTTAACCTATGACATGTGTTAGCCCTTGCGGTGAACCCAGTCTTCCATGATAAATTGCCGTCAAAAGTGTTAGGATGTGCATGACTGAGAATGAATGTTGTTTTCCTGAGAGGGTGACCTGCCTGCTGTTTTCTTTATTTCGCAGTTTCAATTCTGCCTTCATTCAGAGGCTTCTTGTGTGATCTACCAGCTTTTCACTGATTCTACTACCACAAGAATCTCCTCTGCCACCAATAAGGGCACATGGCATTTGGGGTAAAATAAGATTAGAAACCCAAGCAAACAATTCTCTGCAAGTCCTTTCTGAGAGAGAGGAAGGTTAATCCTACCTCTAAGCAGATCAGACCATCAGTTACAGCTCACTGAAAACACATAACCTATGACCTTTCCTGGTTTAAACCCTAGTGTAATATTTCCTCTTGACAGAGACACACAGCGTTTTAAATGACAAAAAGAAACGCCTCACATCCTAAAGTCATCATGCCTCTGGCTCCTGCATACCTCTGGCCTCCACAATAAGATCTCTATGAAGTCCCTGCACCCAGCCCTCCTCCAGATACGACGGATCAATCCTGAATGTAAGGCTCTCCCTTGTACCACGAACCTCCCTCACCCTTGGAGTCAGACACATTACAGAGGAGTGCACCAACACCGCTTTAGGTGTTCCTGACTTTACAAAGCCAATTCTGAGAATAATGACCTTTCAGCACATTCAGTGTTCCAAACTGAAATAATTCTCTTTTTTTTGAGTAAATTTGAATCATCCTGGGTTTTATTTTGGGTTTGTTTTGTTTTTTTTTCAGGTGGGAGTGGATTTTATGGTGAGTTTTGATGGGAACTTTGTGGGCTTTTTTAGTCCTGACCATTTGCATATAGCGTGTTTGAGCTCTGAAAACTAAAGCCATTCAAAAGAATTTCTATAAATACCTATTCTTCTCCCTCTGGAGTCCAGTTATGTATATTTACATAGGACTATGTAATTTAAAGGTATTTTTTGCCCACAGAATTTTTTTCATTTAAAATTCACAGAGTGCAGCATGCTGTAACTGTTTTTTAAAAAGCAATCTTTATTATGAACAAACTGTCTTAAACCACAGTTGAATGAAAGGCTTTTTTTACTCTTTAAGGCATTTTGTCATGTCCTATTCACATGACTATTAGATAAATAGTTTGCCTGTAGGAATGCATTAGAGCTAGCAAAAAACAACTGCAAAACATAAAATTCACAACCTCACCAAAGGTGTTTTCATTCTCAGTACCTCCCAACACTGAAAAGCAAATACAAAACTTGTGCCTTACACTCTGATAACTTCTCCCAACAACTTTTCTGCTTCACTACCCAAATTTTCAACGCCCACAGTTTGTTCAAGGTCATAAACTCTTCCTGGATTAATTAAGCTCCTCAGTGAAAAAAAAAGAGAAAAAAAAAAAGAAAAAAAAAAAAAGAAAAACTTGCTAGCTTAACTGATGTGGTCAAATACCTTTAAGACACAGTGGACATGATCAGACTCCAGGATCAGATAGGAAAGGAAACAAACAACAAAAAAGGAACTGCTTGGAAATCTTTTGTTCCTGCCTGACCTGTTCTGGATAACAAGCACATGTTTGAAGGTGCCTCTGAGAAGGGGCAGGCAGGAGGCAAATTCCAATGCACTAACAGACAGCATGGAGACCCAATCTAATTTAGTTTAGCAACTTTCTGGCCTGGAAATGAATGTCAGGTAAAATTCCATCTGTTTGGATGATGGGGTCAAGAATAGAATGATGGAAGACAGCCCAAGACTTCTAATTGTGATTATCTGACTTCTAATTACCCCCGATCAAAGGCAAAATGGGAAATTGGACTCCTACCAACATATAAACATGAACCATAAAGGAATTCCAATCAGGTGATACTCATTTTACTTTAGATTCAGATTTCTTTGAGACTAAAGGTAAAGAAGTACAATTATGTAGCCTAAAATCCAACAGACATGTTGCTCCAACTAACAGACCATCAGAGGGAATACCAGCCCTGGTCTTAACATTCCAATACTATCCAGTATAAAACATGTTCCCTGAAAAGAGGAAACATCACTGGGGCATAACACACTTCATACAAATCCTAGTGAAATGGGATGGCAGGAATGGCATTTGGTACTATGGGTTATATAGATAGGTATTTTGGGAAACTCTCCCTGAAGGGGAATCATGCTCTGTATGAAACCAAGCAGATTCCTCTCTCAGAACAACTGCAGTGGAAGTTGCTGCTCCATTATTCTACTCCAAACACAACAATATACCCGTACATACACAGCACTTTGTGATGCTTATTTTCTGTAGCAATCCACACAAAATCCTTATTTCTACTTAACCAGTGAATATATTTAGCACTGGAAGCTGGAAGGGAGTTACTCCCTTTTCAAGCTTTTGACCAAGCCCAGGTCCAACAGACTGTGGCCTTGCAATGACTCAGGACAATTAAAATGAAATAAAAAATCCTCTTTCTTGCTAAAGTAATTTTGTTTTCTTTTTCAAGAGCTCTGTCATCAACTATGTCAAGTCAAATAAGGACAGGCTGTTGTTCTGCACGATGTGAGATAATACACTTCAGTGCCCAGTACCAGGAATGGTTAAATCATCTTGTTTGAATCAAGATGCTGCCTGAACACATAGCAAGTATATTCCCTCGGTACCTGCCCCAAACATCTCACCCTGGACAGTGGCCAACCACACACTGGAATTATCTGCATTGTTCACAAACTGACTAAAAGCATCACATGTGCATACCAAACTGAGCAGCCCAGTATTTCAGCATTTCTTAAGAATATTCAGCATTTTAGGTTCTTAGAGTATTTAACACTTCCACACTGTATTACCTCAGCTGCAGTGATATAAGTGGCAAAAACAACATGCTCAATACTGAGGCACTGTTCAGGTGATCAAAATAACAAGCTGAAATACTGTGGTTTTCAGCAATTGTTTCACACAGTCTATCATAAGTAAAATATTATTTTGTGAATGATTAATTGCAATGAAATTGCTCAATCCTGTCAATAAAGCCCAATCACACAAACTCAGTTTTGCAGTGGCTGGACTGGGACAGTTTTCTACAAATTTAAATTATTAACATGTAAAGTAATTTAACAGCATCTCCAAGATTCTGCCCCTAACCACAGAGTTGTCTTTATTTGACTCTTTGTCCAGCATTTGGAGACCTCACAAGAACCTTTTTAAAGCATCTATTTATTGGTCTTCCACATTGTTACAAAACAAAGCTCAACTCTGCCCCAACTTCACACACCATTATGACATGGATCATTGACTTTAGGTCTTCCTTGTAGTCTCCCTTCCTGGCCCATTCACTCATGAAAGGTTTATTGCTCACTAGTTACTTATGTGCATCTCCTGGAAGCTGCAGGGCAAAATGAAGAGTCCTGTGAGGACCATCTACCTTGTCAGAAAGTCGTGGGACAAGCATTTGTTCCAAAAAGGAATTCAGGTCTGCAGGTCTAGCATGTAATAAACCAAATTAGATCATTACAACTCTTTTAAGAAGAGCTTTTCAACACCACTTGGCACAATAAAAGGCCTCAAGAATGGTCAAAGGTAAGGTCAGAGATACCACAAGATCTCAGAAACTGTTTCCTGGTCTTATTCCCCAAGTTTTGTTTTACCAGAGCTCCTGGTTTAATTACCCCCAGCCAAAGACAGCCTCTGCCATGTCCTAAGTCGCTGCAGGGTTTTCCTCCTCTCCCAAACACCAGAGCTGGATGTGCCATTGCCATCCAGGAACTGCAGTAGCATCATCACAGATTATCAGTGGGCATCATGACAGCCAAACAAGCAGGCTGGGCACAAGAGAACACATTGAGAACCCCACACTGAGGCTTGACCTTTCCCAAGATTTACTGTCAGATTAGCTCCCATGCAGTAAGAAGGCATTCATTCTCAAAAACCCTTAATGCAGGAGATCAACCGAGAGTCACTTACCGGATCACATTTGATAACTTGTGATAGGAAATGTGTGAGGCATTGATAGGAGAGGAAAGTGTTAGTGTTCCCCAGATGCAGGCCTTGCACAGCTGCTACCACGCTGCCAGCTGCGATCATGGAGGGTGGGTTTGAAATAAATTTAATATCTGTATGAAGAAAGGAGAGAAAAAAAAAAAAAATACTGAAATGATTGCTTTGGGAGAAGCCTGTCCACACACATACACTCTTTGTACTTTGTACCAGCATGGCTTTCAGCTGCCAACTATTGCATCCAAAAAGGCAGGGAAAATGGTGAGCAGAAAGGTGCCTCCTGCTCTAAAACTCTTACAGGTCCAAACCTGCAAACACTTATCCACATGAACAACTGCTCTGCAGAGAGTGGCCCTTCCTAGCACTGGGCCTGGGAGGCCATTAATCACTTCAAGGTACTTTTAGCATAAGCAGGGCCTCCATTCTTCCAGTGTTAAAATACTTTGCTCCTGTGAATAATGCCACAGGGGTCAATGGCACTGCACATCTGAGAAAACCTGCTCACATCCTGCAGTGTTTTGCACGGTCAGATCCAAGGTACATTCTAACGAGTCCTGGGGCCCTTTAAAGCAGAAACCTTTGCTCTGACACTCAAAGGAAAATTGCTTTAATGAACAACAACATCAACAAAAAGAAAGAAAAGAGAAAGAATGCTTAACCCTGTCAGGAGGCAGATAATCCATATTTAAATTAAGGTTTCATCTTAAAAATGCTTTGTCTCAACTGAGTCTCTTGTCAGTGGCTGCCATCCATCCTGGCAACAGGGATTTAATGTAAATGTGGCATAACTAAGTGACGGGGGTCCCAAGAATTGGCGGACAATCAGTTACATTCTGATGTGACACCATGCTGACAAGAGGCTGGGCCCCCTTCCAGACTGCATTGCTGTAGGTCTCTCCACAAAGCCACTCCCAGGATCCCTTAAGGGGCTATCTCTGCCATTTAGCGAGTTTTTCCTTTGGGTTTGTTTGGTTTGGTTCGAGTTTTTCTAAATTTTTTAATAATAATAGTCCACTAATAAGACTCTTTTCTACTGAATAGGAATGCATTTGATCCGTGGCAGTGAACACCTTGGAGGAGAATCAGGAACAAAGGAAGCAAGTGGCACAAGTCAAGGTCCAATTTTGTGAGGGAGAAAGGGAAACGCCACTATATTCCTTCAGCTTTTATCAGAATATAGCTTTCTCTGAGTTGGAAAAATATAAACCATCTGTCAAACCCCTGAATGAAATGAAAAGAATGGACAGCTTAGAGGGCTCAGTGGAACAATTTAAGTATTAAATCACATATCTCCTTTATGATGATAAAATAACTTTTGTGTAAATGTTTTACCAGTGGAACTAAAGCCTTTGGGACTCCGTGGAAGTCCTGGCTCTGAATCTGTTTATTCAGACACCCCTGACACTCCAATGTGGCCCTGACCAATACCCACCTTTAAAGGGGCACTTTGCCTAGCATCCTGCAAACTTCCAAAATTAAACTGATACATGAAATCCTGGCCAAGCTTTGAGGATGCACTGCCAGCAAAAAGGCAAACTCAAGATAAAGTCATCTCGTTTATGTTAAAATAAACAGATCAAAATAAATTTGGTTTGCCCCATTTTCCTAAGCTGCCTGTTTCTGGGCGGATACAAATACACCCACACTTCCAGCAAGCTGCTGTCATTCCCACAAAAAAAAAAAAATCAGCAGTCCAGAATGCTTATTGGCACTGTACCCATTCCAAAGCCAGTCCTGAACTGAAATATTGACACAGAGCTGCCGGTGGACTTGGGAAACAGGGGATTCCCAGCATGGATCCCACCAGGATGGGGTTGCTCAGAGGGGTAGGGTGGCAGTGCCTTCCCAACACTGTTTATGGAGCTCCACAAATGGGACATGACCAAAATGTGTCACTTTAATGAGCCCATCCTGACAGGATCACGTTTTGGAATTAATATTTGCGTTCTTCTTTTAAATGGAGCAGTAAACAAGAACATGAATTCATAGTCACACCCTCATTCTTTCCAAGGTGGAAAAGTGATAATGAAGTTTAAATGACCAGTTTGTGTCTGTCCCTATAACCACTCCAGACAAGCAGCATGGACTGCCTTTTTGTTGCAACTCAACAAGGAATTATTTGTGGCAGAGGCCACTAATTTCAGCATATTAATCAGGGGGCCCCTCTTGCCTGTAATTGGATGCCCCCAAGTGAAGAGTGTGGCATCATTGTCAGCCTCCATCGCCTCATCTTGCGCTATTGAGCGCTCAGGAACAAGGGGGCTTCGGTGAGATGAATTAGACCTGACACAGCCACAATGGGGTAGGGGGCCCCATCAATTGAAGCACACATCCCCAATAGCCTATCTGAGACTTCATCCAAAAAGAATAAACAACTTCAGCGTTGTTAAAAAGAGAGAGAGGGAGAGAGAGAGGAGGGGGAGGAGAGAGAAGAATGCCAGCCACCCTGAAGGGAGGACAAAGCAGGCATATAGGCGCTGCAGTGCTTTAAAAAAAATTCCTAACAAGGCGAGTCACCCCTTTTCCTTTCTAAATGGAGCAGCAATTCCATCCGTCTGGAGAGCTGGGGGCTATGAATGAAAATCTTTTCATTGAGGCAAATCAAAACTGTGAACATAAATCACTCGCTGCAAGATGCAACAGGTTCCAACTGGTCACATACCTTGAGACTTCCAATTTTATAAAGGCCGGAGAATGGGAGAATTGTAATACGTTCATTTCAAAGGGGGATCTTTCTTTCTCCTTCGAAGAGGACCAAAGCAACAGCAATATTAACAGCAATAATAGTAATAATAATAAATGATAAAAAGGAGCCTGGTATGTTTTGATAACCAGAGGAACATAATGAAATGCTGAAGCTCCAAAATTTGTTGCTATTCATTGTTATGCTTGTATAGAGCTGCAGTTCCCCCTCAACACTGGTCTTAACTTGGGCCAAAAGAGGCCTGCTTCCTTTTAAGCTCTCCCTGCCTTCCTCGGCCATGCCAAAGCCCCATTCATTAAGCTCAATTATGTGTTAACTTCAAACAACCACTGGTAATTTTTTTTTTTTCTTTTTTGCTTTTTCTCCCAAACCTACCACAGCACAAAGTCATCCTTTGGTGAACATGGATTTTTCAAAACCAAACCAAATCAAACAAACTCACTTCTACTAGGCAGACAACTGGAGAGGGAGTTTAGGAGGAATTCCCCTCAACTTCACCTTCCAGGGTAACCTTCTTTTTTTCTGGAGCAAACACATACACCCTCATCAACAAACACTTCCACAGCCTTCACCTTGGTAAGCCAACTGGCCAAGGGTTTGTTTTCTAAGCAAGCATTATTTTGCAGTCTCTTCTTAGGAGATCCTCCGTTACAGAAGAGAATGCAGGAGAGACTGCACTTGCCCCCAAGGCCACTTAATCGAGCTGTCAGTGTTTCCAGTGGACTTTGGATCAGGCCCCACAGCATCCAGGCAGCAAAAGGCATTTGCAGTCCATCTAGGTTCGTTTTGGCAAGGGAAAATGCAGTACAACCCAGCAACAGCAAAGCAAAGTCCAGATGCTGCTTAAGCCACATGTGATCTTCGCTAGTCAACAAAGAAGTCATGAGAAAAGCAAAAGGTAGAGAAACCTCTGACATCCAAAAATAACAATAAAAACACAGAGCCTAGTGGCAGCCTTCCTGAGCGCTCCATCCCCAGGCAATATTCCCAACTTCAGTAGGGAGCTGAAGAGGGCCCCAACTCTGGTGAGCTCAGTGCTGGGTTTTTAAAAGCTCAGTAAAACTCCCAGAACATGGTTCTCATTTACTGATCCATTCTCCAGCTGTGGTGTGTAGCAGTGTTAAATAAAGGCTCTGGATGTGCTTCCTAAAAGAAACATAACAACACCGACAGTAGATCAAAGTACTGGACTCATAGCAAGTCTCCAACCTTTGAACTATTCTTGCTTTCATCCCTGTCATTGCCAACACAATCACCTAGGTTAAACATCCCCACATCCAAAGGGGAGCCCGGGTGGCCATTCTTTTTAGCTTCAAACTTAGCAAATCACACCTCCAGAGTCGCAGCAGCCTCGTATCTGGTAGAACCTGGCATGGAGGGACACACTGGACTTTCTGGAAATGTTGCTGCTGGTGGTTAGAGAGCTGTGGCGCTGCAGGCAACCTCACCTATGAGCTGCTCCTCACGCTGATGTTAGAGCAAGATGAAGAGCAATGCCAGTGTTTAGAAACTTCTCTTATATGGCTTAGTTGTTCTATCTTTAGGCCTTGCAGCAGGGCTGGTTCTGTGAAATAAAACTTTTTTCTTTTCTTTTTTTTTTTTCTCCCTTCTGAGCACCTGCCATTTTCCTTCAACCTTTTTACACCAAATCCAACCTCTGGAAAACAAGCTACACGGCGTTAGTCCCACCGAGGTTTTGGAGCGTGGATACCACGACTCGTTAGCGCCTTTGGAGGCCAGCCCCACTCATGGCTCCAGCAAAGCACGTGGTCACGAGGGTGCAGATGGCAGCAGCTCGGTCCCATGCCAGGAAAAGCCTCTGTGCTGCATGGCCCTCCTCCAATCCACCAGCCACCGAGGAGGGGAGGAAGAGGCAACTTTAAGAGGGAAGGTTTAAAACCCCACGCAGTGCTATTCACAGGGAAAATCTCCCTCCGCCTTTAAAAACTCATCCTAAAGAATGAATCCACAAGGGGAGTAAGCCTTTTGCAGCCCCCACATAAGCTCGGGCTGGGGAGACAAGGAAATCATGCCACACTGAGCTACAGGGGAAGGAAAGGGATGGTCCCTCTCCCTCCCTGACAACCACGCAAAACTCCGACTCAGAAGCAAAATATCTTCTGAAAAGAAAAACTTACCTCTGGCAAAGTAATCCACCTTCTGCAAACAAGGGGCAATAATCGGGGATTAAACTACCTCCCTGCAGCTCTGCGAGCGTGCCTGAGACCAACAGCTACGGGAAGCTTTACAAGCCGGGGGGTGGGCGCACGTTGGGGAGCAACACGCTTTGCTCAACGTGCAGGGCTCATACCTGTAGCGCACAGAGCCACAAAAGTCTGAGCATGTTTACGGATGATCTGCTTGGTGTCCTCTGCCAGAGGCATTTTAGTAAGGAAATGTTCAATGAAATCGTGGGGGGTCATTGCAGCCAGATTCCATTTCAGCTTATTCACCAGCAGCAGCTCCATTTGCTGCAAAGAGAAGAGGGAGGGGAAGGGGGAAGGAGAGAAGAGGAAGAAGAAGGGGGGAGCGTGGTTAGAGCCGCTCGCACACGGTGCCGGGGGCGCAGCGGTGTCCGGGGTCGGGCGGGATGCGGGGTCCCCCCGCGCCGGGGCAGCGCCCGCCGGGGCCGGCAGGGGGAGCCCGCGGGCCGCCCAGCGCGGCGGGCTGTGCAGCGGGGGGGTCCGCTCCCCATCCCGATCCCATCCCCATCCCATCCCGGCCCTATCCCAGCCCGCCGCCGCATCCACAGCTCCCCCCCGCCGGCAGCAGCTCCGCAGTGGCGGCTGGCGATTCCCAGCGTGCGGGGTTGCCGTTCTTCTATTTACTTTTTTCTTCTCTTTTCACGTATTTTAGATATATCTATATCTGTATCTATATCTGTATCTATATCTATATCTATATCATCTATATCTATATCTATATATCTATATCTATCTATATCTATCTATATATAGATATATAAAAAGATATATATATATAAAGATAGATTAGATATAGATATAGATGTATACATATATACATAGATATGTATATACATAGATATAGATAGATATAGATTTATATAGATATATAAATGTTTGTTTCTTTGTCTTCTTGTTGGTTGTTAGGGTTTTTTTGGTTGTTATTTTTTATTATTATTATTGAAGTGACGGGAACGTGAAATTACCAGTAATTCGTCGGGTCTAATGGAGTTATCTGTATAAATGCACAGTTTTTCTGCGGTCAGAGGAATAGTTTCCTTCATTTTTGAAGCCACAAACATGCAGGTAGCTCCCAGCAATTGCAATCGGCTTTTCTTGAGGGGTTCAAACGACAAAAATCTGTCCAAATAATTCATAGCCAAGGGGAAAACTTCTTCTTCGCACTTCTGCTCCTCGCAAACCTGCAAGAAGGAGAGAGATCGTTGAGGAATATTTAATTGAGGTGAAAGCCAGGCTTGTCCCACTGCTCTCGCCCTCCCTCCTCCCTCACTCCTAGGCTTTGCAGGGCAAGGTTGAAGGAGACGAGGGGGAAACGCAGTTGGGCAAAATGGATAAATATGGGAAACACAGCGGCATCAAAGAAAATGAAAGTCACGAGTGACAAAGTGGGGGGAAATGTTGCGTTAGAAACCCGCAGGCGATTCATGGCAAAAGGGGAGGGGGGTAATCGAAGAAGAGGTCTGTGCCCAGTTTTCCAGCCCCTAAGAACAAAGTTTTTAAAAGGGAAGAAAACGGAAAGCGAGGGGAAATGCGAGCCCCCGTGGTTGGTAACGGGGTGCAGAGCCAGGCTCGGCCCCGGATTTATTTATTTCGCTTTTACTTTTTCATCTAATTTGCCGTTGTGCTGCCGATTCTCCTCTCTGGTCGAGACACAAAGGTGGCGTCCAGCCTCATTTCCCCAGACGTCATCTTTTCAAAAAATATTTAAAAATATTTAAAAAATTATTCGAGCTCTCAAAAAAGGCTGAAAATGAAGCGGCGGGGGTCCTTTACCGAGCCCTGTGCCTCTGGTCCTGCTGGGGGGCTCCAGGGGGATCCCCCGAAGTGAAATTCACCGCCTCCCTCTCTCGCCCTGCAGCAAAGCGGGGCGCGACATTTCCCACAGCAAGGCAGGGCGCTGCGGTTTCAAAAATTAATTAAAAATACATCGCGGGCACCCAGGGCTTCCGAAAAGGCATGAAAATGTAGCCCAGCTCCTGGGGGTCCCGCTGGGAGTCCCCCCAGACGGGTCCCGGCAGGCACGAGGCCCTTTCCAACTAGCTTTTCCCAGGCGACCTTGCCGCTCGCCGCCGCAGCATAAGCGTGCCTTTGAGGGGTGACCGCAGCTCCAGCCTCTCTTCGCGCTGAACAAAGAAACTTTCACCCTGCAACTTCCCCCCCAGAAAGGCCGGAGCCCCTCCGGCCGGTCCCCCT
>VRYO01001269.1:40751534-40837915 GCA_009812075.1 Sialia sialis
GGGGGGGGGGGGGGGGGGTGCAGGAGATGGGGCAGCAGCTCCTTGTATTAATTCGTTTCGGTGCCGGAGCTCGCAAGAAGTCCCCGAAAGATACAAACCTCCAGCATCCAAGTGGCAACTATTTTCCTCATATATGGCAAGATTTCTTTCTGCACGCACTTGAAGTAGGAGACGGAGGGCGAGCAGGTCTCCTCCGCCTTCAGCATTGTCTGCAGCACCCTGTCATTGAGGAGGTTGGCATCCAGGTAGGCTCGTCGGATGGTCTCCACCTCGCAGCACAGCAGCTGATGTTCCATGTCTGCCTTCGTCGCCTCGAGTCAGTTCTCTGCAGCAGGACTGAGTCAGTCGCTTGCTCGCTCTCTCTCTTCCCCTTCCAGGAGTCACTTGGATGCTGCTTCTGCTACTGCCGCTACAGCCCTCTGGAGGCTGCAAAACTTTCTAACTTCCAACAAAACTCTCCTGGTGTAGTCCCTGTGACGTTACTGTTGTTAAGCAGAGATCAAAGCACGAGAGAGAATGAGAGAGAGAGCCAAAAGCAAGGGGCAGAGCCCTAAAGCCATCCCATAGGCTTCAAGTCCTTCCCCTTTGCTTAGCTTATAGAGAGCAGGGTTTTAATGCAAATGAGACAAGGGCTCGTTTTCTTCAAGGGCAAGGGAGAGGTGGGGGAAACCCAAATTGTCTCTTCAGTGGATCATGCATAATTTTAAAAATTGAGCGAGTTCTGCACTGGGAGCCAAATGATGAATGGGGCTAAGGCCACACACAGACACCAGGGAGAGAAATGCAAGGGGACTTACTATTATTTTACAGGGGCGCTGGGGAGGGGAGTGGAGCGGCACCAGTGCCTCACTGCTTGCTATTATTATTATTATTATTATTATTATTATTATTGTTATTACTGTCACCAGCATGTACCTGCCATACTGTTCTTTAAAAAGACACGCTCCCAACCTGAACGCCTACTCTTTGTAGCTGATCCCAAGGGAAAACCTTTCTTCAGTTTCCTTAGTCCTGTTTTTTCCCAGCCAGGGTGGTTTTGCTGCCCACCAAAATTTTTAAACAATTGGGGTGTCCACCCCTCTGCCAAGATGATTCTTCTCCAATCCTTTTCTTTGTGTTGTTTTGGTTTTGTTTTTTTTTTTTTAGAGGTCTTTCACTTTAAAGGTTTCACCTTCCTAGAGGGGTACAGAGGTGGCAGGGGACAGGGCGAGAGCTCAATCTGAGGCGCAGCTGGTGGCAGTGCACACCAGGGAAGGCCACACTCGGCACCCCACCCCCACCACTCACTGCCACCCAGGAAAAATATCCCAGCGGAGCAGCAAAATGGTGGCCAGGGCTCCCTCCAGCACCTATAGGGAGAGGAGCTGGCGGGGTGGGAGGAAGGTGCCAGCAGCCGCTGGAGCCTGCAGGGGCCTCATCCGCATTTTCAAGGACATTCTGTCCACGCGTGATGGAGCCCCGCCATAAATAACTCCCACTCCCCGGCCGAGCTGCCTGTACCTGAGAGGGCTCTGCTTAGCACTGTTTCTGTTAAAAAAGGGGATCTTCTAAAGTCTTGCTTTCCAACAGGCTGACAGAGCAGTTTAAGGCCTGCTGGAGAACACAGAGGTGAGGCCAATCACGGGAGAAGAGACTTGTCCTGCACCAAAGTGGCATAGGGAGAAGCGGGAAGGCTGTAAATTGGGGTGCATGGATTAACCGCAGCCTCGATGGTTCAGCACCTCCCAGGTGCTGCACAGGTGTCTGGAAGACCTGCTGGTTGTACAAAACCAATGGCAGAAACTCCAGCTGGTGGCAGGGGCTGCTTGCCGAGGACACAGCATCTCTCCTGCGTGACCCTCAGGGAGAGCAGTGCCAAAGATCACAGGGCATGTTGTTGCACAGTTATGTGTTTATGTAATCTCTTTGCACTGAGTGTGTGCCCATCTTTTCTCGTTTACTCGTTTGCTTGATCATTTGTCTCCATTTTGTCTCTGTCTGTCAGGAGGAGGAGGAGGATGTTGGAGGCCCCATGCTCTCAGTTCCCCTTGCACACTGCAGCCAAATCTGGAGGGTCCCTCAGCAAGGAAGCTGTCCCCTGTCCCTCTGCCTGTCTATTGTGCCTCACACACAGGACATGCACTTTTGTTTTCACAACTTTAGTTGGCTAGAATGGTTTTAATATTAAATGAAGAAACACGCACAACCCTACACTCTCAGGCCAAAATTTGGCCTCCAATGCACATACGGGGGGGACCCTATTTAATTAATAACCTTGCAACCCAAACACCTTCCCGGTGAGCAGCTGGTTTGGGGAAGCAGGGCGAGCCCTTCGGCCAGCCAGTCCCATTCCCTTGGGTCGTGGCAGCTCTTTCCTTCCAAACATTTGTTCCAGACCACGCTACCCAGACACACGGGTCCCTCTCCCTGCGCGGCTCAGCACCCATGCCCCGGCATCCTCCCCGTCTCTGCCGGCCGGAGCGGGCTCCCCCAGTTGCCTTTCCCTCCTCGGAGCACGCGGCCGCCGCTCCATTCATAAAAGCAGCGCGGCGGGGCACGGGGCTGCGCGGCGGGCGGGCGGTGCCGGCGGCGGGCGGGGCTGGCGCGGGGCCCGGGGAGCCCCCGCGGGGCGGCGCGGCCGCAGGAAGTGGCGGCGCGGGAGCCAATAGCGGCGCGGGGCTGTTACCGGGCGGGACGGGCAGATCTCGGCCGGGGCTCGCCCGGTCCCGCCGACACAAAGGGGACGGGCTGGGCGGTAGCACCAGAGCCGCCACCAGTCCGCCCCCGTTCGCCCTGGTGGCGGCACCGGGGGGGTCCCGCACCTGCCCGGGCCGGGGGGATTGTCCCGCCGCTGCCTGCCTGCCTGAGCCGCCATGCCCGCACCGGAGCCCTGTGGTGCGCGCCCTGCTGCCCGCCCCGATACCCAGCCACCCATCCTTGGATGCGGGATGCGCGCTGTGGCCGCTTCCGCCGCTCTCGCCCCCGGGGGCTTCCGACGGCGCTTCCTTCCTGCCCTCCCTCCCTCGCTCGCTCGCTCGCTCGCTGCCTGCCCGGCGCTCCCCTCCCCGCGGCGCCCGCCCGCTGCCGGCGACGCCGGGGCCGGCCGCCACTTTCTCATGATGTCATCCCGCCCCCGCCGCTGCGCGCCGCCGCGCCGCGCGGTCTCGCCGCGGGAGCGCGCATTCCTGGCGTGCCGCCGCCGCCGGTGCCCGCCGTAATGTTGCGAAGAGCAGCGCAGCGGGGACGCCACCACGGGAGAGAGCATGTGCCCCCCAAAAACCCCCACTCCTGGTCCGGGCTCCTCTGGACAAGAAGGAGAAGGAGCTGCTGGAGACGATCCGGCAGACGATGACGGATCTGGAGCGGTTGTCTTGTGAGGAGAGACTGAGGAAGCCGGCGTTGCTTTGGGAAAGACTGCGAGGGCATCTCATCAGTGCCTATAAAAATCTCCAAGGGATGCCAGCAGGAAGGTGCCAGACTCCTCCGTGGTGCCGAGCTACAGGAGGAGGAGCAATGGCCGTAAACACAAAATACAAGAAATTTCACCTCAAGGGGAGGAAGAACTTTGCATTGAGGGTGGCAGAGCTTTGGAGCAGCTGTCCGGGAGGACGTGGGGTCTCCCTCTCTGGAGACATTCCAAATCCACCTGGAGGTGTTCCCGTGTCACCTGCGGTGCCAAAACCCCCGGGCAGGCCGTGTGGGGCCCGTGAAATGAGGAATTTGATGGAGCAAAGCTCACAAAGGGTTTATGTAGGGGAACCATCACCAAGGTGGGGAGAGGCACGAGTCCGGGTGGGAGGAAAGACAGTAATGGCTGGGGTGTCCTGAGATGAGGAGATGCCACTGACGGGATTTACAGGCAGGGACAGACCCGGAGCTAATGGAATTCAGCCCAAATTTTCCCTGGGTAAGAACACGCCAAAGGGCTCAGTGCGGGGGGCGGAAGAAGCAGGGAGCAAGGTTTTGTTTTTTTCTTCATTGAGGGAAACCTGTTAGGCCGTGCCAGAAGCGAGCCAGTGGAGCAAGAGGCACCAGAGGAAGCCTGGCAGACAGTAACAAGGTGAATAAACAATGTATTTAAGCACCAGCATCCTTAAAGTGACATAGCGTTTTAGTGGAGAATATTTTGATTTTAGAGTCAGAAGCTGCAGTTTCTGTTTCACTCAGCTGACAGTATGTTTTGGAAATACATCAGCATGAAAATGGCTAGCATAGACACTGGGGTTTGGTATGGATATGTGAGGTAGGAAAAAGCATATCTTGGCCACATAGGACATTTTCACTTGAAAGTTTCTTTACAAGGTAAATAAACATTTTCTCTATTCCCCAAACTGGCACTTGCTCTTGTAGCATGGCAAGGCATCTCAAACGCACATAATAAATACCATTGGAAATTTGTTGTTGAATTGCTTATTTAGAAGGTTTGAAGTACAATGTTATTATTTTTCTTAACAAAAAACCAAAAACTCACAGAAGCAAAACACCAAACAAACAAAAACAACCCACTACACAGACAGAAGTTTTGTTGCAATTTTAGGCATAATTCCCAGTAAGTGACAGTTAATTGGTGTGGATCACATACGCTGCAGAAATGCTTTCTCAGAAAGGATGGTCTCTCATCATTTCTGTTGAAATGAAGTGAGATGGTGTCGTTAGGAACCTGGGGTTGTTGTGTGTTGATGTTTGCACCCTTCAGACCATCCCGAGGTCCTCAACCAGGCTGCTCCTTGGTTGTAAAGTGGGTTGGCACTTCTCTGAAGGACGAGTATGTGTTCTTTGAACCTTTAGTAAAAATAATTTGGCTCAGAACCAAGTCTAAAACACTGGATTATAGTTTTGACCTGAAGCATAGATGGCAAAATGATAAATTTGCATAACTCAGGCATTTTTCAAAGCCCATTATTCAATGGGAATAATACCATCAACTTCAAAGGGAGCAGGATTGAACCCATAATGTATAGTGCTAATGACTACAATCAAATAAACTCACTTTGCCTGGGCTTTCTAACACCTTTAACCTCGTGTGTCTGTACACTTTTATGTGTCTACCAAAGGAGTGGATTCAGGGTGCTGCCATTTCAAATCTGCAGCACCTGTGCTAGATTGGTGAAAACATAAATAGTGATGCAGGGTGACAAGATTTGGGGAATCTGGTCCACTTGTTTCCAGAAATCAGTAAAGAAAGTGAAGAATTGAGAACCTTGAGAGATGAGATTAGAGTCTTAGTGAAGCCTTCAGAAATATTTATATTTAATTTGGCAACTGGTATTTTCCTATTTACTGGAGGTGCAGCCTGATTTGATTAAAAATGAGTATAGAATAGCATATTTTTGGGGAAACACATAATGCTAGAATTACATCTTTGTATCCTATTTATTTTATATTCTTTTTGCTGTGTCTGGAGCACTACACAGAGTCAGCAGTAGCAGCTTGGTCTCCTCTGGTTGGTTCTTAACCTGACTCACTCTCCATGGAGTTACAGAAGAGGATGCAATGTATGATAATAACTTCCTATTTAACTCAAGTGAATTTCTTTTGTTGGGTAATTTTCATTTGTGTTTTCATCATTGACCAAATTGCTCAGATTTGCAACCTTGGACTGTGAATGCTTCTCTTTTCAGAGAAGAAAAATAAAAAGATGAATCATCTGCATGTATTCCATTTCAGAGGGATTAAAGTTAAAAAAATAAAAATAAAATATGAATGTCAGTTTTTATCAACAACTATATCAACCCAAAATATACACAGAGGTCTCCTCCAGCCACAAGCTGGTGGTGTCTGCTGTGACTGCTGACCACCAGAATGTCTTGAAATTAACAGATAATATCCCAGAATATTGAGCTGGGAAAAAGGAGGATCTGGAAAAGGGAAGTGGCTGCATTTTTGTTTGAAATTCATGATAAAGCTATGCCCCCATTTATCTCTCCTCTAAAATCAGTGTACAGTTGGAGTATATTCCCTTCACAACCAAAGTATTTCATCAAATCCCAGCTTTGTCTATGAGTTCAGGCTGTAGAAGGAAACTGGTTCAAAAAACAACTCCCAGAAAAATGTTGGAATAAAAGCAAGAGATTTTTCTTAAGAAATTACCAAGAATATTTTTTTCTTGTAGTAATCAAATGATGTAGCACAATGATTTGCACTGGGAAATGAAGCTAAATTGTGAATGGTTTAGAAGATAATTCAGGAAAAGACTGAAACATGTGCCTAAATTTAAATAAGTACACCAGAATTACTCATATGCCTAAAAATTAAATATATGTTTAAATGCACTGTGAAACTGGAGCCTAAGGTTATGGTTGAAAGTTAAGGCTAAACTAACCTAGACAGTAACTGTTACTGAAAGTCATTATTCTTCTCCTAGTTGACTTCCCTGAAATGCCCATCCTGGAGTAAAACTAACACAGCTTGTGACAATAACAGCTAATTCCTCAACAACTTTGAAAGCCATCCATTTCTCATAAAAATGAAAGTAAAAGTTTCAATGCTAAAATCCACAGAGATGGGCTGGAGTCAGCTTTTGTGCTAACATGCAGCCCCTGTTTGATTTCACAAGCTCCAGCCTGTTGGAGACAGAACAGTGGGGAGCAGTTCTCACGCTGACTGGGATGCTTTTATTTCCTGTGCTTGTGGGCTCTTCCATCCTGCCAGGAATATCCAGGGGGAAGGGAACAGCAGAGAAAATGTGTCAGTGAAACCAAGCTGCCTGCAAAAGTGAGAGGAGACAGGGTGTTTTGAGATGCTTGTCCCTCTCAGTGGGATGCAGGAGATGCTGGAATTTTGGGATGCCCACCCCTGAAAGACTAACTGGAATTTTTCTGGAATAAAGCCACAGAGGTTGAAGGGTATTGACCTAACACAAAGGCACATGGCCTCTTGGAAAGGCTGAGGCTTCCTGGACACACCCCAAGAGGTCATGGGCTGGGGCAGTTGATGCTTGCAGAGCTGTATCCTTGAGGATGGTGATAGCAGATCTCAGTCCCTCACTGCAGATACTGAAAGGCAGCAGAGGACCTCAGGTATCCTCCAGGCAAACTTTCTGTGGAAGGACCTGGGGGCCTGTGTATTTCCATCATGGACCATTTGTGGTGCTGCTCAGCACTTGGCTGCTTGCCTGTGAGGGCTTTGTGATAAGACCCTGAGCAAAGATCTAGCAGGTTTTTAATCAAATGTTTCCATTGGCTTTAATATGTTGTACCCATCAGATTAGAGTCACTCAGCAGAACTCCAGCCTTCCACACAGTGTCTCATTTATCCTTGCTCCTGCCATGTGCCCAGCTCCACTCTGCTGACATTGGTTCTGGTTGTGCAGTCCTGTTGAGAGGTTTTTTGGGTGGGGGAGTGGTGCAATTAGCCTGGTTGAAGCAACTAGGCCAAGGAACATCAAGCAGTAAAATAAAGTCTTGATGACATATTTGAACTCTTGGAGAGCATGGGTTATATAATCTGCAAGGTCACTGCTATTCTCTGGGAAAGTTTAAAATAATCTGCTCCTGTTTCAAGCTTAAAGGGCCCTTCTTGATAACTGTGAGATGCAAATTCAGTTTTTCTGTAAATATATGCTGTTGGTGAGTGTTTCAGACTATTTAGTACCTGAGTTTTTATTTCCTTTTCTTTTAACTGTTCATCAAATGCAAACAGAATAGAATTAGTTTTAATAAACAGAAAGAAAAAGTGACTCCAGTAAGGCTCCTTCTGCTACCAGAACTGAATGAAATACAGAAAGAAAAATAACAATAATATGAAAATGAGAAACCTACAAAGAACTTAAAAAATTCTTTTAATCATTTAAGCTGTCATCAGTAGCAGAAATAAGGAATTATATTTCAGACATGACTTCTACTAGGCATGCCTTAAAAAGAAAAAGGCAAATTGATAGTGCCTGAAGAGTCTGTGCCTGGGAATAAAAAAATGCAGAATTAGGCCCTTGGAAGCCAAATGCCTTTTCCACCTTTCAGTCTGTAGAAGAAAAGAAATGATGGCCCTTGATCTTTAGCAGCTCTAACAGATGGACTTGGGGAAGCAGGAGGAAAATAACATCAGTGACAGTTTTGCCTTTCTGTATTTCTGAAAAGTCAAAATGTTAGAAGCTATTCTATTACAAAGATTCATTATGAGTATGATTAGCTTAACAGTGTTCTCCTGTAATACAGATCATAAAGTCCTGTCAGAACAGAATCCAATGCTAAAAAGGTTTCATAATATCTTTCACAGACCATTAAGCTTTAAGGCTACAGTGTGGGAGTTTGTTACAAAGAGACCCTCTTACAGCAGCAGATACTTTTAAGTGAGAGGTATTTCCCACCCCAGGCTTTATTTGCTGCCAAGTCTGATTTCTGTCTATGTTTATGTTCCTATACGGGCTGGATTAGCTTGGCAGTGGGGTTGCTGCAGTGGCACGAGGAGAGCTGTAGGAAGGGATTGGGCAGGCTCTTATTTTCCTTTCATGGGAAGCTGAATATGTAAACTCCTGGCCATTTTATCCTTGTCGGTTGTGGCAAAGTATCCCCGCTCTGTTTCCCTCCTATTATAGTAACAGTATTACTCAGCAGGATGAGGCTCCCAGCATCTTTCATGCCACTCTCTATGCTTTTGGGAACAAGGATAATGCATTCTCTTGCCTCAGGGATTATGAATTCAGTGTCCTTAAGGAATATGCAGTTTATCTACAAAGCAATGCACTGCTTGTGCCATAAAAATCCCTTATCACCTGGTAGGAATATGGATTCAGAACCATTTGCTTGGCTCTCTGTAGGTATCAGAGTTTAAGAAAGGGATCCTATTACCTTGCCATTATCTCATGGCGCTGGTTGCTGGTTTTACCCTGGTATAATTCCATTAAGCTCCTTCTGACTCCTGTTGGGCAGGTGGGAAATGATTGTGTGCATGGACTTGATGAAGTTATAGTGATAGCAAAATGTGAGCAGGAGCCTCTGGTGGGGAAAATCTTTCATTTTCTATTGATAAAAAGTTTATGTTTAATCACTGGTTTGATTACATTACCCTTAAGAGTGGGGACTTTGGTGTGCTTTTCCTTTGCCATCTCCTGTTTGTGGCTCTGCTGGTGTCATTTTATAGAACCATAGCATCATTTAGGCTGGAAAAGATCTTCAAGTCCAACTGTTACAAAAGGTCTTACAGTGATTTCCCCTTACTGTAAGACTCCCCAGGAATTTTAGTCATATTACTCCCTGTTAATGCTTCCACAGTTGGAATGACCTCATTGGAAAGCAAAAATGTGGGTGAAAAAATGTGCTGGTTTGAAATCTTGGGGTTTTCTTCCACAGAAAATTGCTGATTCTAAGCATGGATCTACAGCCCAGGCAGCTGATGCCAGCAGTTTATGGTAAGCTTCCTCACACAGGATCCCACTGCACCTCACAAACTCACCAGAAACAACACCACTGACTTCAGGAGAACCAAGGCTGACCATGGCAGCTCCTCAGCACAGACTGTGTGGATCAGGATAGTTCCATCCTGAGCCACGGGAGCCAGTTCCATCTCTGGTGAGACACGTCCTAAGAAGATCAAGAGACAGAATGACAGAGGGAGAATTTTAGTTCTGCACTTAGGAACCAAAGGAAAGGCTGGGTGCTGTACTTTGGGAGGGCTCCCTCACAGAACTGAAGGAGCCTCAGCTGTTTTTGTGCTGAGGAGGATTTGGTGGCTGGGCTCGGTTAGGAGTGGCCACGGTACACGGTGATGGAAAGGGAGCAAACCCCCTCAGGTCTGGGTGCTATCACAGTGCCTCTAGCCTCCTAAAAATCCAAACTATACCCACTTTGACAAATCATTCACTGCATAGAGGGACAATCAGTCCCAAACCAGGATAGACTGGGACCTTCGGTGGTATTAGCCTCAAGATAAGGAGGAGACTTGCCAAGGCAGGTGGTGGTTTCACTGCATGCCTTGCAGGCAGCCCTTGAGGCATCCACCCTTTTACAAGTCACCAAGTCATCCTTAGGAAAAGTCACTGCTAAGATTTACCCACTGGAAAGAGCAGGCAGGAGTTGAAAGAGGGCAGGGGCCAGGGCACAGGTCTGTTACCCCACTCTGAGTTCAGCATTTTGTCACTGGCAGTGACCATTGTGGGGTGCTGCTTCAGACAGCACTGTCAAACTTTCAGTCCTCACTCCAGTGCAGATGGCTGGAAACACCAGTCAGACACAGGTCTCTTCTGCTCCAGTGCATCTTCTTAGCAGGAAAACCAGATTCTCAGCTCAGGCTGGATCTTCTTTCCTGCTCTTCTGACAGAAGAATGTTTAGAAACCCTGTCTGCCACCTTTACACCCAAGCTGAGGGAGCCCAACCAGCTCAGGGCCCTGACTCCATCCATGGCATAGTTATCTCATATGTCTGGTTCAGCTGATTAGGGGAGAGATGCAATTACACACAGATATGCAATTTTGGACTAGTTTAAATGATATCACACAATAGTAGTAATGATAATGATGATAATATCTTATGCCATATGTGAGAAAAATTAGCTATTGTCTCAGTACCTGACAAGCAGCACAAATGCAGTGTTATGTAGTCAAGAGGGAGAATACAAGTTACTTCACTCATTTTCATCCCAGCCTAGGGCTTAAATCCAGGAGACAGAATCATCCACATGAGAAATGTGGCATGAAGCATCAGCTTGGGCTGATAGGAGATGCAGGCTCCCACACAGCCCACAGGATGATAGCACTATCAGATGAAAAGGTGTTATACACAACTGTGTAGCCTTGCAGCCTCAGCTGAGTATCTTTGCAATGGTTTCCACATCACTTAACAGCTTGTTTAACCTATCATGATTAGCCAGCAGGCTCTGCAAGAATTTCCCACAATCAGTAAAAATGCAGCAGAAGGCCTAAAGAGCCACAGTGGAGGGCAAGCACAGTGATAGACAGTCAGTGCATGCTCATGCCTCTCCTGAAAAGTACCCGAAGCTGTCTGGGTTTCAAAGGGCTGTAAATTCATTGCTAATATTTTAGTTTCAATCCTTTCCACATATATTGCAGACGGGTTTACGAAAAGCAGCAGAAATCTTGATCATTGAGGTCCTATTATGTGTGTGGTGGAGATTTGCAAAGCCACCGTTCTTTCTCAGGCTTCACAATTAATCAGCTATCTCCCTTTGATTCTCAGAAAAAGACTTGATCATGAATGATTGCAGCGAGGTCTTTTGCTTGAGTCTGAAAAGAATGTGACGGTGAACAAACACCTTATCTGGTATACCAACTTACTTTATATTAAGATCACCTACAGAAAGACATCATGTTTGTTTTATGATGCTTTTCACCTCCTTTTTGCCATGCACCTTTGGCTATTTACTCCTTTGCAAAGTTTGGCAATTGGTAATGGATGTGGAGCCATGCAAACTAGAAAGTTTCCCTCTCTGTTTTTAAGACCAATGGTTTCTTCTCATTCTAATTGCAAACCGCTTTCTTTATCATGAAAATTTCAATTTCCATAAATAGCCATACTGAAGTCTAAGTAAATGCTCAACAAAACCAAAAAACAAAGTCAGAGGAAGTATAATCTGCAGAAATAACCCAAATGCATAGCCTGATTTCTTTCAGGAGGTGCTGAGCACCCCTGAGAGCTGCTTGCATTGATAAAGTTCAGCAATGGAGGTGCAAAAGCATTCTACAAGGCATCTTTAAAACAGCCCCTGTGAAGCCCGCTTTCTTAGATCAAAGTCCAAATCTACGCTCTATCAAGCCATGGAACTTTAGTCACAGAGATGCAGGAAGGAAGGGCTGGCAGATGAAGGTGACAGATAGCAGAAGTGTATCTTAGATGAGAACTCTAGTTACTTAAATGCTGTTCAGCTTAAATATTGCCTTTCCATAACTTAATTCCTGGAAACCCAAAAATATTATTCCACTCAGAGAGCTGGCACAGGGTACGTCAGCAGTGATGTAATATTGACAGACAAATACAACCATTGTATTCACAAATGTTTTTCTTACAGAGCAAAGAGCATTGTGGCAGCATATACTTACTGCCAGCATGGTAGACTGCAATGTAATCAGTGCCTTGGATGCATTGGGAGCACAAAGAAAAATAGATTAGCTAACAACCAAATTGTATTTATCTTGCTTGACAGGGCTCGCTTAATTGTGAGTCACTTTGTGATCCAAGGGCGCCATGCCGGTGCTGTGGGCAATGGCTGCTGCTGGGAGGAGGAGCTGGAGCAGCCCATGTGTTGCAGAGCCAGGAGTGTTGGCCTGTCTGAGGCAGCAGCGTGAGCACTAATCCCCAGGGATGCAGTGCCACATTCCCTGAGCTGGGAATGCCAGGGGCTTGGCCTCGTGGGCTCCTTACAGATCTCATGGAGGCTTTGAGTGCGGATCCAAGGCAAGATATGCTGTCCATGTTCTGCTGACTGCAGCATCCCTCACCTCCAGAGCACAGTCCTTCCTCTGCTGACCCCAGGAGCGCTGGGAGCCTTGGGATGAAGCCCAAGGTCGGATCAGCCTCAGCCACTCTTCTGAACCCTGTCTGTCTGTCCGGAGGTGAGGGCCTCTCAAATGACAGCACAGGTATGGATAGCACCATCACCAGAGCTCGGGACAGCCCGGTACCCCAGGGATTTCTCCAGCTGCCTGTCTGGCTTTGCTGGCCACACTGCTCCAACACAGCAAGCTCAGATCCATCTCCATGGCCTGCGTTTCCTTGGGATACTATCCGCAGCACTGACGGATCTATTTGTTGGTAATCAATGGGGATGCGCAGGAAATTGTATCCCGCAGCACCGCTGCTTTGAGGATTAAAAGCGCCTCGGCGTTCTTAATGAGAGTAATTAACTTGTTTGAAAATAGTTGTCAACTTAATATTAAATAAGAAAGCTTTGCGCTAGGGTCATTCGGGTTCCGGGTGAAAACCTGCTATGGAAGACAAATATTCAAAGCAAGAATGGGCATGAATGTGATTGGGTTTGGTTCTGATCAAGTTTACATGTGTTTAAAGGCCCAGCCCAAAGCCTGTGAAAGTAATTTGGAATAAATCAGCTGGAGCCAATGGGATTACCCTACTACCAGCCCCTTATGGGTGAGATCAAACCCTAGATCATTATCTCCTTGTGGTTTTCCGTTCCGCACACTGAGAGGGAGCCGGTGTGAAAGGCCATCGATTGTTTTGTAAAATATCCTTTGGATTCAGGAGGAGCCTGCCTGACTACAGGATATGGCCCATAAAGCCACCGGGGTGGTGAGGATTCCTCCCTCTGGATGTGCCGCATCTGCACAGCTTTGCCGCCAGAGGTAATCAGAGTTAACAGAGAGCCAATTGACTGTGTGCGACGGAAAGCCCAGCCAGGCATTAAAACGCAACAGAAATGATGGGCTAAACCACCACATTTTTCAGGGAACGCTTATGGGAGATAGTTGTCTCTTGTCACCTTGGTCTCCTGCTCTTTCATCAGAACCAATTACTTAATTTCTCTTTTTGTGTGTGATGGTGGGTGATGCTTTCATGGAAAACGAGACTATGGAAATACTGAATACCGGTAAGTCAGAAAAAGGGAAGGATGCAAACCTGCAGTTTTCCCATGGCCTGAAAATGACTCCCTCCCTGGCTTAGGGCAGCCACAGGTATGCTGTTAATTTTAAGTCCTCTTGCCAGAAGGCTATAAAATGTCTTTTCATTTTATGTTACATAAGTATCCAACAAATAAGAAAACTGTTATTACAAAGGCAACCACACCGAAAAAAATATTTCATTTACTCTGAAAACCTTCATTAAAGACTTCTGATGTCTCTGGAACTTGCTGAACACTGTTGGAGAGGAAAATCCATTGGATTTTTTTTTTTTTTTTAACAAGCAAGTTTGATGCAACATCAAATTGGAATGCTGTGAGGAACCAACTGTGTGATAAATTTACTGTTAATCATGGTGTTAATTTACTCTCAATGAGCTTCTATATTCCTTCAGCTTAACAGGCAGCATTCTGGAAAACAGTGCTAATATCAAGCACTCTCTGATTAAACATTTCAATGATCCTTCTGAAATAAAAGTTCGATGCATGTCAGGAGTGCAAACTGTGAGGTGCTAAGCACATCTTAAGACACAAACTGAGTCTGATGATGCTCAGGACTGGAGATAAAGTGCTCAGGAGCCACAGGAAGGGTCTTCAAAATCCTTATGCTTTTTGTCATCAAGGAAATAATTCTGCTTGGCTTCACTGGGTACTGAATGTTTGCTTTGCACTTCGACCCGATTTTCACCAGGATAATAAAGTGGTTTTGTGCCAGTGAGGTAAGGCACAGGAGGATGCCTCTGTG
This sequence comes from Sialia sialis, assembly GCA_009812075.1. NCBI lineage: Eukaryota > Metazoa > Chordata > Aves > Passeriformes > Turdidae > Sialia > Sialia sialis. The sequence goes on from VRYO01001269.1 coordinate 40,765,784, forward strand.
GAGGTGATTCAGTACACATTCAACACACCTTCAGCAATTCAGGCATTCTTCCTGAAGTTGTTTAGTTGAGTTATACCCTTCTACATCTCCACAAATTGATTAGCATTAGGTATATTTAAAATATGTCCTAAGTCAGTTAACTTTCAGGCAGTAAGGCATCCTCACCTGCTCCTTTCACAGGGAAAAAAAAAGCCCCAAACAATAGAAAGGTCCATGTGGGTGTTGACATCCTGCTTGTGAACCAATATTGTCACAAGCAATAAGCTTGGAGAGAACAGCCCAATCAATGAATATGAACTGATTTACACTGAGCTAAAATTAGATCCAATATCCCTATTGAAGTTATTACAATTAACTAAATGAACACACAAGCTCAGATAATTAATTTTGTGGTACCATGATGCCTCGAGGCCACATCTGAAACTAAGACATCTATGCTAAGTACTGAAAATAGATCCCAAAAGATACAACCCTGATTATGAACAGCTTGCTGCTCATATAGAAAAAAGGAACAAAGGGCTAGGGACAGAAATCATTCTTTATTACCTCCATGTCAGAAAACCTGGCCCAGAGAAATGGAATTGCCTTGCCCAACACTATAAAAAGTATTTGGCAAGAATGAGAAGCAAATGGGGAACATCAGTATCCACTTCACAGGAGCTTTTGCTTTCTGAGGTCTTTGATGAGCCTGTGTCCTGTGCACCTCACCAGAGTGAAACACACCTCAGCTCCCTATAAACCAATTATGTTTCTTCAGGAAAATTTCAAGGCCTCAAATGCACAAATATGTGAGCATCCACATCTCCGCTGACTGCTTGCACTTGGTTCAAGAGCTCCTACATATTATTCCTTATACCTGGGAGTCCAGCTTTGTACATTTCAAAAGTATATTTCAAAATCAGCTGTGTAGAGAAATCTTCACAAATCTCACTGAAAGGGGAGCAATTGTGTCTTGTAAATCTTATAGTGGCATCTTCAAGTTTTACAGTCCCAGACATTTGCTTTGACTTTTCTCCCTCTGCTGTCTCTCAACCTTTCAAAATCAATGATAAAATGGTGGTGGCTTTAATTTAATCTAGCATTGCATCTTCTCCAGAAAAACAGTGCATAGTTCTCAAAGTTCCTTTCCCCCTTTTTCTGCAGAGAACAAAACTGAGAAGAACTGAAAATATGAGGTTTCAAAAGCACTGTTCCTATGTCTTTAACCTCAGATTTTTGTTCCAGACTTTGATAGGTTCATTTTGCAGTCAATAAATTACTGTTTAGGTTTGAGGAGGTTGGAAAAATTGACTCAAAACAAATAGTCTGTTCTTCTTGTAATCTTAACTATGGAGGTATTTGTGGTGATTCTGTAATGAAGATTTCCTTTTCCAGCAGTTTAGCTATAAAGTATGTGAATCATCGAATCCATCTGGAACTCCAACAAGTCAATGTCCATGCCATCTTCCTAGCCATAAAATTGTTTTCTGCCTCTTTGCTAGGCTGAAAGTTCTAGGAAAGGTCCTATTGACAAATTACAGAACATAATTTTTTCCCCAGATAGCCACATATCTGAAACAAAATTTTCCTTTGGGTAGCATGGATATATAATTTGAATGCGTGCTTATTTCCTAGTTCTGGAATATTAATTTACCTGAAATCCTGCAGGTGTAAGAGCCATATTGTGAACTGAAGACAAAGATGGCCTGGACATCTCCCTTTTTGATGCCTCCTGGCTGAGAGAGTGAAGAAAAAAATATTCCTCTGATGCAAGAACGAGGTTTCCAACCATGGAAAAGCCTTTAGAGACACAAGTGAGGTTTTGATCCCTAGCCCCAATGTCATCCATCTTGGAAAACATTCTGGTTTTATTATTTCAAACAAGTTAGCAAGAGTGAGGTGGGAAATTGCAGTTTCAAAACAGGCATCACTGCAGCGTTTTCAGCAAAACAGTGTGTGATTTCAAAGGGAAATCTATTATTGATCCTGCATCCCTTTGAAATTCCTTCAGGCCCCAAGACCTCTGCCTGTCCCAGTGGTTTAGTGCTCAGACCTGGAGCACACAGCTGCCCCACAGGTTGCACATGGCTACAATAACCCAAAACCCAGGGTGCCACTGTGAACAGAAGTCTTCAGCCATGAATGAGAGATATTTTCCACTTTCAGCTCCGTGTCATATGAATGGAAATTATGCAACTCACTCAGCTGGTGCAGTTTGGAGCTGTGCATTTGCTGGTGTGAACAGGAACATGGGAGCTGTTTTCTGTTTCCTATGTTTGAAAGCAGTGCAAACACGATCCGGGCCCTCTGCAGTGCTACTCGCTGACACTCTTTCTTTGGAAAGCAATTCGGGAAGAACAACAAAGAATTCTTCCTCAAAGAAAAGGTTGTGGTTGCCTCGCCAGCTCTCAAAATTAAAACTATGTTCCAGTCAAAAATGCCTATTCAGGCTGACATCAAAGAGAAAAATGCTAGCAGGTCAGGGAGTTTAATTTCCATGGCATTCGCATTTGTGATTCACATGTCGGGCGCAGTAATGACTTACATGCCCATTGGCAATAATGGAACAGAGGGTCAGCACAAAGGGAAAGGATACCGAGGTGGCCGTGCTGGGAGGATCCCATGTGGGGTGGGACGCGTGGAGCCCCTTTAAGTCGGGGGTTGTCACTCGGAGCATGGGCTGCTGGTCTCTCACTGCAGTGTTCCCATCAATGAGAACCTTGTGGAGCCCCCAGGCCTGGGTTGAGGCTTTTGGGAATGGTGCTCATGGGGGTCCTGATGCCAGAGGGCTCCTTTTCATTGTCGAGAGACCAGGTCCTTTTAAATACACTGAACATAGCGGCTGATTCCCAAAAATCTGGGTCTTGGGGCATATTTCCTGAATCCTTTGAGGTGTGGTTTCATACCAACTTTGTAACTTCCCAAAATCTCCAGTCCAGGTGAAGGGCTGTGTCATGAGGTTTGAAATCCGGAGGTATGGTATGTAAACTTTTTAACAGTGTCTGTATATTCTCCTACTACTCCTTATTTGCTTTTCTCATGGGACGATCCAAGTAGGTATTACACAGTGTTGATAAATAGATTCTCAGCCCATTTCATTTAACCATTACTGCATTTCCATATCAAAGATTTTACACTTGGCATGCCTGAGCCTATTTTATTTGTAATCTGTTCTCAAATGAGGAGTTTGGAATGTTTTTTTCATTATGTGTTTCATCTGCTATGTACTGCCCTCGTGTTATTTTTTAAGATGAGATCTTATACGCTACCTGAAGTCATTCTATAACTCATTGGCTCTTATTTATTCTGGCCTCCTAATCTAACACCATTTCTGTGTTGAAACTTGTTGCTATTTTTTTTCCAAGGATACACCATAGCATGTTAAGCATGTGCTCTATATCAAAGTGCAAATATAAACTAGTTGATAGTCTCTAGTCACACCCTGGATAGGTGTGGCATTTGGGAATTTTTCACTTGCTGGCTGGAAATCAGAATGTGCTTAACATGGTTCCACACTCAGGATCTTGATTGGGAGAGAGCTGGTTGGGGCTTTTTGGGGTTTGGGTTTTGGGGTGGCTTTTTTTTTTTTTTTCATTTGTGTTTGTGTGTCTGTGTGTATGTTTTTTGAAGGGTTGGGAGCTATAAGTACTGTTTCCAGAAACAGATTTTTACATGTTTGGCTATATTTAGAGCTGCAGTCGGGAGATTTGAGGGTGCGATAATCCAGTGCCTCACTGTCTTTCCTTTTCTCTTTGTATCACTTTGTGATGGACAAGCTTGATTCTAGTGTCAGCCTAAGGCATGATCCAGGGCTGCACCACTCCAAGAGAAACTCTGAGGAGGAAGTATGACTCAGAGAGATGCAATTCCTTCCACAGATCCTCCTTGTTCCAGCCAGGGAAGTAAGTTACTTGGGTGTTTGAGCTGCTAGACTAAAGCTTGCTTCTCCCCGGTGCTCACAAGCCTCAGCTTGCAGGACAGAAAGAAGAGGGACCAAAAAGGCCTGTGCCAGGATGAGGTGCCACCAGCCTGTGAAATGGTGGCACCACTCAAGCCCCCTGTGGTGTTTCACTGAGAGCAGTCATCTCCCAGCCACCCACCTTTAATACTAAGAGCAAACCACCCACCTTTCTATACTCAGAGACTGGCAGAGAATTTGCAGGAAATCATTTTCTCACTGAAACAGAAACACTAATTAGGGCATTCCTGGAGAAAATGTTCAAAATCAGTATTTCCTCACTCGTAGTGCAACTCTGAGGCCTGAGCATGTCCACTGATACAGGATCCGTTTGCAAATAGTGCATGTGACTCTTTCACCTGCCTGACATTCTGCTCAGCATCAACATACTTTGGGGAAAAATGGAAAATAATAATAACAATCATGAAATTAAAGAAAGGCTTTTTTTGAAAATGCTTTTTCATGGATGGCAGAAATGCTGTACTGTGGAGGAACCTTCAACTGAGCACTATTTTAAAACAATTTTTAATATGGCAGTAAAATACTGTGGTGAGATAGTGTCAACTGAGAGCACAGACTAAATACTGAAAGGTAAAAGGGGCCAGGAAAACAAGAGAGAAATGTATCCATATGCACGACAGCTAGATGATCCAGTTAGGAATAAGACCTTGTTATTAAACTCTCTAGGAATTTACCAGGGATAAGTTTTCAAGAAGTATTTTGCAGCTTAAAAATCAAAAACAAAACAAACAAACAAACAAAACCTAAAACCACCACCACCAACAAAAACAACAACCCCCCCCACAATGAAACAAAACCAGGAGCAAGAATCAACTTCAGAAAACAGATCTGGCCCTCATGTGGTGTTCAGCAGCACAGATAAACACATTCACACTTCCTGCCCAAGTTATATCAGTTTCAAAAATAGCCTGTAAAAGAAGATTCAGGCTATTGGAGCAACTTCTGTTTTCAGTAAAGTGGACTGAAACATGGAGCTGAATTTATACCTCCGTGTGTTATTTGAGGCACCCACATGTACAAAAATCATCCTTCTGCTCTGAGCTCTGAATGGCATCAGTGCTAATTCACCTGGGTACCTGACTGAGATCTCCAGAGAGATACAGAAAGAGAAATACCATTCACTTTAGCTGAACACTTTATTCCTACACTGAAAATAAATGATGTAAAGGAAGTCTGCAGTTCAAATGTGCAAGAGTTGCTTTTGTTTTACATCAGTTTATTCAGGTATTTTAAACAGGTTTAGTTAAAACAATCAGTTGAGCCTTTATGATAACTTTGTAAGAAAGCCTTATGTGGCTAATTCTTAAATATCATCAGACAGCAGGCTAATTGTGTCCGAGTGCACATTATTGACCCAGGTTGCAGATAACTTCCTGTGTTGAAACAATGAATTGAGAGCGATATCCTCATAGACTAGGAAATATCATCTTCCAGTCCTGCTGGGTCTTAAAGTAATCTGTGAGAACCCCCTTCAGCCCAGTCTGCCTGTGCTTAGCCAGTTATTAGGCACATTCAGAATACAATAAATTCATCCTACACCTTCTAAACTACTGGATAGGTTTGAGTTCACACAGCCAGCTGATTTAATCATACCTCTGGTACTAAGAAAAACTGCCAGAAATGTTACCTGTATAGATATGTAATAAATAGACTTGGATGTGTTTAATCATACAGATATGCAATGGGCACCTTTATCACTTTCTCTATCACCTGTCCTGTTCTCAGTGCTTAGCCATATTCCTTTTGAAAGGGGATAATACTTTGAAAGAGCAAATGTTCACATTTCTGGACACCTAATCAATCAAAAATATGTCAACAGAATTGTAAGTGGACCAAGGTATGAACCCTTTTGAACAGAAGTAAATTCAAAATAATTCCATGAGGTCAAGTCAGGGGAGAATTTACTCTCCCCGATAAGTAATAGAATAAAAATGGATAGATGATTCACTGTGAACAGTTCAGTGAAATGATTATCTGTTTTGTATAGCCTTCCTTTTTCTTTTCTCCATATTCCTCTTTCTCTTCCTCATCCCCTTTTTAGCCTTTTCCGCCTTGTAATGTCACTCAGAGAAGAGTAAGAACCAGAGTGAGACAGAGTGGTTTGGAAAGGATAAAAACAAGCCACTGCTGGAAGTGCAGAAGATGGTGAAATACCATAATCCGTATTGATATCTGACATGGCTGACAAAGGAAACACTCGTTCCTTGTATTGTCTGGGTTCCTGAGTGTGCCTCTTGCTCCTTTGCACAATACAGCCCAGATAAAATGCAGCTGCAAGAGGGAAAAGGTGACACTGATCCTGCTCTAAATAGGGGTCAATACTGTGCTCATCACTGCAGTGTCTGAAAGCAAGACATACTATTGCTGCTGCATGACAAAGTTCATGGAATATCAAGTGTTGATAGTCTGTGCTCAGGGTCTGTAAATGTAGGTACAAATGGGTCACATCCACAGCTGGCATCTGTCTGGCTCCAGATCTGGTCCAGTAAGTTTCTAAAGAGTAGTTCATGACAGACCATTGAAAACTTACAAAGAAAGTCACAGGGCACATGACAGAAATGTCCAAGTGGGACAGCACAGTAAAAGAAAGAAATCCTGTGGGTTCATTTCTTTAAAGCATAGAAGTCATTAATAATTTCTATTCTTTTCTATTTGAAACAGGTGCCTGACAGCATTTGCTACATAACTGCTTTCCTAACCACACAGCAACTAAGTTGTGGGCCCCAGAACACTCATGCTTCCAGATATTAATAAACAATTTCCTTCCTTCACTATGTCAATGAAAGCACGTTAACATTCTTAGCATCTGGTTTCGGTAGGGAAATAAAACACTGATGGTTCCACACTTTATGAATTCCTTCCCCCCAAAAAAATCTTTCTTACTGCTTATCTACTCAAGTGAGGCTCCAGAAGCTGGAAACCTTGGTGTGAAAAGTTTCAGTGGCCTTCCAGCTGCCACTTACGACGCAGAATGTTGCTCGTTGTCAGACTAAGAAAGTGGTCTCTCCTGTCGCGCTTGTCCGCTTATCTCCCTGTGGAACCGAGTGGCATTTCCCACGTCAGCCCTTTCCTTCCAGAGGTCGGCTGTCATCCTGGCGGGGGCTGCAATTATTGGAATGCCAGCCAGCAGGTGGAGACGCATGAAAGCAATCCCAGTGCATGGACAGCCTGCCTCCACATCGCATTCCCATAGCCCCGGCCAAGCGCTCCGGCGGGCCACAGCCAGAAAATACCGCGATTGGCTCCACGGAAAAGCTCAGAACTCAAATCTTGGATTGCTGTCAGAATATGCGACGGAGCAGCCCCGGCGGAGAAGCCGTCCAGCACCTTTCATGTCTCAGCGACTCGTGGAGGCAGCGAGGGAGGGACGCTGGGGGCTGACTCTGGCCTGGCCTTGATTCATTCAGTTTGTTCAACAGTTTGGAGCTCCCTGTCAGCATCAGCTGTGCCGAACGGTGCAGGAGCCACACACGTGTGCTGCGGGCTAGGCACATTCCCTGCTGGCCCTGCTGCGCAGCCTCCAGAGCCCCAAATGCATTTCCACCCAGGGTCTGCAGTCTCCAGAGCCCCAAATGCCTTTCCACCCAGGGTCTGCAGTCTCCAGAGCCCCAAATGCCTTTCCATCCCACCCACTTGCTGCAAAAGCAAAGCCCGGGATGGTGTGGAAGAAGCTCCGCTTCCTCTGCTTCCTTCACAACTCCTCCCACCCCGTGTTTCCTCTGTCGGAGTGGAAACACCATTGTGTTGGGTATTTCTGAAATGTGCCTGCAAAGATCAGGAAGTGCAGAGGGATGCAGAAATATGAGGAGGAGGAAAGGTAGTTTGGGAGTTATTTTGGGAGGGGGGAGCTATTTACATGAGTTTGGGAGCAAATCCAGGGATAATTCTGTTTCTTCAAGCCAGTGGTTAAGTTTCTAGCTCTAATCTCTCTAGAAATGATAAGAAACTGCAGTACTGGGTCTGCAGAATACCTGATGTGAACTGATTGCCTTGAGTGGAAATATGCACACAATGGGACCCAAGCCTAAATACCATACCATACAATGCTGGCGAATCCTTCCCATACACCAAAAATGATTGCTTAGGCTGTGAAAGACTAATTTTAAGTGATAGCACATGTCAGCATCTACATGGAGGTATGGAAAGAGGGAAGGAGATGGTGTAAAATTAGGAGAACTTTGAAAGTTGCAAAAATCACCTGCAGACATTTTGAGAGATTTCAGTGTTTCAACACATGATGTTCTGTTAAATTATGTTCATTGTGGAGATACCTGAAAGCATAGTGTCTTGTTTTACAGCTCCAGGCCCACCCCCGCAACACTTTACCATTTGTGATAAGTTTACTGGAGTTTGTTATTTTTCCTTTAAATGAGAAAGGCTCTTCAAATCTTGAAAAATCCAGTTTCAGTGTCCCAAAAGCCATGTATTTTGCAGCCTTTCCATCCTTCTGGATTCTTCTCCTCCCCCTCCTCACTGCGTCTTGCACTCTTTTCTTTGGAGAGCAGGGTTTAACATGCCATTGAGGAGATAGCCTGTATGCAAAGTTCCTCAAAAATAAACACACTTCAGGAACAGATTCACCCCAGTGTGCTTCCAAATGTGGAGAACACATTCCATCTGCACCCTTATCAGCTGGTCAGTAGCTGGGATGTTGAATGAACATTCCTTAAAGTGAAGACATACATTACTGCTCGGCAGTGATTCACCAGCTTCCCAACTCTCTCTGCCCAGGAGCAGTTGAGCTCAGAGTGACTCAGGCTGGGAACTTTGAGAATACTGTGCAGGAATTTGCCACACTGAGCTGCAAAACACTCTTCAGGTGACTTCTCTGATGGTTAAGAAGCCCTGTGTTCATTCAACTCAGGTATTATTCTGCATTAGCTCTCCTTTTAAAAGTTTGTTATATTTTACCTTATAAATTATACATAATTATAAGAGGTGTTTTTTTAAAACTATCTCTGATTTTCCACTCAGGTTTGCAGCACTGTGACATCAATGACATCTGGGATGTCACCCTGACAAAAAAATCTGAGGCAATGTGAGCAAGCTTGTCACACACCCTGCCTAGGATAATGTTACTGATAAAACAAATTATCACCATTATTCTTTGACCTAGTTTTTGGCTTGTAAAAGATTACATCTAAATTCTCAGCCAGAGACTGAAGATACTGTTTCTTGATCTATAGGATTGCCTTGAAAGAATTAGGATTTGTCTTAGGTGACTCACAGATTGCTCTGATGAAGGATGTGTGCTTTGGTTTGCTCTCAGTGCATGTCTATTGCTCTCTGTGTGCATATATATCCATAAATATATTACATATACACAAAATAATTGGTTTGCTTTCATGACATACCCTTTAGAGTCTTAATTTCTTTGAGGGATTGCTTTTTAAAGAACCACTATTAGTCAAGCAAAAGTTACTGAGACAGAAAGAAACTACTGAAAGTATTTGTAATAGAGGACAGTATTATTTAGGACAATGAGATAAGGGTGCAGGAGAGTAGAAATTCAAGTGCTGAATCATGTGGACATGCTTAGTATGTAGTTGGTAAATTGTTTAATCTACTCAGTTCCTTGTTTATGACAGGAGGACAAAGCTTAACAGCCTTGTTAATAAAATACAATCTATGAATCCATATGAATGAATATGGAGTGTGGTGATGAAAGTGATGGTAGCTTACTCAGAACTTACTCAGTTGATCCCCCACAGACAGACTTTTATGCTGGATCCTGCCTTAAACAATATTCTGTTGACGATCTCTTAAAATGTTGGTCTCTGTGGTACCTCTTCAAACTGAAATTACGTCCTCACTAGGTTGTGACATAAGACAATGAAATGAAACTAAAGGCATAACTCCAAATGAACAGTTTTTGGGCAAAATAGGTCTGTAACAGAGAAGTGTTTGCACCCATCAAATACGTTAATGAAGGAATACAATTTTTTGAAGCATCAGTTTGAAATATATTTTGGAAGAACCTAAATTTGCTGTACAAGCACTGTTCAGCTGCAGGCTATGAATCCTTAAGATCTACTTCCAGAGAGTATCAGGTGCTATTTAACATTAAATAAGGATTTTCTTTCAATCTGAAATTCAATTGCCTGTATTTTCTCTACCCCTTCCTCAGTTCCCAGAGTTAGGAGGATGTATCTTCTACCTGTATATTAATGGCAACATTTGGTTTATGTTACAAACTTCTCTTCCCACAAGTACATGGTGGTGTTGTGTGGAACGCATATTCCCATAATAATTTCATATATTTTCAGTCTTTAAACTAAAGTTTATATAATGAAAATACAATATAATTATACACATAGGAGTTCTGGTTTGGAAGAGGTTCAGCAGAATTCTTTGATGAAACAAGCCCCTGACCACAAAAGCTGCATGCAGTGATTTGACAGTCAAACGTATAATCACTTACTCTAAAGGCAGTGTCACCACAGTAAGAGCAGCACACTGAAATCCCTTCTGTCACTTTTGGCCAACAAGTGACAAATACTGTAAACCTAACCGAAATATGTCCTTGAATAAACTTTGAGGAACTTTTAAAAAAGGTGCTTAGGGGTGGTGAGTTATATAAGGAAATGAGAATGCAAGAGATGTTTTTATACAGGGTTATTTTATGATACTAATTGAGTTCTTATCAGCCTGGTCCCTTTTTTTAATTTTTTTTTTTACTCTGCACCCATTTCTAGTACCCAGACATGGACAATATGAGGGTTGTCAGAGAGAAAAATCATCTCATTAGACTGAACAGAGATGTCAAAAATCTGTGAAGTTCAACACCTTATGGTTTAGGTGAGATTTGCAATTTGGTGCTCCTGCCAGCATCTCTCCCCAAAATACCTGAACCCTTTTTCACTCCACCAAATCTGTCCCTTTGCGCAGAAAGTTCATGGGCGAGATGCTCCGTGGGTACAGCATTTTGCAGCTCCACTGAGAGCAGCAGGATGATGCTGATTTACACCAGATACGGATCTGGTTTACAGCATGTCTCAATCTGAATTCACAAAGCATGGAGTAATGTTAAACAAGGAAGTGACTTTTGTGAAAAGCATTTTGGAAAGGAAAACCAAAAATGATGGATGTACCACTGGGGCAGAGGGAGTGGAGCTCGCCTCAAAGAAGACCTTGTAGAGCTGCCAACCTTCCCACAAAATGTGCTGCTGCCCTCAGAGAGGAGGGGGAGGTTTCCCCAGGACAAATGCTGCCACACCAAGCACCCTAATAACCACTTTGTAGATATTTTAATGTACCGTCACATCAAAACCAGTCAGAACTCCCAAAACATTTGAATTTGACCCATTACTGATTAATGGAAGGAGGAGAAGGAGAATGGGTGGGAAGAATAGTTATTGTGAACTGCCATAACACTGGGCAGCAAGCCATGCTATTCAACAAATGAGACAATACATTAAAAAACAACTCTGTTTTCAGGGGCTTCTATATATATCAAGAGCTTGATTCACAGACCACTGAAGTTAATGGGAATCTTTCCTGTAACTTTACTGGCTACTGGCCCTGCTATTACAAAAGAGGAGTTAATACAACTTTGCACTTACTTGGTGCCTAAAGATTAGAAAATTGAAAGCTTGAATAAAACATCAATAGTCAGTTGCTAATTGAAACTAATTACTATGAATGCACACTCATGTTGCCCACCTGCCTGTAGTGTATTTTACTATTGGAGCTATTAGCATGAACTAATAGCAGAGAAAAGATTTAGCAAAAGACAAAAAATACACGTGATGACAAGAAAAATAGTTAACAATTCGTGTTTCACCTGACATCTAAAGCTCTGCAAACATAATTAGTTGGGGGGTTGGAGGGGAGAAATCTGATTTTCAAATATTGGGTACCTTTTAATGGCTTCTTTCTGTTTCTTTCCCTCTGGAAGCAATTAGTTTAATCATATTACAAACCTTATGTCTTCTGTTATGCAAGTGACCATATTGCCATTCCAGTTAAATGTGCAGCAGTCCTTTGTGAGGAACAGGACTGTTCATTTCAATAGGAGTTTAGGATGGGAGAGTAAATCATCCTCTTCTTGATCTAACCATGCAAATGGGAAAGATGACCTTCCTCCTTTTGCCATGACTCAGTTGGAACTCCTGCCTCCACCAATCTACCAGCAGAGAAGGCAGTATGAAACTTTCCAAATTACTTAGCTGTGCAAAGTTAAATTCTCAGTCTAGTTAGGAGAATTAATTTCTCCTGGGGGCTGTAAAAAATTTTGCCCAAGTTAGCTCATCAAAGAAAGACTGAGCTGTGGGGACACCTGAGACAACTCACTGTTTCCACAGGCAAAGAGGTGTAGTCGCCAGGGAAATGGAACACAATTCCTCATGTTCACTTAAAGGGATTTCCACCAGGATGTTCTTGGACCAAGCTTCTATAAATACACAAGACAGTCATTAGCTCCTTAGACCTGTTCAGCAAAGCTCTCTTGATCAAGCTTAAAGTGTGCATAAAATGCAACAGTTTTCCAAATAACCATGCACTTCTGTTTTGCCAAGGGCTCCCCTGGTATAGAGTATATGCGAGTGTATTGTTAGTATTGCTCTCTGACTTTGGGAATTTGAAGCTGCAGCTACACTGATTCCACCAGATCAGCAGAAATACAGGTGTTTTCCTTCACTGACCACTTCTTTTCTCTCTTACATTTGTGACCTCATTAATAGAAAATCTATGTTTAGTGTCATTAAGGATTAGGGCTAAAGACATTTGTGGAGCAGAACTTCGTCAGTGAGCCAGTCGCAACTAAACTGAAGCGATGTTCTGGTGTTTCTGCACTGCAGGAAATGCTTCCCCCTTCCTCTCATATGTAAATGTCCTGGACAATTCCATTGGTAATGTTGGCAGAAAGTGGCACTGCTGACCTGAAGTGATCGGTTGACACTGGGAAATAAAAATGGCAGCAGCAAATTAAAGTGGCACTGAAGTTACTGTAAATATTGTCATTCCTTCCGTGGCACCACGTGCCAGTAAAGAAAAAAACAATGCTCCTCATCATATTTAATGTTACTATCACAAGGATTATGTCTGTGTTTCATCCAAGAAATGCTAGCTTCAGCAATTTCACTGTAGAAGACGGAAGCAGTTCACATCCATTGAATTCTATACTTATGCACCCTTGAAATACCGCAGATATAGATATTGTCACTTTTTACTCTTCATGGCAAAAAAGGTTTTCTCTTATTTTGACTATTCTGTCTTTCTGAACGGATTCGTTTTTCCTTTCAATTTTTTTTTTTAGTTGGAGAAGAAATGTTTAATCTGTTTTATCTCCTTGTTTAAGGCCAGCAGTAGCTTCTCATCCAAAAGCCAGTGCAGAGGTTCTCGCTATATCCAACTGGTCTTTTTTTTTATTATTGAGGTAAAGGTCTCGGCATGTACTGAAGTTTAAATACAAACTTTATCTTGAATTGGGGTATTTTCCAAAGCAAATCCTAAATTACTCCTTCTAAAAATTTTGGGGAAAAATCTAAGGAGAAGCTCAGATAATTGCTGGGAAAAGTAGATCCCTGGAGAAAGGCAAGCAACCTGGCTCCCTGTTGACTTTGCCTAGGTCAAAGGGAAAAGTTGAGTCACTGGCTTCTGCTTGCATTTTTTCTTTCATCTTATTGATAGCAGGAGTATGAGTCCAGCTCTCCAAAGTCTTCTGTCTGAGTTCCTCCCTTTGGTCACCCGCCTACCCAAGACCATTTCCTCTCTTTTATTTTACACACTGCAACTTTCAGCTTTGCATGTTGAAGAGGCTTGAACTGACTCTGTGCAGAGGTAATGGCTGGTTGAAGGAAGAGCTAAATGTTCATTTATAAAAGCATTTTGGCATACAAGTAGCTAAAAGGGTTCCAGCTACATTGCAGGAAAACAGGCATTTTCATTCTTCCTGTTCTTCGGTAAGTCCTTGAAATAAAGGATTTGATATTTGGAAAATAAAGAGGCGCCTACAGTTTCCAAAACTGCCTGGATGGAAATGGTTGCTGCTAGTGAACTTCCCTGGAAATGTAGAAGTTTTATGATTGTCTTGTATAATTTGTATAATTGCCAGTAATGGTCAGGGTTTCATGCAGGAGGAAATGTTCAAGGCATCAGCCGGCCTATGGCTGAATGGCTGGTGCCAAAGCCAGGCCCTTCAAACCCAGCACAGTTTCACCGTGATGTTCCAGCTGGATCTCTGTGGCTTTTCCTGGGAAGTACAAGGGGCTGTTTGATGTGGAACCACTGGTGGAGGTAAGAGAAGCTTCTAATCCTGAGCAATCCCACACATACCCACTGCACACCCAGCCAGACTGAACCTCCAGTCCTCAGCCTTCTCCATCTGCTCTGTTGATCCCTTTTGACTTATCTCTTTTTTAAAGGCAGCGATTATGCGCAAATCAAATGAGTCTGTTTCTTTAGGTCCATTAATTATTACATTCCATTTACATTTTCTGTTTACTTTTTCCCTTCTCTATGGAAGCTATTGAAGGTCTGATGATTCAGAATGCTCTGGGAACACTATGTGGCTTTCCTTCTTGTTTGCCCATTGTAACGGAGCTCATTTTTCAGTGGAGGTTTCCCATTATTTCCAAGAAAAATGTGGTCAAACCCATGTACTCCCAAACCTTTTGATCTCCTGAATCCTCTTCATATCCCAGATGAAAAAGTCAGTGATTAAGACAGAGTTCCTAAAAGGACACATAGTCAGGTTTCCCTTTGACCAAAATGGTTTCCCAGTGAATCAAACCTTTCTCAGCTCAGGGGGGGCTCGACAATAGACCCTGAAAAGATGGATAGAGCAATTGTCCTGCTTAGTGATCCACGAAAGGAAAGGGGTCCTTAGTGAAGGGAGACCTACACTGAGTCTGACCTGACACTGCAGGCATAAGACAATGAAAGGTCAAGGAGACTAACAAGAGGAAAAATGCAGACAATGGGTGCCACAGCCAGCACACAGCTCCTGCCATGCAGACTATGGGGCAGCAGCGTTAACTGCCTCAGACATGTGAAGGGCAACTGAAGCGGAAAGAACTTGAAGTTTCCTTCTTAAGAATTGTGGCCCAGCATCTCCAGGATTTACCCGGGCCTCACAGAGAGGTCAAAGTGATGCAGCTAGGCCTGAGGTGAATGAAAAATAAAGATTATCTAATTAGGGAGGAGAAAAATATAGACACATTTTAGACCAAACAAAAAGGCCAACTATTTGACAGTTGTGATCTGCAGAAAGTTCCCAAAGCATTTTGTGGAAGGAACCAGAGAAAGCTTTTGCCTAATTATTTGGAAAAAAAAGCCCCAACAACTTGATATTGATGTGGGACTTGCAACCATCATATTTTTCTTCTGCATGAACAAAAGATTCGTAGTTTACAGTATCTGGGGCTCAACTGAATTTCCTTCAAGCACCCAGCAATTGTTTTTTTCTGTATGTGAAATAATCCTGGTCCTTGTCATCTGTCTGGAGACAAAAGGAGGAATCTCTGTGGCTTCTGCAGGCATCCCTGTCCTCAAAGGCATCTCCAGTATTAATTCTTTGTAGCTGGACCTTGCTATCCTGAAACAGCCCCTTCCTCCTTAGGTCAGACCAAAGTACTGGTTTTGAATGTGCACACCAACAAGACACTCTTTACTTAACAAATAACACTTAAAAAGCTTCATCAGAGGACTCAGAAAGAATGTCCACCTCAATTATATTTGTCATAATAGCTGAATGTTTTTTCCATTCTAAACCATGTTTTTCATCTTTTCAGTGACCAGATCTTCCAGCAGCAGACACGAGCATTGAGGTTTATCACCTCAATGACAAACTGACAGATGGAATAGACATATTATTACCCAGAAAAGCAAAATAAAACAGTGTTTTAATATTTGACAGGTAAGACAACTTGCTCTTCTTTGGAACCTTGCACAAAAATGACACTTTCTGAGCATTGCTAAATCAGATATAGCTGTAGAGAGAAGGAATTGGGATGGTGGTGTTGGTTAAAGGATGGCACATGGAAATTAAACAGTACACCTGGATTTCACTCTCAGATCAATTGCTGGCTTGTCGTGGTCCCAGATAAAGCCCTATAGCTCTGTCTGACTCATCTTCCCTGCCTGGAAATTAAATCCAGTTTCATAAGGAACTTTTTGGATCTTGAGTTAGGAGTACAACAGATTATTACTTTCATCTATGTATTCTATTCTATTATCAAAGGAAGTGCAAATTTAAGAAGCATGTTTTGGGTTGAGGAATGGTGTGAATCTCAACTGGCATCAGGCAACTAATGAAGATTATAAATGAAAGTAAAATACTTTTCCTTATTCTGAGACCATGGCTGAATCAAACCCAAATTCTTTTAAAAGCCATCTCAGTTGGAAACTATTAGGTAATTTCTTTGGAGAGTGGAGAAGGGAGTAGATGATATTCCTTCTACAATTACTGAGCCTTCTATAAATTAAATGATCTCTGCATTCCAATGATGACCCCAGCCATGGAAGAAAGCTGTGTTTCCCATCTGACCTCTTAAGTTTCCACCTGTGTAACTCTGCATTGTGGTTATTAACTCTCTAGGGCCTGTAGGTGAGCACAATACTGAGAGAAAATGAAAGATAGAGCTCTCCTTTAATGAACTTGCAGTTTAAGGAATGTGATTTCTGAGGTTAACTCCATTTGTGCTGGAAGGAAGTCACGAGATTAAATTCTAAAGTGATGACTGCTTACAAAATCTGTGGGCTTACAAAAACCCAGGCAGGGAGGGAAGTAGGTATTTGTGCTGTGCTGGATAATTTGACTGAAGAAAGAGAAATGAGTGCCCCATAACGTATGGTTATGGTCTGGGGGCTCCTCGGGGTTCAGGCTGCGCAGAAACACCAATAGCTGAACCCTTGCCTGAAGGTAGCACTTAAGCCGGGTGTGAAACCCAAGGACATCCCTCAGGGAAGGCACTGGTGCCAGGCTCTGTCCCCAGGCACTCACCCTGGGCCTTGCAGAGCATTTTCCATCAGGTAGAGCTGTTCCATCGAGCCTTTTCCTGGTTTCTCAGCGCCAGGGCCAGGACCCAAATTTTAACTGCCACACATACTGCAAATGTGATTCATGCCTCCAAACACGAGGTAGATGCATAACTAAGATCCTGTGAATCATGTTGGGGAAGTGCCTGCTTTTTTCCAGTGACTTTAGCTCAGATAGAGGAATGAAGACCAGCTGAAGCGTGGTAGAACTGCTCCCAAGGCATGTGCCCATCATCTCAGTTTTTCAGATTATGTTTAGACACCTTACAGGCTCTGGAATGGGATGGTAACTGTTCTAATCATTCTGCTAGCCAGGGTCTTACAGTGTGTTTTTGCATTAAGAAAAAATAAGCGATGTTACACAGGTGCAATTGACCTGTAAAACACAAATTAATCTGGGCTCCTTCCTTCTCTGTAGCTGATAAGGACCCCTGTGAAGTTCCTTTCTGATCATCACAATTTTAAAATTGAGTTTAATTACCCTTTAAAATAATTTCCTGACATTTACAGCCAATTTTCCCTCACTGGAACATTTTAAATCAAGATGATATTTTTTTCCAAAAGGTATGCTCTAAATCAAACAGGGACTGATTCTAGAGGACTTAGGAGGCTGATGCCCTCACACCCATCCCTTGCAGCCTTCTCACTTTCAAGCAGGTAATGGAAATCACTGTGGTTTTTCCATGCAGGATGCTGGGGTGAAGGAACAGGGTGGGATGAAGTAGGAGGCTCCACTGTCCCCAGACTGGCAGGATCACAATTCCTTTAGGGGTTTGTGTCAAGAAATATTGTCAGACGTTTGCAAGAAGCTCAGAAATCCTTAAAATTAATGTACCAGAATTTTTTTGCTCATTCAGTGTTAATTTTTCTTATTTCCAAATTCTTCCAAGGCATGTCATGCATGAAATGAAGACCTACTAATTATTTTAGAGGTGAAGATTTGCAATCTTACATATATTCCAAAATCTTTGTCTCATTTCTCACCATAAAAGACTTTTATTGTTAATCAAAGCTGAAATTTGCTACATGGAGTCCCAGTTGTAACATTTTAACCCGTCTAGATCTGAAGAGACCAAATATTTTGCTGTATTAATTCATAAATTTGGGCCAGATACTGCAATCAGTCTGCTCTAGACTCCTAATGATGTCAATATGAATGCCATATCTAGGTCAGCTACAAAATTAGGTAATTTTTTACAGGAAATGTATTCTCTCAGAATATGTTATGATTTGCAGGGCTCCCACAAGGCCATACCTCAAACATTTAGTGATGTGCAAATTTAATTGTGTTTCATTCAAAAAGGAGGAAGCAATGGCAGCCACAGAACTGACTTTGCAGTTCTGTTCTGCTGTGTCAGGCAACAAAGAATGCAGGTTTCCCTCTAACACAACACAGCAACAGTAATTGCTTCAATAACGCAATGGTCACCAGCTTTTGGCCAATACCTGGCATTAATAACCCTGTCAGGATTACCCTGATTAACAAAGAATAATTCATGTCAATCAGACAGTCTGTGAGGTGCCCAGTGCCATATTAACCAGCTCAGTTCTTCTCAAATATCTCCTGACACTGTGACCCTTTGTGAAAGGGCAAGACCAAGCAGGACAGTAAAAATTGCTGTATAAAGGTTAATTACTCACATGCCTGCTCATTCTCACTGTTACCATTTGGTTCTCTTTCATCTCCCTGCTTGAATTTGCTGTTTTCTTTGCTCAGCTCTCAATTTGCCCCTTCACTTGCTGTTTTTTCACTAAGTACAGATCACCTCTAATTACTAATTTACCACTGCTGGTATCTTATAATTCTTTAGCACCTTCCACATGCTTGTTTTTATATTTGTCCTAGGTATTAACACACAAAATGCCTCAATAACCTCTCTGAGTAAGGATGGCTCTGTCTGCTTTTCCATGTAGGTCAGCTCCACTGAGCTGGGTTACAGTTCATGACTTGCCCAAGGTTACACAGGAAATGTGTGGCAGAACTCAGAATGGAAACCAGATTTCACGCTCTCCTGCCTTAACAACAAGGTTATCCTTTCCCTTTGTGATGCTTTTGGGCAGTTCATATGGGTCTACACATATGTTTCAAATGAGTTAAATTTCCATGAACTTGGTGCTTCGAACAAAAGTGCGTGGATAGACGACAAAGGCTAAATTATTGGAAAATGGCAAGAGCTGCTCGGAGATTTGCATACCTGGTCACAGTAGTTGTGCACATAAATGACTAATTGATTACATGCATAATTGTAGAAATGGCATGTGCAATTTTCTGAAAATTTAGACCCAAATTCACAGAAGGGTAACTGGAGAAAAGAAGTTGAAAGTTTAATTCGATTCACATGCCTTATGAGTATGGGCTTGAGCCACAGAGGATGCTCTAACTAGGCTAGGGTCTGGTGTGTGCAGCTCACAGACCTTGCTGAGCATGTGGTCACCCTGTGCTGGATAAACTCCCTTAAAATGTGTTTTAATTTGCATTTTCCTTCACTGAACTAAATAGTGATTTGCCTCTCATGCCCTTTAAGAAAACAGGTATGTTCACTACTCTCTTTTGTGTGATTTGTTCATGTTGCCTTTTTAAAGCAAATACTAATAGGAAGTCTGGGGATTTTTGAGGTTCTTTCCATTTGCTTGAAAACTGAATGCGATTATGAAAACTGAACCCCAGGATGAAAACTGAACCCCATGATGATTAGAACTATATTGAGTAAAAGTGCTAGGAGGTGAGATGCTGAGCAGTGGCACAAAGAGATATCCCCAGTTTGAGCATCATCTGAAGAAGTCGGCACTGAACTCCACATTCTGCTTGCCAAAATAAAAAGGTACAAAAATTTGCATTAACTCCAGTGATTCCTGTCTTAGGGGCAGTTCCACAGACAGCTCTGCCCCCAGTTAGAGAGTAGACAGAGTAATTGCCAAATACTCAGCTGGTGTAAATCAGGAAATGATGTGTGTGTCCCAAAACCTGGTGCTTTACACCCAGGGAGGATCTGGCCTGTAGTTTCCAAGGTGGCAAGAGATCCTGTTTTCATTTGCAGTGTGTCTGGAGCAGATAGAAATTTCTTTAAGCCTGGAGGTTTTCAGTGCTGGATTTGTGTTTTTTTGCTTCATTGAGCTTGTTCCTCACTGATTTGATAATGAGAGAAAAGTGTGCTGTTAACAGCTCTGGAGCAATGTGCTGCAAATTTAGGGAAATGAAAAATCTTTAACAAGAATTGAAAGGAAATCATTAATTTATGGCAGGAGCTTCAGCTAACCGTGGATTAATTAAAAAGCAATGCAAAGATGAGCACGGGTCAAGAAATGAGCAAAGATTGAATTTTGCCAGGAGCAGGACTGTGAGCAGACTCAGGCACATGGGTAGAGTGATAACAACACCTGGCCATCTGCAGAGAGGGTGAAAAAATGCCTGTTGACAAAGGCTGAAATGTTACAAGTGAAATGCAACCAGCAAAGTGTCAGCAGCTGGTCTGGAGATGCTTCTCAGAGGGAAACACAGACATTCTCTTACATCATCCCCGTAGGTGTGTTTTTGTCCTATTTATAGGGCTAAGGTAATCGACTCGTGCTCCACGGCCAACATATTTTAAGAGTTATAACAGATATCTCCTGGCACATGGTAGAAAAACATAGAGGCGGGGATCTGTCTCCAGCTCCAGCGATGGCAGCAGCAAGGAAAGGGCAGCTCCTGGCAATCCCCAGACACCCACAGCATTGCTGATTGGCATGGTGTGTTCATGCACACACACAGCTCCCAGTGGGATAGATATGGAGGAAGGAGGTGTGGATCATACATTCCCACTCCAGGGAATGAAAAGGTTACCATCTTTGAAAACATGGGTTCATTGTCATCTTACAGTGATGGTGGTTTCACTTTGTGGACTAAACATAACCTGTCTTAATTATCCAAGCTGCTTAATTTGTGAAGTGGAGGATTTTATGAAGGCAGATATCATGGCTGTGCTGGTGAGGCAGTAATAATTCAGAGCCACAGTTATGAATTGCAGTATAGTAGTGGTGGCTTTAGACTTTTGGTTATTGTGTGCATTTATTTTTCTTTATGGTTTTGTAATTATTTATATAGGTAACAGGGAGTTTGTGAACACAACTCCGTCATTGTATTCATATGAAAGAATGATATTTTTTGCAGAACAATTATTTAGAATTTTTTTTCTCTAAGCTGTGTTGTCATTCAACAACAGCCTGATCGTAATGGGAAAACAGGGAATTGCAGTTATTAACAAAGGACAAGGAATTGTATTTTACAGAGAGGAAAGAGAGACAGTGTGTTCCAGCTGTTCACCCAGATGTTCATGCACTGTCATCCTCACTTCTCCAGTAGAAATCTGGTATCCTAAGTCCCTCTGCAAGTCCAGCAAAAAAAGTAATTCTTTCATTTCCAACTCTTTGCTCCCTGTTAATTTATCCCCATACCAGTTCCCAGTAGCTCCTGGTAGCTACTGGAGTGGTACAAACTTTGCAGAGAAATGCCAAGATAAACAACTAGAGGCAAGAGATCAAAATCTCCTAAAAGGTGTGGAAGCACAAGTCCTGGTGAAAATCACTGGGAGTCAAAACACCATCCATGAACTGCCATGGAGACATCCAACTCTGGATCCCCAGAAGAGGGGCATTTTTATCAAGGCAACACATTCCTGGAGGAGAGCAGTCCTGCCCTGTGGCTCCTCTGCTTTGATGAAAGGAAATTAACTTCCAGAAAGTTCAAGTTTTCCTTTGTTGTGTCCTGCTGCAGACGTTCTCCTTGGTGTACTTAAAAATATCTTCCTTTAGCCATTAGTCTTTTGGAACTATGAGGAATTGCAATGACACTTCAAACAGCACCAAACTTCAGTGTTCTTCCTTCCCCGTCCACAGTCGTAAAGATCCAGAACTGGGGTTTTGGAGAGTACCATAATGGTGGGAATTGAGATTAAAAAAATGAAAGAGGAACTTTCTGTGATCAGTTAAAAAAAAAACATCGCTCACTGAACTCATCTTGAACATTTTCTCCTTGAGTGGAGGATCCCAGCAGAGGAAAAAAGGCACTTTTGGAAGCAGTGCAGAGAAGTTTACATAGATGGTGTGAGAAAACTGGCATTGTGCTTGGAGATGTGGTGGGCCAGAGAAAAAGCTTCCCTAAATAGAAGGCAAAAGATGCTGGGTTTAATTTAGAAATGCTATTGGCATTTTTGTTACTGGAATGAAGGGAGCCACAAGGGAGTCTGCAAATGAAACAACCCAAACCCTTCACCACAACCATGGAGTGTAGCAAAGTGCAGCAGCTTGGCATTTACAGGCTTTGATTTTTTTTCTTTGTCTTGCCAGCTTCTGGAGGGCCCTCTCACCTATTTAGTTGCTTAAAGATAGTTTTTAAAGTACAAAATGTCAGCCTGTGCTGACACTGTAAAGATTTTTCCAAAATTCCAGCCATTTCTTTGGTTTAGCAACTGTAAAGCTCTTGCAACTGTTATCATTTGTGGTGGTCACAAGGAAGTGACATTGTCCTATAAAATCCCCACCACAAGTCAAGCTACTTAGCAAGGACATAATTTAGACCTTGGTCTGACAGCTTTTTTTCTACTCCATATGAATTGACCAAGTTCAGTTATTTGTTAGATGCATTAGGAGCTGTTTGAGGTTTTCTAGCACCACAGAGAAAGTGGTCCCAAATAAGCCGTCCTTCTCCTTGCTTATGAAAACTCACTCTCAGAAAACTACTGGAAGAACAGAGAAATATGGTTAGCAACTCCTTGATAAAACTGGATTAAGATTTTGTTGTATTTATGTTAGCAATAATCATTGTGGTTTAGTGGCATTTGAAACAGCTGGAGCCTTCTGTTTCAGCTGGTGTTTTGATATGTCATTTTTGCTTGGACTTTGGTCCTGATTTTCTGGTCTATGTGAAACAGGCAAACCATTTATGTATCTCAGAGGAGTGCTTTTAGTTTAGGAATTTAGAGAATTATCAAGGGTGGTTAGTTTAATCTCTGCTACTTAGTCACTAAAGGCTAGGTCAGAAAGCAGAATTTGAAATATAAATTTTTACAGAAGTAAAATTCAGGTACTATTCCTGTAAGCTAAAACTAAAATCAGAAAACCTTGTTTGAAGTCTCTGCATTTTGAAGTCCTGCACACACCTAAAGGTACCTGAAGCTTGATAAAATTCAGTGAGTAGATCATGTGTATGTCCAAGTCCTTCCTGGGTGGGGGAA
This sequence comes from Sialia sialis, assembly GCA_009812075.1. NCBI lineage: Eukaryota > Metazoa > Chordata > Aves > Passeriformes > Turdidae > Sialia > Sialia sialis. The sequence goes on from VRYO01001269.1 coordinate 40,788,932, forward strand.
TCCAGCTAGAAAGGGGATCCTCCATGCCAATGCCACTGTATCTGAGTTTACTGCCCAGGGCTGAGTGAATGCCTGCATGTGCAAAACTGGAAAATGTAGATGGAGCATCTTTAGCTCCAGTAGATTGGAGCTGCTATACAATAGCCTGGGAAGAGTGTTGGGAGGGCTGCAGCGACTGTGGTGGTCGACTAGTTTAACTTTACTGGGTGTGTTACAAACCCAAGCAGCAGATTAGATGTCAAGTTTATTGTACAGTGGGATAAGTTCCCAAACTTTTCACACTACTCCTTATCTCCCGAAAGCACCTGCCCCCTGGGCATGGCTTCCAGGGTAACTGGAGTATGAAAGGAAAACAGCAGAAGCTGTGGCAAGAATTAACAACTGCACAAACTCACCCTCTGTGTTAGCTTCCAGGTTCCAGAGCCCGGAAAACTGCAGATTTCATAACCAACAGTAAATTTTTTGAGGTTAAAATCTCTGGAGGTTGTTTTGTGGGGCAAAATTTCCTCTGAATTTCCAGAGGATCTGAGAAAGTCTGAAAAGAGAGTTTGGAGAAAAGCAAGTATGACTATATGTGGTGCTGTGCAGCAAAGTATTGGTCACAGTCTGTGATTTTGAAGTTAAATTATCTAGGAAAATGGGCTCGAGGGGTGCAAGCAGTAGTAGCAGATGCTAAGCATGTTATACAATCATAAATGCAGAGTTTAATAATCATATTTTGTTCTCATTTTGTTCTGTGTCTCTGAAATACTCTCTTCCCCACTTTCTGTATAAGGACTGTCAGAAGAAAGAGACTGAAATCTCATCTCTGTTGCTTGCTAAGGATGTGGGACATCCAATAATCCAAATAAATAAGAATTTAAATTAAAAATCCAAAATAAAAATGGTAACAATAACAACAACAACAATAATAATTTTTGAGACATTCAAAAGCAATAAGGTCTTAGACCTACAAGGAAGAAAGTTGGGATTCAAGCATGTATAGAGGTTTCCATCAAGAAATATATGTTGAAACACACACAAAGCTCTAGGACTACAAACAAATACATCTTTACTTGCTCTATGTGTTCTCCGGTTATTACAGAGGATTTACATGAAACATTAAAAGGTTCAGCCCTGACCAGGCAGAGGCAAGGCTGGCACAAGAGGGAAGCAACCAAAAGGAAATGCACATAATGTCTCTCACCACTGATACCTGCGTCTGTGTAGATAGTTAATAGATAACGTCTGTGGAGGTAAGTGCTCCAAAACCAACAGAATTCCTTCTTTTCGTGCCCTGCAAATGGTTTCCTTTGTTCCCCTGCAAATGGCTTTCTTTGTTCGGGTCCTTACAGCAGCTCTTGACCACACCAGTGCTCTTCAGGTGCAGGGCACTTCTGCAGGGGAAGTGGATCCCCTCCTTAGTGTTTTTTAGGGGGCTCTGCTCTCTCTCCCAGCCTGGAGCCCATAGTCCCCAGCATGTGGATTTGGTTCTTGGAGGTGCTGCTCTTTTTTCACACGCAAAGTGGGGAACTGTTGCCCAAGACTTGGTCACCTTGAGATTTGGCTGCAGTGAAGCAATCCAAGGCAGGGCAGAGCCTGCGGAATGCACTGGGCAGCGCAGATGGAAGAATGGCTACTCAGCTGTCTTTTCATGTGCGGGCCCTAGATCCAGTGGTAATTTATGCCTGTCCAGCCCCAAAAGCAGATAATGAGTATGTGTTACATTTACTGTGTGAATGCCAAGCTGTTAAAGAACAGCAGGCAGTAATAAAACTCTAGGAAAAGCCATATCCTGCTGTCATTTCATAATGAACATGAGGTTTGACCATAGCACAATGTGGGATGTGTGGCAACTTTTGCACAGGACTAGCTTGAAGGCACTTTTTGGATAATGCACTGAACATCTTCAGAAAGTGAAGCTATTGAAAAAATGCTCTAACCAAAGCCCTGGAGATCCAGATTTTTTCTTCTCAGGGAATGTCCTATGGTTGAGTTTTATTTCCACTCCTAATGAAAGCAATAAAACAATCCAGAAAGCTATTACAAAGCATGATTATGAATGCAGTAATTGTTGGTCAATCAAGTGATTTTTTTGAATAAAAGCAAAATATTTAATTTAGATGTCAACTTGAAATAGTATGGAAAATAGGGGGAAATGTTTTGCAATGTAAAATTGAAAATGTCATTTTGAAAACGCAGTAACATTCAATTTTCAGCAAGCCAATTCTTTTGCTTTTCTCTTCAAAAGAAACATTACTCAAGCTCATCACTGTTAGGCAGATGTTTTGTTTTCTTGAATTGGCAGTTTCTGAGACTTTTAAGTGTAACTGACTTATATGTAAAAGATAAGTTAAAAAGGTGATGTAATCCTGAGGACTTAAAAGTGTTGTTGAGAACCTGCACTGTCCAAAAATACCAGAAAGAATCCTATAGGTAAAGGTTTGATTTTTTTTTTTTTTTTTTGGTCAGAAATTTTTATATGGACAAAGTTTACTATAAGGATTAGAAAAGGATTAAACAACTGCTCTGTTTTTACTCTGGATATGGAAGTTCTGTTTATCAGATGGTATGTTTTTACCTAAGTGGAGCCAGCTAGAATACTGTGTCACTTTCATTTTCACAGGCTAAGTCTAAGAAAAGCCCTACAATATTTTCCTGCCAACTGAAGTGGTATCCTATAGGAGCAGGCACTTGTTGGTGAGGTAAATACTGTTTTCTGGTCAAGTCCAGCTGCAGCTATTTGGGTTTTTGACCATTGATTTGCATAGCAGCCTCGTGTAGCACTGCTCCCTAGTGCTTGGCAGCCAGAGAGAAATCAGCCCCGATGACACCTATGGGAAACTGCTCTTCTTGGGGTGGCAATTAACCTCCACAGTAGCGTTTGGGAATCAATGGCAATTAAATGCAGATAACAGGCATTAATGGAGCATTTATTGGAAATAATTTAAATTATGTTTAGTGGTGGCTTAGTTAATGGAAATTAACGACTGACTATGGTTTGGGTACAGGCAGAACTGCTGGAATGCAGTGAAAGTCAATACAGGCAGTTCCAAATGGCAGAGATAAGGAAGTGCTTATTGATATTAGTGATCTTCAATATTTTCCATTGTAACTATAATATGGTTCAAGCCACGTTGCTGTGGACTTCACCCAGAGCATAGGGGAAACAAATTGTTAATTATATTGTAAATGCAAAGAGTGACTAATCTAGTAACTTGCTACGCTGGATATTGAAATAATTAATGCAGTACATCATTCTTAATTATAGTCTTGTATTTACAGACAAACTGAAACTGAGGCTGGTATTAATTAGAAGAGGTGCCATATTGCAGACTTTTCTAACCCTGTAACTATATTGTTCTTGAATTTCATACAGTGTAGCTTAGATTTTTACATCTGACTTTAATTACTTGAATGTCTTAAAGATCTGTGTTCAAACCAGACGTGAGAAATAGCTTTAGTTTGGAAAGTTTCAAGGAAGGACCACCAAATAATGAGGGAAAAAACAACTCTTTGTTATTTTCCCCCTATACCTCAGTGGAAAATATTTTAAAAATAGTATCCCAGTTTATTAATATGACTTGGGATCCTGTGAGGAAAACGTTCCTTACCTGCAAAGTTTCTTTATCTTTCTTTCTAGCCCAGGATTATATACTGGACTTGATAAACTTCTGTAACTCAGAGAATTAAACATTTCTACACATAGTAATACTATTTACTGTGCTTTATGCATGTTCTGTCACACAGCCAACACTTTAACTAGGCAGAATTTCTCTAGTTGAGTACTGCTGGCTTAACTACAATAATTGGCTGTACTGAGAAAATACACATAGCCCAGTTAACTGTACTAAAGTCACAGACTTTTTTCTCTTTTTCTTGTCATTAAACTTCTAGGTATTTCTAAAATTTAGTTATGTTTCTAGAAAACAACAAAGTATTCAATTTAATATGAAGACATTACCTCTTTAACAGGAAGGTTTGTATATAATTTCCTGTAAGGAATTAGATCATGCAGTACATTTTGTTTTGTTGTCTCTACTTGAGGGAAGTACTTTTATCTCTCAGAATCTATTTTCTTCTGCAAAGTTATATGATAAAGACTAGAGACGTTTTGGTTTCCAAAATTTTCTGTGATATATATGGAAAACCCTCCATTCCTGTGAAATACCCATTGGTGAACTGGGAATGACTGCTAGAAAGTGACCACAAAAAGAGTGTGAGTTAAGCAAAGTTGAATGGTCTACAAAGGGTAAATATAGGTTGGAAATTTCTTTGGAAATATTTCCAGAGCTCTGTTGAACATGTCACTGAAAAACTGAAAGAATTACCTGCTTTGTTATGCTATATACAATGTTTAATAATGGCATGAATTTCAAGCTAGTGGTAAAAACAAAGGAACTGTAATAAGCAGGTTACTATTACCTCACAAAGATACCATCTGGACTTCCCTGAGAGAAGTCCAAGGAGTACAGAGACCACATTTCTAGTACTAAAAATGGCTGGAGAACATAACTGGCATCATTCCTTTTCATTATACCTGGTGATTTGTTCCAGGATTTACAGTCCTGACCTTGATGTGCCATAAACAGAGCCTTCATTTAAAAGGGATTAAGGCTGGTTATGTGTGATAACCCACCTTAACATAAATGCTGTCTTTTAGAAGATGCCAAGTTATGGAACACCATTCCATTGCCAACGGCTACCACACTTTGGAGAACTCCTGCCACCCAGGGAAAATCCCATGGATGAGATTTCCCAGGGTACAAACCCCTGTCTTATGAAGGCCATCCACAGCAGCATTGTTTGGAATTGAAGATGTGACAGTGCTTTTTGCATTACTGAAATTCTTGGGGCAAAGCATCAATCAAAGGACCCCCTTAAAGGGTGATTCAACCACCTGAATTCCAGAGTCTCATGAAGGCAGAGCTTTGGCTTGTGATTTGGGCAAGGTCCAGCCCAAGATCTGTGGGCTGACCCAACTTCACACCAAGCGGGGCCTCCCTGCCTCTCAAACAATTGCTCAGGTCAGGTCAGCTCAGAACTAAAAAGCTGGAGCTGCCTGTACATCCATTCAATTCCCTAATGTCTGAAGTACAAACTACAAGGGCAAACAAATGCTAAGAGTTAAACCTTCTTCCTACACGCAGCTCTCAACTGAACCTGGCTGCCAGCATCCCGGTTGTGATTGTTGCTCCTCTCCAGCGGGAAATTTGGGAAAAGGTGGCCATTTCTCTGCAAATTCCTTCCCATACACCACACACACAGGTGGAGTTCTGAAATTGCACCTTTACCGAGGGTTTTGTTACAGGCTGGGTTAAGCCCTGTTGAAAATGGTAGGTTTAACCACCGCCCTTTTCTTCAGTGCTGGAGGAGACAGTTCAGCACATGTTCCTGCCCAAAACAAAGGCATATGTAAGGTTGCCCAGGAATTCCAAAGATCTGGGTGGGGAGCCTTGCGGAGTTTGTTTTGGGCAGGGATGCATGTGGAAAAAAGAGCAGGCTGAGCAGCAGAGATGGGGTTTGGGAGGAAGTGGGCCGCCTGCAGGAGAGAGGGATTTCAGTCCCTGAGGTTTCCTGGGAAACAGGACCAAGGAAACCTTCTCCCCTTCCGGGAAGGAGGAAATGTGATTTAGCAGTGGCTCAAAAGTGGGCAACTGTGAATTCAGGCCTGTTCAAAGCTGTATGCAATTGTAATTGTCTCAAGTAACAAAAAAATGGAATAAGCACACATGAAAGTGGAATCAAGAGATTTGCTTGCCTACATTCCTGGAAAGCAGGGCCAGAATACCTTGTCACTACCTCTAACCATTACTGAATCGTGAAAGAATGGTTGCTTTTTAGGCCAAAAATGAGACAGTTTAAGGAAGCCCTTACTGGTCCATTTTTATATTAATTGAAAGTCACAGTCTGAACAAGATTAATTGAAAATTTCCAGGCAATTCAGCCTCTGCTACATAGGCTAGGAACAGTGAATTTGGTAAATTCTGTGTACAGCTGAAACAAAGGGTCTGAGACCTTCTTTAGTTAATAAATGTAAGTGAAATATTTGAATGAGCTGATAACAAGCACTGAGACAGGCCCCAGACTGCTTATTTAAGTCACAGTTGTAACAAGAGCTCTGGAAGATTTCCCCATGGTAGGACTGCAGATGTGGTTACTCAGAGATTTTTGGTCAGATTTTCAAACTCATATAACTGTACTTTATTTCTGTATATTTCAGCTGGGCCCAGCATCCTTATCATTGCAGAAAAAGGGATTTACAGCCCTTTATTCCCTCTAGCATTCACCTTGAAAGGCCATGGAGCCCTTGCTCCTAGACTTGCTGATATAATCATCTTTGAAGTGAACTTCCTAGGAACCAAGTCCTCCTCCATCCGGAGGAAAGGAAAATGCTGTTGCTTACTTCAGTGGCAGTAAATCTTAGTTCTATCACTTTTTTATGACACCTCTTCTTGCAACAGATACATTTACTGGAATATTCACTACTAATTGCCTGCATTTTCACCCGTCATGTTATTAAATGCGATTTGTAAAATACTTCTCATTTTTAACAAGAAAAAATAGCAACTTGTGGAAAGGAAGGACTGTCTATGTTGAGTGAATCTCTTAAATATTAAAATAACATAATTTGTCTTCCTTTTCTTTATCCATCCATTTAAAAGGAAGATATTTGTGATGCAAGGTTTGGCAAACAGATAATAAAAATTAAATCTTATTTTGTTGTGATGCAGAGAGAGAGGAGGGACAAATCCTATAAATACAGCAATTTGTTTTTCTTTTTCACACTAAGTTACACATCAGCCTGAGCTGAAATGACAGATATCAATCCTAAGAATCAAGATTATCAGTGGAAATGCCAACTGACTCCTTAGAACAGCACTGTTAATAGCACCACTTTTACAGGAGTGAATCCAAAGGGTTTTTGTTCTCAAATCAAGCATTTTGTTACCACTTTTCTACTCTCACATAGTTTATTTGAAAGGAATTGTTTCCCTGCTTCACAGCCATCCACATGTGTATGACATGAAACATTAAGTATTTTATCTGCCCCTGGGTATCAGTCCTCAAGGTGTTGATGCTGATGTGGGATGAGGATGCTCAGCACTTCTCTAAGCCAGTACAAATGGACAGGGTGAAGGTGGTGACAAAGGGCTGTTATAAATGCACTTTGGGGTTCTGGTGTTACAATCCAGGGCTACCCATGTGTTGTTTTTGTGGCTCATTTCTTCACAGAGAACCGCTGCTTATTCTGTCATTTGTTAATTTTCCATGCTGAATTTTCCATACTATTTTTACTTGATAATTCATGACCAGGGCAGGAATTCTGCTTCCAGCAGAGCAGGATAAAGCACTCACCTATGCATCACTGAATGTTTGTCCTCTCTCCCTTTGTCATCCACTGAATTCTACCTTGTGTGTGGCATACAGACACCAGGAATGGAGGTCTCCTCACCTAACGTGAAGCAAGATACACTCTGAGTTATGTCACTTCCATTCCCTGCACAGATAATGGGAAGAAATAGGAAACTATAGGTTGTGATTCACCTTACCTCTCTCAGACAGCTGGGAGAACTGAGAGCCAACAGTGCCTCACACCGTGGTGACCAATTTGCACTGTGGATCTCCTTCTGCTCAGCTGAACCCCACACCTGCTTTTCCTAATATGACCTTAAGTACAATGTAACTCTACTTCAAGCATTTTTTTTCCCCCCTTGTGATTTATACAAATTTCCAAACCTTTTCTCTGCTTTTCTTGAAGGCATTTTGATAAAGGGGCACATGACAGGATTTCAGATAATAACTGTAGTCACCATAGGACAAAGCAACATTCGCCACACACAAAAAGCTGTTCCTCTGGCTCCCACCGAAATGAATATTTTAGTATCAACTGGAAGGAGTGTTCCACAGTTGGGATGTGGTAAGGCGGTTGCAATCTTTTGCATGGGCTCACTCATGATAGAGAAGAATACAGTAATTCCACACTTATAAACTGCACCTGGTTATAAGCGGCACTTCTTGGTTGTTGGAAAGTCCACAGAATTTGTCCATAAATAAGCCGCACCTGTGATAAACTGCACTCTTTCCCCTCCCTTTTTTTCTCTTTTTTTTTTTTTTTTTTTTTTTTTTCCCCACGCGACAGAGGAGGCGCTCCCTCTCCTGCCTGCTCGCTCTTCCTGGCCTGGCCTTGTGCAGTCCCACTTCCCGGCAGCATGGGCCGGGCCGCCCCCCACCACCCCTTGTTCCCGGCGGCCCCCCCGCTCCCGACGGCTCCTGGCGGCCCCCTGCCCCGCCAGCTCCCAGCAGCTCACGGAGGCCCCCGGCCTCACCCGGGACTGCAGCAGGGGACGGCCCCGACCCCGGCTTGGCTCAGGGCTGCTGCAGGCTCGCACTTCCGGGCTGGCATTTTGCTGGAATTTGTCCATAAATAAGCCGCACCGGGTGAAAAGCTGCACTTTTTAGGGTTGTCTCAAAACTTCAGTCAAAAAGGTGTGGCTTATAAGTGTGAAATTACTGTACGTTTTGTAGACAAAGAGATGTCATGCTGCAAACAGAAATCAAGGGAGTACTTACAAGATGTTAAGTAACATGTTTGGTACTTATGCCTTGAGTGGTCTGGGCTTTCCTTAAAAATTAAGATGTGAAATTAGTTTATTCGATCCTCTCTAAGAAGTCACAGAGCCTCCTATATTGAATCCTGACCTTTAAACTGCTTTTTATTTAGAAAATCTTGCTTATCTGTAATTTCTGCCAGTGGCTTAAAGCAGATTGCCTCACAGCTCTGAAAGGTGACAGAGCAAGATGTCGCTCAGTACAGTTGGCATAATCTAGATTCTCTTTAACTGCTTAATTTTCCTAACTGAGCTGCACAAAATCCCAGTGAACACCCAAATCCAAACTTTGCAGACACGAATTTTTGCCACCAACAAGATAAATCTCTCATTTTGACTACATAAAAATCTAACTTTCCATCTGAATTTTGGAGTCCAGGTTTCCTTCTACTTCCTGCCCGAGAGCATCATTACATCAACTCCTTGCAGAGTTCCTGTCTAATTGAACCACTAGTGGCATGCATATGTGTTAAATAAAGGAATGTCATAAAAAATTTAAGAGTGACTTACACTTTGAAGCAATAAAGTGTTAAAGAGTTAAAAGCAGCTTTATTTTTTCTTTTCTTTTCTCCCCTGCCCAGGTCCTTCAGACCAGGAATTTTTTGCAAGGCATAGAGCTCATTTGGGATCTGCCCACTGTTATTATTATTCCCTTTTGCAGCGTACTATGCACACATCTTTTTCAATTTCCATGAATATTGACAGAGATCTACATAGTGAAGTGATGTGAAACTCTTTCAGTGATTTTCAAGCCCTGCAACCCATAAATCACTCACCTTAACCTGGGCCCAGATTTGCATGAAACTGGGTGTTGATTGTCTCAAAAAGTTAATCCACCCAAAAGTCCAACCAATCCCCGCTGGGTGTGAAGAACAGAGAAAAGTTAAAAAGATAGGTTTTGGATGGCTCCAGGGTTTGTAATGGATGCTTTGCACAGCTGTAATGATGAGTGGGTGAGGAGAGTTTAAATGAATCAAGTGTGGGTGGTGGAAATATTTCCTGGGCATGTCACAGCCAGGGAGGAAGCGCAGCAGCCTCCCGGCCTTGATGATGGGAAAGACGTCAAGGTTCCCTGGACATGGGCCCTGTTTGTTTATTTATTTATTTATTTATTTATTTATTTTAGCTCAGACATGTTCCCTTTAGGAAGGCAAAAAATGTGAAATCAATACCGTGTCTTTTGAAAGCAGAGAGCTGATTGTGGCTGAGCAGCAGAGCTCTCTTATAATCTGCTTCCAAACGTGTGGGTGCCTCTTGGGTTTCCTCAGCTATTTTATGGCCCATTTTCAAAGATTTTTGTAAAAACAGGCCAACAACGTCTGCATCCCCTACCACATCAGTGAAAAGTTGGACCGTGTTTCAGAGCCATGTAAATTCTTCCTGTAAGAAACATATACATTTTTACAAAGTGTAAATTTAGATGACCACAGGGTGAATTCCTCCCTCCTCACATTGCAGTTGCCATGGGGGGGGATGGGTTGACTAATAGTTTACCAGGAGTGAGCAGAAAAAAGAGCAGCACATGTACCTGAGCATTACAAAGGTTTTTCCAGGATTGCTGTGACTTGCTCAGGTAGTTGATAAGATATTTAATTTTCACTGTTCCTGTATTTTCATGAGAACTTATATGAATAAACAAAACCCCAAGCCTAGTTTATGTTTCTTTACTGTATTATTATATGGCTCTGTAAGTGCAATAAAGCAATCTCCTGAATTCTTGATTCTTCGTGGTTGTTGTTCCTAGATAGGTTTCTTGCATACATGAAATATATACAACAGCTTTCATGTCTAAGATCCTAGCAGTTTAAACACAGTCCAGTTCTTTATTGGCAACACCTTTTTGCAGTTAGGACTTGACTGGGCTGGGAAATATTAGAAACGTGTTGACTAGCACATCGTTAAAAATACAAGATGTGAAATGTTGGAGCAATGCTGGATATTCGTGGTTCAGGTTGAATGGTTGTTCATGGTCTGGAGTTGCAACCATAGCTGATAAAGTTCAAAAGATGTTGTCTAAGAATGAAATTGCTCAAAATAGTGACTAAAATAGTGGATCCACTGAAGTCTATGTCAAACTCCATTGATTTTGGAACACTCCCTTTCACACAACTCATTCATTTTACTCATTCAATAAGTAAGCTTTCCAAAGTGTTGGGTTTTGGGTTTTTTTTCAGACAAGTGTCTTAAGGGACAAAAAACCCCAAAAAACTTAAACCAGGGCAAGAATTAGGGACACTGAAAACTGTCACGTTGGATGCTTTAAGGAGAGCAGTGAAAATTCAGAGCCTGGCCAGCATTTCATTCTTTTGCTCTAAAAGACTCACCCAGCAAGAATTTGTAAGTGACACTCAATGGAGAGAGCACTTTCTGAACAGCTGATGTGCAACTTGAAAAGATGCAAAGTAACAAATGTAATGTGGTGGGGAAGTGCTTTCATTCCAGCTCAGGAACATCTGGTTTATTGCAACAATAACTACTGTAATTATATCACGGCTGGAAAAGCCGCTCCAGGTTAGGTTAAGTTTGTGGTTTCTATAATAAACTGCTTTGGAAGAGTGGGGGTTTCAGTATTTCAACCATGTCAGATCATGCTGAACTGAGCTGTGATTTGAGGCAAAAATAACAAAATACTGAAAACATAAAAGCATTATTTTTAACCATATATTTCTTGAGATATACTTCCTTATTATGGTAAGTGGAGAGTATGCCAGAGAAGTAAATTTCTGGATGACTGACCATATTTCACTGTCAAAAACTAAAGAAGTAATCTTTTGGTCGGTTGGAGACAGGCTTATTTAATACTTATTATAGCATCTATTGCTGAAATAAATGAACAATGATCCCAAAAATGGCACTATTCTTACTTTACTTGTAGGGAAAGTTAAGTGTCTTAGGTTGCAGTACAGGATGTGACCAGAGTATGTATTCTATCACCATCTGTTGAGACCAGGTGGGGCAATGATCTTTTCTCTGTGGGACATATGCTCTGCTAATGGACCATCTGTTAAAACAAGGTGGGGAAGTCATCTTTATCTTTTCACAACCCATCCGGCCTCCAGGAAGATATCTTCTGCTAATGGGCCATTGAGTCCCACTGTATGACTGATAAAATTACATCATCCCATTGGGAGATGCTCCAGCCAGGGGGAGGAGCCAAGCCTTTCCTAGCTAGATAAAAAATGAGATTTGGAACACCAAAGCAGCCTTTTTCCACTGAATTCCAGAGGAAAACTGGACTTTTCCACATCATCACTGGACCTTTGGAGAAAAATTGTATCCTTCTACAGGAGCACTGCTTCAACTGAACCACATCTGTCACTGCAGGAGGACTGCAGCCACCATTTAATCAGATTGTTGCCCACACCCTGACTGACGGGGTATCAGGCTGAATTCTGACTCTGTCAGTGTTTCGGGTTTGTTCTTTGTAATACTGTATTTCTATTTTAATTTTCCTAGTAAAGAACTGTTATTCCTATTCCCCTATCTTTGCCTGAGAGCCCCTTAATTTCAAAATTGTAATAATTTGGAGAGAGGGGGTTTACATTCTCCATTTCAAAGAGAGGCTCCTGCCTTTCTTAGCAGACACCTGTCTTTCAAACTAGGACATTAGGTCAGACAGCAAATTGATGGCAAAAGGTCTCCTCGTAAAAATAGAGTAGATTTTCCAAGGATGTACCTGTGTGATAGGAATTATTACCCAGCCACTGTGTTACTCCCTAGTTATTAAAAATGACATATTTCAATTCCAGTACAGTGCTTTTCCACCCAATGGAAAATTTAAGTGTTTGTTGCTGTGTGTTCAGACTCACAGATTTGATCAAATAGAATTTGTGAGTTCTGTATGTGCAGCATTTTAACAACTGACCTAATGTTCCTGCATGCTCACAGTGGTAAAACCTCACCTGAGCAAGAATCAACTCATTCTGCATATGCAGATGTGGGTCTGTGTGTCCAGACTCCTGTTTGGTACACGCAGATTTAACACTACCTTTAGTTTTACCTCCTGCAGCTAAAATTATTTCGACCAGCTCAGTGTTTGGAATTGAAATTATTCCTTTGTTTCAATACAGACAGAAATAGAGTAATGCCAGAATTTCTCAGCTTTTTTGTGGTGTTTTTTTTTTTTCCTACCAGAAAAGTTCAAATTAATGGAGGGTAAATAACATCACATAAATGGGCGCTAAACCTTGTTGAAGGCAGACCAGTGAAAACATACTGTAACTTTCAAAGGAACAAAGTTGTTTTAAAGTGCTAAAAATCGAGATTAGATTTGCTGTTATTTAGCATTAGCTCCATCTGAATACTCCAAGACATGGTCATTAAACTAATCAGTCATACACACAGTTTTTCTTTCATAATGTTATTTTTTATCTCTTTCACATATATCCATATATAGACTACTTCTACATCTATAGATGCTAATATACATATATGGAATTTTTTTTAGCAGACAAGGGGATATGGATCAAGAGTAACCCAACTTTCTCTATTTTGACAGAAGACTTGTTAAAAATAAACTCTCATTAACTGTGAGAAGAAAATTATCTCCGGGTTGAAAGTTCCTTGTTTCTCACCTGTCTGTCAATCTTGTCACCAGGTTTAGAAGCCTGACAAGTGGGCTGCTGAAATTTTTAAAATAAAGAAAAATAAATAAATATATAAAAACATACAGTGATTCTATCATGGATACATCTATAAATGCTCCTGGCTTTACTTCACAGTCTTTAACTATAGTCACTACCAAAAATGGCTTAATTCACTGCGGTTTTGTTGCAAACAACATTAAATCTCAGAATTAAAAATGCAGGAAAATATCACCAACTGATGTCAGTCCTCACTCATCTGTATCAAGAGAACTACAGAGGAATTTACATGAGCTGGTGTTTGGAAGAGTTTGTTTTCCAGCTATATAGAAAATTCAAATGGTCTGATGATGAAAGGAATGAGGGGTGAGCCTGGGGCTTGCTCTGCACTCATGCTAATCCCAACTCTTGTCCCTCAGGAAAAGTCAAAAGAAAATGGTTTGCAAGCTGCTGGCAGCAGCACTGGGCATGCCTTAACCACACCAGCTTTCAAATACCACCTAGGAATGAGATGAACCCTTCACCTTTCTTTTTTTGGATGCTAAAAAACCCCTGCATCTCTGCTCCTGCCTGCTGAGGCACTGGATCTTGGAAGACACTGAATATTACTTGGCTGTTGCTAAGTGTCCTTAGATGCCTTTCTTGTCAATGACACCTTCCAGCACCAGGCACCCATTCAAAAAAGGTAGTTTAGTTATTGCAGGCTTTCCTTTATGTCCTGTCAGGAATTTTGGTGGTACATTGGATTCAGTCCTGTAAAGTTATGACCTTCCCTTCTACTCTAACCTCAGCTGTTCCATCTAATCTGTATCTTTCGTGATTCCCTATCCAGAAAAGAAAAAGGAAATTTGTTGTTGCTATTGTTTAAACAGTAAAACAAAAAAAAAAAAATTTTCAAAAAGTGGCTTGAAACATGATTTTAAAATAGCTGCCTGAAGTTCCCTGGCTTTTTCTGTTTTTGTAGTGTGTGATTAGTCCATCTAGACAGCAGAAAAATTTGGAGATGTTCCCCCTGAGCTCAAAGATCTTATTTGGTTCAGGATTTTTCCATTGATGTTAGTATCAAATGGAAAGCTCTCTTCTCTGAGAACAAACACAAAACAATCTAAAAGTGAGGCAGAGCAGAAATCTAGGCTATTTTCTGTGATATTATAAAGCTAAACAGTTGTAGGTTTTCCACTACCCATGACAGAAGTAAGAATGAGAACTATAATGCACACACACAGAAAGTAAAAACAAAAAAAGAAAAAAAAAAGAAAAAGAAAAAAAGAAAAAAAATTTTTATTTCCATTACTAAAAATATCTCATATCATGTCTTAGACCCCTCATTTATTTTCTAAATTGTGGTGGTGTGATTGGTTTTGCTTTGCTGGTGTGATTACAAGGGCCAATTGTACTTTGCAGACTGTATCACTCACAGAAGTGCCTGAGGATATTTCTGCATGGATGCAGAGTATTTTCACATTAAGGAAACCCATGTTTTGTGGACATATTCAGAGTTATATATTCTGATATCCCAGACTTAATTCACTGCTAATAGTGAAGAAATTCTCCTAGAAACCAGGGAGACAAAGAGACTTTCAATACAATAATGGGAAAAACATGGCCTGATAGTACAAAATTACCATTTAGAAACACATCTCAGAACTGGCAGACATTTGCTATCACAGCAAGGCATTTTAATATTTTTGCTTTTGTGAAACAATATTACAGACGGAAATAATCACTTCATAACCCCATTTTTAGACTAGTGAATGAACTCTCGGTGGAAGATGTATCCAAATCTAGGAAGGGTTTCTGTGTCACACCCACTAGTAGAAATGAAGAATACTTTGCTGATACCTACTCAGACTGTTAGGCTTCCCAGGCCATGCTTTTTTCCAGCATACATCCTTGAGGGACAGTTTAGCTATGCCCTTATTCCTTAGGTGTTTTTCTTGCTGTGTTGGTGACGCTAAATTTTGCTGTTCAAGATCACTTGGTATTGAAGATTATCTTCCATGGTATTTCCCAGCACCTTCTATTCCACAGCAGTACCTGCCATTGAAATAAACAGGCCAGGAGACCTGCTCCTTTTTAAGGCCTTTATTAGAAAGTCAGTTTGGGTGGGAAACCCATGGGGTTGGGCATGCCACCGCTGCTCCCGCTGGGCGATCCAGAGGAGAAAGATTGCAGCTTTGTCTTTGCAATCAGAGCTGGAGCTTCCATCCTCATCTGGAATCCCAAGGAAGTCAGTATGGGCTCCTTGTCCAGCTTGGGTCCAGCTTGGTGGGGTGCTGTTGGTGTTGTAGCGATAGGATCAAAGCAATTTATGATGATTTAAATCCAGTCTCAGCACTCTTTTCCCAACCTGGGGACACCATTGTCAGCCTTAGATGTTATTTTTGGCTCGTTGTCTTAAGGGGTTTTTGGCCCAAAAAGTGTCCCAGTGTCTTTTGCACCCTTCATTTGCATACGGAGCCATGATGTCACCCTCCTCACAGACGCCATTTCAAGGGAGCAGCAGAGGCAGTACCCAACGCAGGAAAGGGGCACACAGGTCAGACAATCGGGGATTGAATAGAATGAAGCTAATAGTTTAACATTAACAATAAACATTAATTAAGAACCAGAACAGTAACAATCAACATGAAAACTTAAAACTTATGAACTCATTCATAACAATTCCCCCCTATATTTCTTTGATCAGGCCTTAGGCCTGCATCAACCTATGTTTTCATGAACTTGGTATAATTTTCAGAGCCTCTGGTATGTCTTGCAAGGTTTTTTTGGCTGTTTCTGAGTTCTGGTCCTCTTCTTACATCAATCTGGTATTTTCCACTCTTACGGGTATCTTGTCAGAACAGATCCACATTCCTTTGACAGGACATTATCCCAGCAATTTTGTTTAAAATTCCCTTTATTTTCCTACAGCCAATAGGTTTTGCCTTCCTTAACACCAGTTGTTAGTTGTAAAAAGTTGACACAATTAGGGCTTGGATTAGAGTGGGTTCTGAGGATGGCTATCTGGGAGTCTCCTGCATACAACGGATTGTAGTAAGATGTTCCTCCTCCTTGAATGCTCATCACTAGGAGGTTTGATACAAACAGGGGTCCAGTACAGGGTACTTTCCCACCCATGTCTCCCCCTTTTTGACTACATTCAGAGGATCAGGGACTCTATATGGCAAAAGTGTATCCTGATCCAGTCTTGCCCCCTCGCTGCAATGTTCTTACCGTCTACTCTTATACTTCCTGTTACAGGAGCTCACTTTCCCTTTTTGTGTCAACTTTTTTGTTCAGTCTTTAGGGTCTGAATGCTGGATGTGTGGGGGAATGTTCTATCTTTTCCAGATTTTAGGATCTGTAACAAGAAATACAAGAGGTTAAAAACATATCTGTGTAATACTTACAGTTATTAATATATATATTGCTTGAAACTTTAAAATCTTTCTTAAATGTTAAAATTACAATTATGGCTAATAATATAAATTACAGTAACTTCAAAATTATAAGCTGCACCTGATTATAAGGCACACATCCGGATAGCCCACGAGATTTGTCCATATATAAGCCGCACCTGAATATAAGCCGCATTTTTTTTTTTTTAAAAAGGGAGGCTCCATGTGCAACAAAGTAACGAGTTAGTAACAGAATCGCGCCAGCGTGGGGCATGGTGTCAGGTGCTCAAGTTGCAAACAGTTTTCACAGACCAGCGAAGCCTTTGAAGGCAGCCCCAGGCAACCTCCCGGTGCTGGGTGCCCCGGCACTCCCACCCCCGGTGCTGGCTGCCACGGCCCCCGCCTGCTCGGTGGTGGCAGCAGCGGCGCCGGTGGTAGCAAGCCCTCGCCTGCTTGGCAGTGCCTGGTGGCAGCGGGCCCCCGCCTGCTAGGCGTCACACGCCGGCAGGGAGCCCTACCCTGCTCGGCGGAGCCCGGCGGCGGCGGGTTCCCCACCTGCTACCCGGAGCCCGGCAGCAGCAGGTCCCCTGCCTGCTCGGCGGAGCCCGACAGCGGCAGGTCCCCCACGCCCCGGCGGTGGGCAGGGCAGTGAGGCTGCAGCAAGCGGTGACGCGCTGGCTCACTGCGGGGGGGAAGGGGGGGTGCCTCAGCAAGCGGGGGCTTTCTGCTGGGGTTGCTGCCGGGGCACAGGGGCTCGCTGCGGGGGTGGGCACCGCTGGGGCATGAAACCTGCTCCCCAACTGCCCCCACCCCACCTGGCCGTGGAGCCCACCGGCAGCGGGTCCTCTCCTCTGCAGAGCTTGCTAGCAGTGAGTCCCTGCGCTCTGGCGGCGCCCCCCAGCAGAGAGCCTGCACACCGCCGGTTGCCGTGGCCCCACTGCCCCACCCACTGCCGGGGTGCAGGAGCTCGCTGCCGGTGGGCGCCGCCGGGGCACGGGGGCTCGCTGCCGTGGGGGGGGCGCCGCTGGGGTGCGGGGGCGGCGCCGCCACCCCACCTGCCCCCAGCCCACCTGGCCGCGGCTCCATGGCAGCTCTCTCCCCGGCCGGCTCTCACTTCTGGGTTGGCATTTTGCTGAGATTTGTCCATAAATAAGCCGCACTTGATAATTAGCTGCACCACTGGCGTAGGCTGCATTCTTCAGTGAAAAAGGTGTGGCTTATAATCGTGAAACTACTGTACTTAAAAACTTTAAGAATGCATACATTATCATTGCCTTACATTAAAATCAGAACTGGGATTAAAGACATATATATAAATATCCAATTCATTATAGTCCAATCCTGAGACCCAAAGTCTGGAACAAGCGAGGAAGAGCATTTTTCATCTTCTTTTAAACTGCACTGTAGAAACAATTTCTAATTGAAGAAAGCCTGCACAAATACAGCTGTAAGATGGACAGAGATACCTGAATGGAACTGAAAGGAAACAAACTTGAGTACCTTGCTCAACAGACATAGCCAGAAGTTTCACATGTTCCCATTAGTTACCTTTTTCCTCATGCAAGTTGAGCAGCACCTATGGCCACTCACAGGTCAGACCAAGGCAGCTATGAAAGGTGTGAGGGGAAGAGGAGACTGCTGAAGGAGGAAGCGAGATTCAGGGACAAGTGAAGGGATTCAAGGAGACTGGACAACTAGGATACCTATTTAAATGAGGGGACAGCAATAACCACGGCAAAAAAAATTCTAGTGGGCTGCCCATTCAGTGGTGCATCACTAGTCTTAACCTTCAGATGGAATAAGCCGTGAATACAGCTAATATTAGCACATTTTTAAGGTGTCAAAGCTGCTGAGTTCTGACTTCTGTCTATCACAAGGTGTTTCTTCTTGACAAGTGTTATCCTCCCACATTTGTGTTTTCTCGTTTTTTGCCGGTCAATTATATGGTTGTTCCCCTGGCTTTTCTGCATGTTTGCTGTCCTGTATGTTCGTCTGCAACTTCTAGAATGTACTCAACCCATCTTTCCCTCAGTTCTGATGTGTATATGTCTTTGGCTGAATCTTCTGAAGTCTCACACTTCCTCTTGAAATATCTTCCGGGCTTGCGAAGGTGTTGGGGGTTGGGGGGGGGTGGATCTACTCTTTCCCCGGTGGAAAGTAAAATAAGGTATCAAAAATGACCATTAAAAATTAATGATTTTTTTACCCTGAGGACCAGCAGTTAGGTTCACAAGGGGCTCATGCAGATGTTTAGGCGCCTTTTTTTTTTATTGTTGATGTTTTGAGCCCTCAACCCCCTAATCTTCTGCTTTAAGATCTTTTCCAAAGCATCTTGCTCTTCTTCTATAGCTGCCTTCGTCCTAGTCTTTTCTTTTTTCCTTCCTTGGATGTACTTTTTGTGCCTCTCGGAACTTTTCTGTTTTCCTCCTTTTTATTCTGTCCAAATCTTTTCTGTTCCAATTATCCAACATTCCCCCCAAGGGGCTATCTGTGGGAATGTTCTTAAACAAGGTCCTTCTCTTCCCTGACCTTTCTACGTTGTTCCCCACACTGCCCCACAATCAGAATATAAACAAGAATTCAAATGCCACAAAATCACAGGCTAATAATTTCATTTGGTCATACTAAAACACAAAATGAGAAGATAACAAGATAATATAAATGTTAGCTGGAATAAAAAAATGAAATAGTATAAGAAATAAAACGGAAGTATATGGCAGTTTGAAGAAGCGAGCATGTAAGAAATGAAACAAAGATGGCAGTTTTCAAACAAAACATTATGAGAATTAAAATTGTAGGTTCCTAAATGAGGTCAGATATCCAACAGAAAACACGGTTAAAATGTTGGTAATACTAGAGACAGAAAGGAGCATGAAACAAAATAACAGCAGTTTCCAAATAAAATATTGGAGGGAGATAAAACTAAAGATAATGCAGGAACAAAAAAAAAATGGTGCCATAAACTAATCAATACGGTTTATAAACGAAATACTGTGAGAAGTGAAGTAAAATAGTATAAATTCTAAATTGGGCCTTTACCAAAAATTTAAGGTGCCCCTACCCAAACCGAAAACTTACAGACAGGCAACACAACTTTTAAACAACTGAAACTTATTTAGCCCTTCTTAAATTATAGTTTATAAATTACTTGACCCAAAATTCAAGACGCCCCTACCTAAACCTAAGAATTCACAGATGGGCAACAGAATAAAACGAAGTGTTCTTTGGGTTTTCCTTTTAGGCCAGAAAAAAAAGTCTTTTAACGGTGCCCCTACCCAAAAAGAAATAGACTGACGGGCAACCTAACAGTAAAGTAAATCAAGCTGCCTCAGCTGGCCTCTGAACGCAACCTCTTAAATTTTGGCAACTTAAATCACAACCATTTAAACAACCTTCTTAAACGGACTTAAATTACCACCAAGTTATCGCAACTATTACCGCAAATACTACCGTGGCAAGCCTTCCTAGGCCTAAGGCCCAAGGCTCCTCGTTGGGCCCTGGGGCTGATCCTGATGATCAGCACCCCCACGTACCCCCGCGCCTCGCCCCAGCGGGACTCTGAGCACCCTCTCGACGCTGCCGGGGTTCCTGGCACCAGGCTTCCCTTGAGAACCTCCCCTGCCGAGCCTCCCTGGGCTGGACGTGTCCACCCCCGGACTACAAGCAGTTCTCACCTAGTGCCGTTTGCTTCCTTAGTTTTTGAAGAGAGTTGGGAAGGGCTGCAAAAACTCTCTGGGGTTACCTGGGGGCGAACCCTCCGTTACCAGAGAGTCACCCAAGCAGGGCCTGACCCCTTTGCCTTCCACCGAGCCGGCTTGACCACCCTCCCCCAGAAGAATGGCCTCGGCTAAAGG
Organism: Sialia sialis; assembly: GCA_009812075.1. Taxonomy (NCBI): domain Eukaryota; kingdom Metazoa; phylum Chordata; class Aves; order Passeriformes; family Turdidae; genus Sialia; species Sialia sialis. Next base: position 40,809,340 of record VRYO01001269.1, read on the forward strand.
GATGCGTGCGTGTGTGTGTGATGCCTGCCTCGCCTGTGCTCACCCGATTCCCAGACTCCCCACCCCTGTGCTCTGGGCGCTGGGTTTATGGCCTCCCTCCCCTGGAGCCGCGACAGCGCACCAGCTACAGCGCGTCCGCTCCGAGCCTGGGGAACGGGGCCCTCTGGACACTGGCGCCGGCACTACCTGGGGGTACCCAGCCAAAACTGCGCGCCGCTCACACCAACACCTAGGCCTCCGTGTGCCCGGAGCCACCTAGGCTGCCCTGCTTTGGGGGGGCTGCCCTACTGCGTGCCACTCACACGCTGGGTTTTCCTCCGCACGCCCGGAGGAGGGAACCTAATCCCCAAGGAGACGCCTCATGCACTCACCAGGCCTTGATAGGCCCCACTCGCTTCCCCCTGTTCCCGGACGGCCCCCTCGCGGGAGTTCCGGAACCGCGGTACTGAGGGGTCCACACTCGCTTCGGGGCTCCGAGCTCCCAGCCCCCGTCTCACTCACTCACCACTCGCTCGCCTCCTATTCCCGTCACTGGCTATACTCACCGGTGCTCCTCCGATCTGCCGTCCCAGACTGATCTTCTTGGTCCGTGTAGCCAGCTATCCCTGGAGGTCCGATAGGGCAGGTGGTACTGGCCCGTCCCTGGTCCTCTTCGGGCCTGGCTCTCCCAGACGAGCCCCCAGCTGAAATAAATGGGCCAGGAGACTAGCTCCTTCTTTCGGCCTTTATTAGAAAATCAGCTTGGGTGGGGAACCCATGGGGTTGGGCATGCCACTGCTGCCCCTCTTGGGCGATCTGGAGAAGAATTGCAGCTTTGTCTTTGCAATCAGAGCTGGAGCTTCCATCCTCATCGGGAATCCCAAGGAAGTCAGTATGGCCTCCTTGTCCAGCTTGGGTCCAGCTTGGTGGGGTGCTGTTGGTGTTGTGGCAATGGGATCAAAGCAGTTTACGATGATTTAAATCCAGTCTCAGCACTCTTTTCCCAACCTGGTCACACCATTCTCAGTCTTAGATGTCATTTTGGGCTCGTTGTCTTAAGGGGTTTTTGGCCCAAAAAGTGTCCCAGTGTCTCTTGCACCTTTCATTTGCATACGGAGCCATGATGTCACCCTCCTCACAGACGCCATTTCAGGGGAGCAGCAGAGGCAGTACTCGACGTAGGAAAGGGGCACACAGGTCAGACAATCAGTGATTGAATAGAATGAAGCTAATAATTTAACATTAACAATTAACATGAAAACTTAAAACTTATGAACGCATTCATAACAGTAACAATCAACATGAAAACTTAAACTTATGAACTCAATTCATAACACCATCAGTGTGCTAATGTGCAAATTAAGGTTACATCCCTCTAGCTGGCTGTTTTCTTCATTTTTGGCTATCTTTCCTTCATTTTCTCCCTCTCCTCCAATTTGGAAGTCTTGCTTTTATAGCCTTCAGAGAAAACCCCACAGGGGAGAGCTTGTTTTCCCTTCATCAGGAAGCTGCAATGTCCTCCCAGTGCTCTCCCTTGGTGCATCAGCCTTTCCTCCCTGGCCTGAGCTCTGGAAAGGCTGCTGCTCACCCAGGAAGAGCTTTCCCACATCCCCAGTTGTCAGGGGACTGCCTGACCATGGTCAGTGTGCAGACACGTAGGCGGGAAGGGGCCGAAGAATAGCAGCAGGAGGGAGCTCTGGGCCAGAGCTGGGCTTTGTGGCTCAGGAGCTACTGACCTGCTAGGATTCAGGGTCTGCGCACACAACTATCCATAAAGGCATTAAAAATAGAGAGAGAAGCAGCTTCTCAAATTGCAGCCTTTAGTTTGCAGAAGGTTTCCAGAGTCAAACATACAAAGTTTGTCCTCCTGCCACATCTTATGCTTTTGCTCAGCGAGTACAGGACGTCTGACCTGGGGAATTATTACCGCAAAAGCTCCAGGCTGTTTCTCACCTGCACTAGGGTGATCATTCAGGATATGCTGTTGTGGTTTGAGTCCTCCTTGCCTTTTTTGCTCACAAAAATAAATCAGGGGTGCAGAGATATTACAGCAAATAATGGGCAATCCCAAACCTGGGATTCAGATACAGCTTTTCTCCTAGGTTACATGAGCAAGTCTGGAGTTGGGATCCACATTTCCTGGGCAGCTGTGGAATCCTGTGCTCCTGCTGCTGACAGCCTACCTCCCATAGCAGTGGCACATGGGACAAAAGCCAGTTTCCCCAGCAGCACAGCGTCACCACAGGCTGCAAGAATCAGATTTCCACAATCCTTAACTAATAAAAAAAATCAAGCAGGCTCTCAGTATGGGTTATTTTTGTTTCTTTCTCTCTGTATGTGTGTGTGTGTGTTTGTGCCAGCTGCATCCAAAGGATGGCTGGCAACACTTCCTGATTTTGTAATTGAGATGTGTAAATACAGCAAGCCCGAGATAGTATCTAGTAATGTAATCCTCCTGCATCCCTTGGCATTGACAGGAGCTGTTCTTAACTACCATACAAGTTCAGACCTAAACAAGAACCCCTGGAGTGCAGCCATACCTGCAGCTGCTCTGGCTTTTAAGTTGCTGAAGGGGAACCCTCAGTGCTTCTATCCCAAAAGCATCACTTAGAGGTACTAAGTGCCTCAGAAGATCCAGTTCCCCGGCTGATACAGGCTCAAATCAAGGCTATTGATATTGTCTTTTAGTCAATACCATGGACCCTCGGTCACAAGAGGTTACATAAGATTAGAGCACTAAGTTTTTTTAATCTACTGAATGTTAAAAATGGCCGCTTCTGGCTTTTCATTCACACCATCTGTTGCTAGCAGGTTTTATTGGCAGTTTCAGGACAGATTAATAATGTTTCTGATTTTGGCACACCAAGAGGTTAAAAATAAATCTTTAGCCACACTGAAGAGTCCCCAGCAATTAATTTCTCTAAGATATTTTGGCAACCTGAAAAGAAAATATATGGTTTAAGTGTTCCTAGAGCCATCTCTCCTAGCCACATGTGATATAAATAAAACAAACCTCAAGAATCTGGCTTAGAATATGGAATAACATTTTGCTACAGTCATTTCTGCTGTGTTTACCACAGCAAATGTTGAATTAGAGGCATCACCATACACAATATTTAAATATTTCAATAATACCCAGAGCTCTCAATGCTCTTGTTTCTTTCCCATGTTCACAACAATTTGCTAGCAGCATTTTAGAACAGAGTAGTCATTTTAGAGCAGCCTCTTTGTGTCAAAAGATGTGTACACACCACACAACCCCTGGACCCTGAGAGGTGTGTCCAAAGGTTTCACTCACCCAGGGGGTTTAGGGGCAGTGCTGTGCTGCCAGCTCCTGTGAAGCTGAATCCCTGTATCAATTCCCAGCAGTCGGGAAATTCCTGTTGGTCTGTTGGTTGGGAAGCTCCTCCTGGTGAGGCTCATTCCAGCCCTGCCCAAGTGATACAGGCTGAGGAAGCAGAAATGTAAGAGGTGTTGAGGTAATGAAACTGGGCTGAAATTTCCACTTTGAGGATAACCTGCACAAAAAATAGCCCAACCCTAGAGGAGAATGAAAATTGAGGGAGAATCAAGAAGGAAGCCTGCAGGGGCTTGACATTATCTGGAGTATAAGAATGAAGATAGCCACAAAGCCAGTGGAAAGATCAAAGATGATCTCTTCAAATGCAGATACAACTTTTTAAAGCACAAATAGCAAACAAGGAACAGCATAAAATAAAAAAGAATAGCTGTGTAGAGTTGATAGGGATGTTTTAAAAAGTTTCATTAATCATCACTGAATTTTTCACAGGATCTTGCAGCACACCCGAGAACTGGAGACAGGAGAGTGATTTTATGAAGAAGTTCTTCCTACACTTACTCCTTTCATTAAGTTTTCATCTTTCTGGCTACTGTAACCAAACTTTTCAAGAGAGGTTCTGGCAAATAAATGCAAAATGCTGAACACATCTCAAATTCTGGTCATTATAAGGATGCCCAGCTGAGAGTTGAGCTCTTCTGAATGGTTGGTGGGCCCAGATTCCTGCAGAAAAAACAGATGTGCTCAGTGCTGTCTCTACTTTCAGCTGTAGGTTTCATTTGAGAGTCAAAGAACTTGCTAAACACACACAAATGGCCTGTATTGTGTTTTGGAGGTGTGGGTATTATGACATTAGTTTTAATTAACACCAATGTCTCCTGTCCCAGCCTGATTCAGGGCAAAGAGATCCCAGGGATCCCAGCTCCCCACCACATGGGCCAGAGTGGATGATGGATGTTTTTCCTCAATATCCAGTGACAACACGTACCATCAGATCACACAGTGCTCAGGATAGGAAGCATTATTCATTCTTCTTTTTGGACTGCAGCAAATTCCTGCACAAAAAAGCAGCCAGCTAGGGGGCCAAAAAAAAAAAAAAAAAAAGTATGGCTGGAGTACAGCTCAATGATTTAATTAAACATTAGATTAACTCTCCCCAAAAGCCATGAGCAAAAACAACACAAGCATATGCAAAAGACAGATGCTTGTGGATGGACCTGCACAAGCTTTTTCACAGGCTTTTATATGACTTTGTACAGGCTTAGACATAAAGTTGTCTTGTTCTTTCCAAGCCAGCATGAAGCACAGCCAGGAAGCGTTAGTCATCAGAGAGTTTTGGTAGTTGTAGTTTGGAACCCCAACTGGAGTGTTTGCTTTGTGCAGAGCTAAAAAAGAATTGACCACTATCTTGGTCAAGTCACATTTCTTTCTAAAATAGCTTTTGATTGAATTATCACTATTAGGAGAAATTTTCCTTTCCACACCCTCACAAGACGAGACAAATGCAAAAGAAACAACCCTTCCCTCTTCCCCAAGGAACTGTAACATTTTTTTCAGTGAGATTCATAGGATTTCATATGAAAATTTATTCTGAATTGTATTTTAATGTGAAGAAAAAATATTATTTTTCTAACCAAAATAGATGTAAAATTTTTCTCAAAAGATTTTTACCCTCTGGAATGAAACGGAATATTTTTCATGGGTTAGTCTGAAAAACAATTTTTAAGATTTTGTGAAACAGTACATGGCTTTCTCCAGTTACTGGCCATTCCCAAAGGTACATCCATCCTGTAGGCTTCTGTGTTTTGGCAAACTTTGGAAATTGCCAGTTTTGGCCAAATAAACAGTATTTTTATGCAAAATTACAATTTGTTTCTAAAATCAAGATGATTTTCTGCACAGCATTTAAGCCCTAAGTACAAGTGCTATGTGAACTTACGTGAATAATGGAAAACTCTAACATAATAACATGCTGTTATTAAGTGCTATACAGCTACAGTTGCTATAAAAGTGAAGAAGAAACCTGGCATGATGAAATAAATCTACAGCTGGGACAAATCAGCACAGCCCTATTGAACTGACAAGAGCTACACTGATCAAACAAACAGATTTTTATATGGCCTGTTGTTCATTCACTATACCAATAAACCATGGTGGAGGCCGGTAAAGTAGTTTGGTTTATCCCGAAATCCGTGTTCTTAATGGTCTCTTAACTTTTTGGGAAAGTTCTCTTCAATTTTGGTGATGTAGGACTTCACCCTGTACTGCCTAGGACCATCTTCCTCCTGCATGGCAGCTCTCACTTCTGGGTGCCTGAGCAAAATTGCTCCTCTTGGTCCTGAATAACTCCACTGAAACAGATCTATAATGATTCATGCATGATGTAGGCTCACAAAATCCTAGTCCAGCCTCTTGCAGGGAGGAGGATTTTTCAGGATGGGATCTCCTCCCATTGCTGGCAAGCAAAGCAGTGTTGCCTCAAAGGTGGGTCTGCCTTAAGCACCACAAAGGAGCCCAGGAGGACGGAGACTTCAGTCCTTACTCAGGTCACAACAGGTATGTTATTCCCAGCCCAGTCAGTTTCTGTTTCAAGTATTAATTTGCTTAAAGACTAAAATTATTTTAATCACAGATACACCCTTTTCAGGCATGTTGCCTCTGTTTCACTCAGGATTTTGAGGAATTTCATAACAGTGCTCTGACATCATTGCTCCCAATGTGCACTGTTGTCAGATAAAGCATGGGTTTTACATTTGCATGAGTGTGTAGCTTTTTCTTTCTACTTCCCAGTGTTTTCCTTCTCCAGTTACAAATATTCCAAGTCACACACATTCTTCTGGGGAATGATAAAGGCATTCCTATTTTAGGGAAAACCAAAGCAAATCAGGGTGCTTGTGTGTTACCTGTTCATAGAGGATGCTCAAGGCTAGGTCAGAGCAGCACAAAGCAGAGCACACAGGAAAGGTGGGATGCTTCCAACACTCTTTCACACTTCATGTCAGGTCTGTTCCCATGCATGTAGTATCTGGACAGCTTGGACTGGACACCAGCATATTCCAGGAAATTGACACCTATCCTTATGGACTCCAGGCAGGGAAGTGTCATAACAAGAACCAAGATAAAAAACTGAGATGGTGGTTATTCACATAATTGACATTCTGCCTCAGTGTTCTCACACAAAGCTCTCTCTCCCTGCCTGAGATGCAGGCGCTGCATTCCAAGGCATTCTTGCAGCCTACACCACATCCCAAACAATAGCCAGCCTTCTTTCACTTTCCTGTCTTGTCTCTCTGAACAGCCCTCTGTTGAAAACCCAGGCTGTTCTCACTCCCAAAGAATTTAAAAATTTGAACGATGTAAGGACAGTCTGTGACTTTCAGGACACATCTTAGAGCATCCTATTTTTAAAACTGTGGTTTGGTGCTTCTTTTTCTGTTTTGTTTCTGTTTCAAAGGAAACCTCCAAAAATGCAGTTGCCCAACAGATCCACCCTCAGACCAGGGAGCTGCTCTGAATGCAGTACCACTAGTAGCTGTAAAATGCAAATATGTGGATGACTTTCTCTGTTGGGCCATTCCAGAGCAGCCTTTCCCCTCTATGATTTAATGTTAATGTTGAGTGCCAGGCTGGCAGCCCCTGTGCAATTGAAATGTTTGCACAGAGAGAATAGATGAATTGGTGTTTGCTTTCCTTGCCTACCAAGTCCCAAGTCTGAAATGGACAGGACACATGTAAGGTCAAGACAGTCCAGCCTTCTTCACGCTCATGCCAACTCCTGTTCCTAAGGAATGATGAGTTTTGATGATGAGGATAAACATGAGGAGCGTGCATCCTTCTCTCCTTCATCTCACTTGAATAGCTGGTAACAAGCCAAAACTAACAGGAGAGATGAGGAATCACTGTGTTGAACCTTCTGAGATATTCTCTCTCTCTTTGGTTGGTGATACACATCTGTGCCTGGGCAATACATCCCAGAAACTGTATGAAAAGAGAGGAGAGGAGAGGAGAGGAGAGGAGAGGAGAGGAGAGGAGAGGAGAGGAGAGGAGAGGAGAGGAGAGGAGAGGAGAGGAGAGGAGAGGAGAGGAGAGGAGAGGAGAGGAGAGGAGAGGAGAGGAGAGGAGAGGAGAGGAGAGGAGAGGAGAGGAGAGGAGATTGGCTCAGTTGGTGTCAGTAACATCAAAGTGGATTTAATCCCCTTATGGACCATTTACTTAGGAGTTGGACTCCATGATCCTTGTGGGTCCTTACCAACTTGGAATATTCAGTGAACTTGCTGCATTTCCACATTGTGCCACTTTTCATAGCACAATCAGTCTAACAGAGACTAGAAAATGAGCAAAATCTCTCCATATATAGTCAGCTTTTATAGTTTTCTGGTTTGGAAAAGGAAAAAAAGGACCCATTTTTGGTTTTTGCCACAGAAATATCCCTGTTATTTCTACCCTTGGTTCTGAACATGTGATGGCATTTCCACCTATTTAAGAAGCCTGATGAACTCGAAGCACTTACACAAAACTGCAGCACTGCCTGCATCCTTTTTCAGGACCTCATGAATAAAGATGCCTCAAGATGCCCTGTTTTTGAGGCCTTATTTGTTCTTGGCTTCAGTCTTCTCTGGGTGGATCTGGAAAGGAAGGCCAGAATGGAACATCAATGAACAAGTGTGCTAGTGTCACTGAAAAATGAAAACAATAAGAAAATGACAATCAAAGGAAGGTGAAAGATCTAATCCCAGGGCTTCCTGCTACAGCTGAGAGTTTATTCAGATGGCCTCCAGATAATCTAAGACAGAGAGAGGGCACATTGACTTATTATGCTGTTTATTCCTTTAGCTTTTTTAGCTGTCAGATGCAAGAGCTGTCTGTCCTAGATGCCCTCCCATTTCCACACATATTCAGGTTTAGGCTTTGATTTATGGTCTTGCCAAGGAAGCATCAGGAAATTTATAAATGAGAGATATAAATGAATGAGAAAGAGTAAGAAATTTCTATCCTGTAGCATCTTTCATGGTGTAGGTATGTAGGGTGCTATTTCTCTATCAATTAAATATACTTGTTATCAATATTCCCCATACAGTTGTGTAAAGGAACCATGGCATGCAGAAAGACAGTCCCAACAGTCCCATGTCAAGTCTTTCCTGTAAGAAGTAAGTTTAGGTAGTGGCTACTTTGGGTTAGATAATTTACTTGTCAAAACAATCCTTAATACAAAAAGAACAAGGACAAACTTGTGTATGTGGGAACCAGAAGTCGAAGTCAAGTAATTTAACCAAGTTAAATACCTGGTTAATTAATCTTCTCTGCACATGAGTTAATGACCTGTGGTATCTTCACAGTGAGAGTCAAACTCATTGGAGGAATCTCCTCTGAAGAAATTTGCAGGCTGCAGCACTGCAAATAGGGGTGTTTTTTCTCCTAGAAGGGGGAAATAAAAGGACAAGGATTATGGCAATAACAGCATCTAGTGGTTAACATTGGAGAATTAATAGAATGTTTTGCCTGGCTTATTCCATTCCAGAGAAAATAATGGTTTTCCTAGCAGGAATCATTTGCCTTTATCTCTGCTGTAGCCTCACTGAAACCTGGGACTTGTGTTAAGATTTTGGGATTTCTAGCCCTAAAATCAAGTTTCTTAAGCAACAGAAAGGAAACATCTTGTTAATTGCAGCTTTCATGGAATTACCAGGGCAGATCATCTCCTTTGCAAGTTTGAAGAAGTTCATGGATTTGGTAAATGCTAAAATTTGAATAGTCAGAACTATGAGTACATTCTTAAAGTCTGTTCCTATGTTATCTACACCCATGGTCAGGAAGATCATATGTATGTTTAAAATACACTTATGATAATATCATTTTGAAATTCAACATTTTGTTCACTGCTGTGGTACTGACTAAGTTGTTTTATCCCAGGTTTTGCATTTAGTGCTTCTAAACTTAGGATCTCTGTCAAGCATGATGGCAGTCCTATTACCCAAATACTACAGACTTATGTTATGATACAATTTTTATTCTAAAAGCTCTTCACAAAACCCTGGAATTCACCTTGCACAATAAACACTCACTACAGGTCACTAAAATTTCTCAGAGACAGCAATTATAGCAATTGTAGTCATGTTTGCTGTTGTATTTAACTTTAGATGGATGCCTAAGATCTTTTGTCTGTTTGATTAAATGGATAGCACACAGGATGCACCAGAACAATCAGCTTTTAATGACCTGTAAGACCCAAAATGTGTCTGCTCTACAATGCTGGAGTCAATGAAGAGAATCACAGAAACATTTAGGTTGAGAAAGCCCATGGAGTTCAACAACCAGCCCAGCACTGCCAATCCACCACTAACCCACATCCCCAAGTGCCACATCTGTATGGCTTCTAGATCCCTCTGGGGATGGTGACCCCACCTCTGCCCTGCGCAGCCTGTTCTGATGCCTGATCAACAGTTCCACGAGCAAATTTTCACCAATATCAAATCTAAACCTACCCCAGTGCAACTTCAGGCTGTTTCCTGCTGTCCTGTCCCTGTTCCTGGGAGCAGAGCCCAACCGCCGCCTGGATGCATGCTCCTTTTAGGGAATTGTGGAGAGAACGAGAAGGGCCCCCCGATCCTCCTTTTCTCCAGGCTGAGCACACCCAGCCCCCTCAGCCTCCCCTCCTGCCTTGCCCACCCTGTGACAAGCACAGCACAGGACTCTGTCCCCTTAGTGTTCTCCTCACCCATAGAGCAAGAGCTGGCAAGTAAAAAAAAGCATTTGAGCAAGATTAATCTGCGATAATTATATATTGCAAATGTATTTATTCTGTTTAGGGAGAAACTCCTGTAAGGCTCCAGATGAGACATTTCTCACATATCTTACTTAGCTTTTTCCCTAGGCCCTAATGAATTGCTTTAAATTACGGACTTAGGTATTGATTAGCCTCATTCAGTTGAAATCTAGGCTTAACAATCTATATTGTCTATAGTTTATTTGTGATATTATTCCTAATAAAAAGCTGCAATTAATCCACATCAAGAAAAATCAATTACTACAGATTTGTATCACAAAGAAAGAAATCCTCCTCATATCTGCCGACTAATCCTGAAGCTTAGCTCTTTCTTTGCTACGAAGGAAGACAGATAAAAATATTGATTTCGTCCTATTTTTACAACTTATAGTGATATAATAATAGCACACAGAACAGAAGGGCTTATCAATTAAAACTACTTTTATACATGATGATAGATGAGGACACTCAATGCCTTTGTTCTCTGCATTATTAATAATTATTAATTATTAATGATTACTATGATGGACTAGGAGCTCTGTAATAAGAATAATCACTTCAAGCAGAGCTGTCAAAGAGTTAGGCTTTACTCCCGGTGTGGTTATGAATTTTGCACTGAATGAACCACAATACATGGTTCTAGAAGGAAAATTGCAGTTATCTGCAACTGCATGGTAAAGGAGGTTTAATTCTGTGTAATTTAGACTGATGGTGCAACATGAAGGAACACAATATGTTATCCAAGCTGGCATCTTTCTAATTTTAACCACTTTGATCTCCCATTTTAACAAAGTTAATATCTAACCTAATTTATTAGAAATAAAAAAAAATAAATCAGTGCCTTCTTGCAGGAAGTGTCACATAAACACTGCAAATTAGATTTTGCAATTTTAGAAACCAAACTTTATCCTTGCTATGCAAAAAAGACAACGTGTCATTGTCCCTTCACAATTCCTACTGTAAACAGTTTATGTGATTTATTCTTTTCATGCAAGATAATTACATATTTTATACTAGTGTATCATCAGTATGTTGCTATTCTGACTGCCCCGTAATAGAAATTGTGTGTTTTCCCACTGCAGTGAATGCTATTCTTAACATACATTGGCCTCAACCAGCTAAAAATATCAGAGTTCTGTTGCCTGTGGGAAAGTTCTGCTAGAGTTATTTCTATTAAAAGTTTAATATTGGTTCTTTTCCATTTTCCATACTGTATGTGCCATTCCCATTTAATGCTTTTTTCTCCCCTGTGCAATTACTTACAAGGGCTTAAGTGTCACATATGAGGCAAATAATGCCCTAATTCACTCTAATTCTAACATTATTATGAATGATTGGGAATGAGATTAGTACTGAGGAACATCACTTTAAAATAAAGAGTGTGGATTATCGCAGGTTGTGATTGGAGGTATCAAATGACAGGGCTCTGTGTTTGTTCTTGCCAAGGACACCAGGCAATCAGTGGCTGGAGCAACCTGTAATGCTCACACTGAATCTCTGGGTTACTTGGGAAGTTTTCAGCTCCTCTAAGTTTTTGCTAGGCAGTAGGTTCAGAAAAAAAAATTAAATTTTTGAGAGGTATTTAATTTATCTGGCAACCTTGAGCCTGTGCAGATACAAAGGGAAAGCTCTAGTTTAGAAACATCTGCTTTTTAACCCAAATTCATATAATCCATGAAGATACCACAAATTAATGACAATATTTCTTTTTCTCTGCTCTTGGATATTTAAATTTATTTCCTTGGAATGGTATTTTTGCTTTTCTTTCCCCTTTCTTCAAAAGATATCAGAAGTCTATTTAGAAAAACCTTAATTAATGGAATTTAGCGATAACATCTATATTATATGGGTCTCTACCTACACGTCTGATCCTCATTTTCCTGATGTCTCCATATAACACTTTTGTATTTCAAAGTGCTTAAAAATCAATATGGTTGCATTCAAGGAAGTGAGGAAGGAGTTGAGAAACAGTATTTATTCCTTGTCTCAATTATCAGGTTTTGGGAAGGACCAAAGGAGATATCATATTTTGACTCACAGATAACTACATGGTTTCCCTTTATGGAGCTTGTACTGCTTTACATCAAAGATGGTATGTTTAACTTCACAGATTTGGGAGATTGCACATAGCTCATCAAAGACACACAAGTCACAGCTCTTGTGGAGATGTGCTGGTGGAGAGCTTGGACTTGCAATACAAGCCATAAGGAAATAGGTGTTTAATGTCCATATTTAAAAATACAAGACATAGGAAGTTCAGTATATTGAGTATGCAGCCACTTCACACAGTAGGATTATGAGAAAAGAAAGTTAAGGCATTAGCGTGTGTGCATTTGTCCCATAGTTCTGTTTCCAGTTTAGTGTATTCCATAGAATTTCCTGAACTGATTTATATCAGAGCTTCTATTCTCTGATTTCAAATTTTTCAGCCAAACAGCACCCATGTTAATCTCCACTATGTTATTCTAGGGAAATACAGAAGCCATCTGCTTTCAACACCCTTATTTGGCAGCTTATTTTTCATGTAGTCATGGATGGCATTTGTCCCTTAGTGTTTTTGGAAGCTTATATCCATTTAGTATCTACTGGCACCTCAGAAAATCTCTGATATCCTTTTAAATTCCGGGGTACAGATAGAGGGATGTTTTCATCTTAATTCTGCAGTAGTTTGTGCCTAAAAAGCTCCTCTTAGAACTTAAGAATTAGTTTTGGAAAAGAAAATACTGAATGATCTCTATTGAGGATAATTATAAGATATGGATTTTTTTTTTCTGAAATAAGGTTAGCTTTATCCTTTTTGTTTTACTGTGTCTTAAACTGGTGAAGAAGATCAATATCATTCCGGTTTTCTTCTTAATATGTTAAGAAAGGAGACTGGTGAGTACAGGTCTGCCTTCTCACCTTATGTTTCCTTTATTCTTCTGCAAATTTAAGCTTTTCCCTCATACATATTGCTACAAGTTTTCTCTTCTTTACAGCCAGAATTAAGCATATAAGAATGGAATATTTATTTATTTCTCCCTCTCCACAAATCTAGAATTTCCTCTCAGTTTGTTTCCTTATCTTCTCTTCTGTTTTTCCGTTTATCTTTGGATTTATGTTCACCTCTTACTCCGTTAGTTTAAATCCATCATGCTTGTATGTCATCCATGTCCTTGGGAGGGCCCTCTCCCAGATAAAACGTGCTGTGTGGAGTTTAATACACATGTGCCCACAAACAAATATACATGCGTGCTTCTGCATAATGAATGATTATAATATTTTTTCAGCTGTTTCTGTGAATTTAACATGCTTAAATGTAATTAATATCCTGTTAATTGTACAACAATCTATAACTGAACATGAGCACATTAGTACATGCACATTAAAAAAATAAATTTTCCTTTAAAGGTGAACTGTAAAAGGAATTGAGGCAGGGAACTACATCCTCTGCCCTATTTTTTATTTAGGTCAGGTATTTATTGCCTTTAATATTCCACTCTCCACTTTCCTCATCTCTATCTTCCTGGCATTTTGAAAGCCTGTCTGCCACCAAAAGTTTTGACAGTTTGAGCATTTCTTAAGGACAGAAAGTAGAGCTATTGGAAATGACTGCAGTGACCAAAGCAGATGCTGATGAGGGTTTGGGTTGCTGCAGGAGAAGGTTTGTACAGTAACATATCAAGATCCATCTGAACTAATTTAGCTGTGCTGGCAAAAATTTTGTGTATACAGAATGCCTGAGATATGGAACAGTGACAAGGAGTATGTTAAAAATAAATAAATAAATAAATAAATAAAGCTGTGATCTCTTTTAAGCTTTCATTGTAAATCATCAACAAGTGATTAAAAGCATAAATGCAATAAAAACAATAATTTCCAGGTCACTGTTAAATGATGTGATAAATTCAGACAGGGATACCATTAATGTTGCAAAACAGAGAAGACCCATTCTGCTCATCTGTCATTTCCTTTCTCTTCACATCCCTGTGCACTGTACCTCTTTTGCACTTTTCCTTCTTCCTTTTAACTTTCCCTTCTTGTCTGCTTCCCTCACCTCTGAACCTCCTGCAGCAGTGTGATGCTGATTTCACATCTCACCAGACCTCCTCATGGAGCAAAAACACAACAATCTCTCCTTAATAAGATCCTGGCACTTCCTCTGGAAGCTTCTTCCAGAACCTGGATTTGAACAAGCCTGTGAAAATGGGGAATAATGGGAATGAAAGCCAAGTTACATCTTTGGGACTTCAGAGGGACCTTGAACTGAGCACTGAGGACAAAACACAGCCCTTGCCAGATCTGATCCCAGCACAGAGTAAATTCAATGTCAGGACTCTGAAATCCAGTAGAGCACCAGTTTCTTCTGATCTCTTGTGTGTTTATATATCTATATATTATCTATATATATTTATCTGTATTTACACATACACACACACATATAAATATTTGTGTGTCTCCACATCTGGTTCTACACCTTTTGGAAGTGTACCAAAATCAAAACACAGCAAAATATCAATAAAGTTTGAATTAATGGTGCTGAATAACTGGGTAGGATTCTTCACTTATTTAAGAAAATGCCATATGCTTCAAAAATTTTGATGGCAGTCCAGAAGGGTGCTGATGGATTGAGCTCTGTATCCCTTTGTTGTGAGAGCTGGGTTAAAGGTGCTACTGACAGTTGAGATAAATCTAAAGTGCTGCCTTTTAGCCAAGTTCAGACAGTAGGATATAGTCATGAATATTCCCACCCAGCAGGTGTGTCCATCCTACCTGCTGACAAAAGGTGTGTGCTGTATCCATGAAGATTACCCCAGACAAACCCCAGTCTAAGGGGCTGATCTGCTCTTCAGTGAGTTATTGAGAGTTCCAGTGGTGTGATGTGAATGGCTGCTGGGAAAGGATGTCCTTATGCACATACAAAAGGGCTGCAGAAAAGGTGGGATCAAAGAGCAGAAACTGTCTATCCCAAATCTGGAAATCCTGCTAGCCCAGTGTGGCAAGCCAGCTATGGCAGAAGCTGTGGAACTGCTCCTGGTGGGGTCAGGGGAACATGGACTGTATGTGTGAGTGCACAGAATTGTAATTCAGCAGTGGAAATCCTGTATTTCACTGTGAGCAGATATTTTCTCCTCTAGTGGATGTGAATGGAATCATTGCCTGAAAGAACTTGGCTCTGTAGCCTGGAAAACTGTATTTTCTCACATTGTGTATTTGCTTATTTTCTAACTGCTGACTTGCTTTGATTCTATCACACTCATTTCCCACAATGAGAATCAGTCATTCTGCCTTCACCCTGTCTCCACCATGGCTTCAGGACATGCCTGTTGTCCCTACTTTCTTCTCATGGCCACAATTCCCATCTCTCCAGCTAAAAATGGGAGCTACCTGATGCTGGAGAACACCACATCCCTGTTTCCTGATTGCACACTTGGCAGTCCTGGACTCTTGGAGGTGAGATGCACCCTGCAGCACAGTCTGCTTCCACTGCCAGAAGAAGTGCAGTCAATGATAATATCATGTCCCTTATGCAAAAATTATGGAAAAACAGCCACATGAACAGGAGAAGTTAAGAGCAAGTTTGTTACTGAGGTAGGTACCTATGGTGGACACTGTAGTGAGTTTAAGGCTTATTTTAAGGCATATTCAGAAGAAAAGATGCCATGTATTCACCACCAGTGCCTCCCATGTACACTGTAAAAGGCCTCCATTGAAGCCCTGAGTTAGCACATGACATCTGATGAGATCACAGATTGGGGCTCTAAGCTTTCCAAAAGGTCCAGCATCTCTTTGTCACTGGAGAGCTGAGGGCGTTTTTTTTTGAGGGCAAAAACTTGAGATGTAGCTCCTGACTGATGTACTTGACTGGCCCTGCTCAGGATAAACACCACCATTCCCTGTCCCAGACTCACCTGCTGGTGTGGTCCTGGGGTTGGGTCAGCAGAGACAAATGATCCATATGTCACAGGGACTCTGATGAATTGCAGATTTGGGGTGTAAAAAGGCTCATATGCATCAGCCTCTTGTCACCTGCCTCTGGAGGTCTGCTTCCTTGTCTACCTCATTTTTCTACCTTAACTTGCAGCATTTAGCGCAAGAGTGGAGGTTTTTGCACATGCCACACAGGGGCAAACTCACAAACTTACATTTTCAAGCTGTAACTCATAGACCTGGAAACAGAGGGGGCTTGGCGCACTCACCCTATAATGGTGCACAGAGCCATTTAGGCAATTTATTGCATCACACCCAAGTGACACCAGCTGGGACCACACTGGTGACATGCATGCCATTGAATATGAATATTTGTAACTTCACTGCCTTGGGGCTGTCGCATAATTCATGGTGGATAATCCACTCACAGCAGTTCTGCTTCCTCTGCCTCTCCCATGTGTTGCACACACCCCTTTGACAGCACACAGTCAAAGGAGCAAGGAATGTTTTGCCATTCAAATTTTCAGATGAACCAATACAATGGGCACAACAGCCCTCTCTCCTATTGCCCTGTAACACACTTGCTTTTTCATATTTTGTTTTAGCTTCAAAACTTACAAAATGTTATTTTAACACCCAGGGAATAGCTTAACCCAGTTAATAAGAGAGAGACTTGGTACAGACGAGTAGCTCCTGTACTTGGCACTGATTGGATTAACACCAGGAACCACTTTAGAGGGGGCAGTATAATCTTTATGGCCATCACTTACTTGTTGAGAAAGCTCACATCTTCCAGTTAACAGCAGCTGTGCCAGTGATTTCTTTGATAGATGGTGATATGCACTTAAAGGAGCAGATTAAATAGCCTTTTGCCTTTCTTTGAGATATCCAGACCCTACTAGCAGCAGATAGCCTTTTCGAAAGAGCCTAGAGCCTATTTTCCAGAAGGATTTAGTCACGGACTTTCACATAAGCTTGTTTATCCTGGCCTTTGGGTTGTGGTTACACACACATTTCTCCGGGATGTGGAGTCAGCATCAGCAGGCGATGTCCACTCTGGCTCTCCCCTGCTGCTCCCATGCTCCTGCCACCCTTCCATGACCATGCTGAGCAAAGAGGGCAGTGTAGGGACTGCCACAACCAGCTCTGGCTAGTGGAGCATGATTTGCTGGAGCCAAAAGTGCCGCAGAGAAAAATGTTTGTGGAGCCATAGCTTCAAGCACTTCTCATCCAGATAAATTAATGTCCACAGTGCTCCATCCTGTCCCAGCCAGACTGCTACCAATTCCTGAGCTCTGGAGGTAGCCCAGGTAGATTCTCATGTCACTCTGACAGGTGTCCAGGTGCTTCACATGCTTCTGATACATTTTACACTATAGCTGCTGGTTTGGGTTTGCCTCATCCAATGGCAGAAACAGGGCTGTTCATGCTTGAGGAGCCTGAGTCCCATCAATTATTGTGTTTCAGCAAAGCAAAAAAGCATGAATGCACCTGGAGATGGACAGCCCTTGGCTAGTTGATCCCTCAAGGTCTACTGCTTTGCCTACTGCAAACACACTATCTGACAACCATAAATCACCAACTTATGTAATGGCCATGCCATTTCATAGACAAAGATGCATTTCACAGAGAGTATGGTTTTAATAAACAGGCAGCCTTTCAGTGGCTAGACTGGAATAAACCAGTGATCTCAGTCCAGTTCCTGTGGAAAAGGTAGTCGCAGCGCAAAAAACATGGGCACAGATAGGTGGATTGTTCACGGGTTGTAGTAGAAGCAGAATGAATTTCTTGCCCAGGGCAGGTTGTGGCAGCAGTGCCATTGCATGGGGTGAGCCAGGCCCATGGCTGTGCCAAGGGATTGGATCCCTTGGGTGCCTCACTGGAATTCTCATGCCAACTATGTGCACAGTTAACTTGGGACCTCTGATTAATTCCCCTCAGTGTTACCATGCAGTAAACGGAGGGCTATGCAGGGCTGACTGAGTTATGACCCACTCTCACATGTGCAAATCATGCACTTTTGAAATGCAATGGGAAATATTCATTATTCTTGGATAGAGCTCCCTTTGAGTCCAGCAGTTACAGCAGCTGTTGTCATTTACTGCATTAGCAAACACTATTTCTGTGAATTTATATCATCATGTCCCAGAGTTCTGTGCCAGCAATATGCTTAAGCCACTGCTGCAAAATAATTCCATCTATATTGGCCACATATTTGAGATATTATGATTAGACTTTTTTAGTGGGTGTTAGGAATTATTTTAATAAATGTAGCATGTGCGTATGCACAAGGGTTTTTACAATCAAGCCTAAAAAGGAAAGAAATATATTTTCATTCTTATATTTTGACGTGGTTCTCCCCCATCAAGCCAGTAGAGCTATGCCAGCCCTGTAAAATATTTATGAAATAACCAAATACAAAGAAATAATGTAATTTAGTGTGTTTAGTGTGTTTGAATTATTGTTTCTATATATTTACCACAGACTATCAAATCTGTCATTTCAATGGAATAGGTGTTGATACCTGAGGGTGGCTGATAACAATCAGAACATGGTCTGGTGTCAGTGTTTAAGAAATGGAGGTATTGGCAAGCACCTTTACTGTACCCTGCACTTCTAAGCCATGCAAGAACCTGGTCTTTCCTGTAACATCATCTTAAGCACATATTAAAATATATATTGAGGAAATCTCAGATTGAAATATCTTCAAATTTTAGTTGTTATAATGATACCAAAATGTTGAGGTTCCCACCCCCCCAGCTTAAATCTGGAGGAAAAATGTACAGTAATTTCACGCCTATAAGGTGCACTGGAGTATAAGGCGCACTTCTAGGCTGTCATCAATTTCCCGTACTTTGTCCACATATAAGGCACACTGGCGTATAAGGCGCACTTTTTCGGCAGCCGTGGAGCCAAGCCGAGCAGGTGGTGGGGGCACCACCGTGGAGACCCCAGGGTAGGGCAGGTGCACGTGGCAGGGCCGCAGGGCCGCTCCGCGTGGTGAGTATGGGGCACGGGGGAGCCGCAGGCTGGGGCTGCTGTGCGGGAGAGGTGAGGGAGCAACAGAGGGTGACCACTCCATGTGCGTGGGGTGAGTGTGGTGTCACACCAGGGGCTGCAAGCCCGGCAGAGCCACAGCAGGCAGAGTTGCAGGGCCTCGGCATGCCCACAGCACTGCACGGCCCTGGGTGCAGCCTGGGCGGGGATGCGGCAGGTGGTGCGAGGGATGGCAGAGTCAGTAGGGCTCTGTGTCGGCCGTGGCTTCGCAGCTCTTCTCGGCTCACACTTCCAGGTTGGCAAATTTCCGAACTTTGTCTATACATAAGGCACACCGGCATATAAGGCGCACTTCTGGGTTTCGATCAACATTTCAGTCCAAAAGGGTGCACCTTATACGCGTGAAATTACTGTATATTCCAGCAGAAACACATCTGCAGATTATTTCACAGACAAACCTGTTCTGGAAAACGAATTCTAAAATTTTATTTTATGGAGTAGCATGAGTCTTGATAATAATGATCACAAAATAGTAGATTCTAATGCAGTTTAGGAAAAAAGTAACTGGGACTGCAGCTTGAATAGGGAAATAAAACACCCATGTCATGAGACTCTTGTTACAGCTCTTACAGATAAATTAGCCTGTTTGTAGAGGACATTGCAGAATGCATTCAACCATCATTAGCAGTTGGACTTGATGATCTTAGAGATCTTTTACAACCTTAATGATCCTCAGGTTATATTACATTTTGCCAGAGAGGGTCTGAAAATGTACATTTTCCTCTGCCACTGAAATCCAAAGGGGATGAGTTTACTACAGCTCCACACTCCAGAGTTTGAACCTGAGGATACACACAGGTGCTTCACCCAGTGAACATATCATAGCATATTTCTTCCTGTTCCTTCCCTCCTTCATACCTTTTAATGAGACAATTATTTGTCAAATGGAAAGGAGGATGCACCTGAGCCCAAAGTGCAACCACATCTGCTCAGATTTCCCTGTGCCTCAACACTGATTCAGTACAAATACACTTTCCCAAAGGGCTGCAAGAGTCTTACTCTAGCAAACAAAATTCAGGAGCAGTAGGAATTCCTATTTCTGATCAACCTGAATTGTTTTTTTCCAGATCTTCTTGGCTTAACCTGTTGTCCCAGCAAGCCAGAACTCACAGTCTCTATTCAAATCAGCAGACTTGAGTTGACTTGTCGGTCCTCCTGTGCTCACAAAGACTGGCACCCCAGTGAGACTGCATTTTCAGACTAGAATAGCTAGCCAAATTTTTCCACACGTAAGTGTGCTGAGGAGACAGGGATACTTCTTGAATCAGCTGCTCCCTGAGGGTGGAGAAAATGAGGAATGGGGAAACTGAGCTAATTGCAGCTACCTTGCACTACTGAGTTGATGCTGGGGCTGGAGCATCCTCTGTCAGAGCTTTGCTCTAAAGGAATCATAGAATCCAAAAATTGTTTGGTTTGGAAGGGACCTTAAAGATCATCTAATTCCAAACTTCCCACAATGGACAGGGACAGCTTCCACTATCCCAGGCTGCTCCAAGTCTTGTTCAACCTGGTCTTGAACACTTTCAGGGATAGGGCAGCCACAGCTTCTCTGGGCAACCTGTGCCAGGGCCTCACCACTCTCCCAGGGAAGAATTTCTTCCCAATATCTAATGCTGTAGGCACTGTCCTGCAGCTCAGTGGCAGGATGTAAAGGATGTGACACTGCACGGAGGTTGGGACAAGTGGAGTAAAACTGAGGGGCCTGACTGCCAAGACATGCTGTACTTACCTCAACTTCTTTACCGGACATTTGGCTCCCTACCAGACTGGATCTGCCACTCAGAGCAAGTCATTGTAATAAATTCTGGACAGGGATACAACTGTCTGATCCTGTGAGACATGGAATTCAGGTAAAGTTGTGAATGCTGAGATTGGACTTTCAGATAAACAAATCCTAATGGATGTTGTGCCTAGCATTTAACATTTTTACTGAGCTGCAACATTGAGACTTTTGGAAAGAATCTTAATTTGTTCATGTGAGCTACAGCATCGAGTCTTTTCAAAAAGGGTCTTCATTAATTCTTATTTGGAATGGCAAGAGCCTCTATCAACAAGCTGCCTTGATGTTTTTACATTATCTGCTGTTAAAATATAAGCAGATTGCATCACACTTCAGTGGTACCTGCAAGGAATAACCTGTCACTAATGCCAAAAGACAGCAATCACAGAATGAATGATTTGGCCTTATAGGCACTCTTCAGTGCCTTCATTATTTAGGTAGAAAAAGATGTTTTGAAAATAGAGCAGGGTTTGAGTAAAGAATCTTGGCAGAAACTGATTTTCAGCGCAAACCATGAGATCTGCTTCAGCACTCTCTCGTTGCCTTGGAACTGAATATGTTTAACTGCATATTCCCTTTCTTGAAGTTATTTCTGCTGATTTAAAGATATCCAAATGCCTTTTACTTCCCCTGCATTTGTAAGCAGGAGGGGCATAAACTGTTTTCAGGACAGCCCCAAAATATTTTGGCTGTTTATCCAAAAGAGCCACGAATTTGATGTAAAACCCACCCACGCCTTCAGCACCATGAATACACCACCCATACATTCTATTCCAAACTGAAAGTTATGTATGTTCTTGCTAACCTAGTTTTCCGTGTGTGTATGTGTCTGTGTGTGTGTGATTCTTTTTTTTTCCAACAGTGGGCCTAAATCCATATTAATGATCCAAAAAGTGACCAGGCCTGAGCACCTTTTGTCCTCTATACATTAACTATCCAATAATCAACAGTAGCTGTCCTGTACTCTGGTGTCTTTAGCCTAATTCAGAGGGACAGATATTTATCATCACCCTTGAATTGGGTGACCCATTGTGACAGGTCGACATCCTTATTTATGTAACAATGTCATAGACAGTAACTGCTAATGAGTGGAGTGACACAGAGGTCTGTTAGATGGAAAGGCAGAGGAAAGCCAAAAAGGGCATGAGGGGTTAATGGGACTTTTCTGCTCCAACCTCCTGGGATGTGTAATTATGTTCTAATAAGAAATGAATGTATTGATTAGATTAGTGTGCAATTGTGTTCATGTACACACGTATAGTGCTGCATGTATATAGACAGTCATTGTGTGTGCCTCTCGTCGCCTCAGTGTGTGTCTGAACCCAAAGCATCTTTGTGCAGGGGCCAAAAACAAGCAGTGCACTCCCACAGCTCTCTTCTTGTCCTCACTGTGGCAAACTCCATGTGAATTCAACTGGAGTTTATCTTAGTAAAGGATGAATTTAACTTCAGTAAACACCAAATAAGGGCTTCAGGATTAGGCCCTCACTAACAAATGACTTCCTATTTTCATTGTTTGGGATAAACACTCACCATCACTTAAAAGAGCAGTAAAAGCAGCCAACACAATGTAAACAGTGTCATCTGCTGAGGATACCATCCACTAGCCAAAGTAGGCCATGCTCATGCCTGATGGAAGCCACTTCCAGTCTGCTTACAGTAGGAAGGAATTTGGCCCAGCATTCTTTCTCATCGGGTAAAATATGTTCCCCGACAGGTCAAGGAAAGCACCCTTCACATGCTCACAAAGGGCCAATTCTCCACTGCATCCCTCCAACGTGTGTGTGTTCTGAACTTGAGGATGAATTGCCCTGATGGGAAAGACACAACAATAGGGGAAAGCAGGACGGGGGGAAGGAAAGCATGCCTGAAAATTAGAGCTGCCCAGGCCCCAGGAGCCCAGAGAATGTGGCTGATATTATGCAGAGAATAGCGGTGCTCTCACTGTAGCTCCTTGCTGACTGATACAGGCCGGCAGCAGAACTGTGGGCTTGGTACCTTGCACTGTACTAATTCCAGCCATGAGCAGAGCCTTACATGTCCTGGGGACTTGGATGTGATATCTGAGTGGGGAAGGAACAAACAGGGATAGGCTGGCAGAAGAATAGGCTTTTTGGGTCACCACCTTAGCCCCCTGTCCATGGGATAACAAAGGCCGTAGAACCAGTGTGCTCAGGCCTATTGACAAATTAGTATCTCTAGTTGCATGCTGAAGAAGAAATAAATTACTTTCTAGTGACTCCCTCTGGAAAGAAGCAGCATTATTAGGCTTTAATGGGATTTCCTTCTATCCTAGTCTTGATTAGGACCTTTGTGAGGCAGAGGGGAGGGAGGGAGAATGGAAAATTGAAGGATTCTCAGGTCTGAGGAGGGCCCACTTTACCCAACCATAACTTTTGTGAATTGTGGCTAGGATTCCAGATCTGGCACTCAGGAAAGGCTGGAGTACAAAGATGCAAAAAAGGGCTTACTAAGCAAGATTTCCAAACATTTCAGAAATGTTTAAACAAAGTAATGTAAGAACACACTAGGTTCAGTGTCACAGAAGAAGTATCTCTTGGAAATGGATTCTCATTAATCTATCTTTTTTCCTGAAAAGTGAAAGACAGAGAGTATTAAAATACAGCACTTGCAACGTGGAGGTCAATGGACCCCTAAAGTCTGACCTTTATCTGAGGGATAATGATTAAACACATTTCTTTCTCATTGCCATACTATTGCAAATTTCTCCATCTCAGCAGATTAGTTTGGCAGGTTTTTTAAGTGTTTTGATGCAGAAAATTATTCAGGGAACATATTTAGAAAAGACAATACTTTTATATTCCCTACAAGAGAGACTTAAAATCTAAGCTAGAGCTAACTGTCAAGGCCCACCTTGTAAAAATTTCCTTCAAGGGTCAAAATAGAGAGAAAAAAGCCTGAAACTGGTGATGGCTGTAGGAGTGTTAACACTAATTTCATGAGGGCTGAGATCACATGTGAAATGAAAGAACTGGAGAAGGAAAAACCTTGCAAAACAATGTTTTTTTTCCTATGATGTTCAAACAAGCTCAGTATCCAGGCTGAATAACAGCCCTCTGAAGGCAGAGGCATTGCACAGTTCAAATCCAGGTCCAAACAACAGATGCAGGGGAATTAATTTTTCAGCAACTGCTGACCCTTTGACTCCTAATAGTTGAGGGTTGGTTCATGTTTGAACAGTCACACAAAACTGATTTCTCCATTATATTGATGGGAACTTTGCAGTGCAATGAATCATCTTCAACTGGCTGATTTATTTCACAGGGCAACTTGAGATGGCAAACTTGGAGCAAGGTAGCCCAAACTAAGATGAAATATCCTTCCCATTTATTAGTGTCATCATCAGCATAAGCTTTTCTCCTTAATGAACTGATCTTTCATTCACACTATATAGGATCCTGAGAAAGTTTTCCTCGCTTCTTTACATTTTGCCAAATTTCTAAGTGGGCTCCTGAAAACTTACTGAAAGAGCATTACTCAGTCTGACACATTCCATTTATTTCAATAAGGTGACAAAGAGGGAAGATCTAGTTAAAAATATTGCAATAGCCTTACGGGATACTTATGGAGTTTTTAAAATGTAATACATCACAATAGAATACTTTGTTTTTGTAGAAGGGCATTCTGTATTCGCCAAAAAAGCTGCTGACTTAATCATTAGTTATGATGAGAAGAGATTTAGTGCTCTCTTTCTTTACACTGTCACTGAGAACAATGTCTATGAAAAAGCCTATGCTTCCTATTATAAATCACTATAAGCTCCATGAAAATTTCTCCTCTACCCTGGGGTTTAAGGGAGCAGATAGTCGGTGATGCAGCCTCCCAATAGTAGCACTTTATGCTGATCTCTACAAGTCTGTGGAATGCTGTGGTTCACCCTAAGTCCAGGCACTACCAGTGTGTGCAATTCCCATTGTTCAGCAACTTATGAATGGCTACTCTTTGACAAAAAGTGGCATTCCTCTTCCTTTGCAGCCTGTACATTTTTAAAATGCTTTAAAGCTGTAGCACATTACCACTCTTAGCATTACAAATACGTATTACTGTTTATCATCAGACTACCTTTGAGAAATACAGTGTAGACTTTGCTCCTTCACCCTCTCATGGCCAAATTTCAGACCTTATTTAGGGTAAGTGAGGATTCAGAAATAATGCAAATAAAAAACGGTTCATAGATGCTTCCTTCACTGAATGAAGAACACCGAATCACATCATCTCCAAAGGATAATTCAACCTTAAAGGTTTTATGGGGGCAGCTCTGAGATGCGCAAGCATCTCCCAAAATTATTGGTATAAGAAATACAGATTTAGAGACCTAGCATTAACTATACAAGTATGAAAGTCTTTAAGCTTCTTCCCTTCCGTCTCTCCTCTACCATATCATAGTTACATACATTGGCTGGAATTTAATGTGTAACTTTGTAAAGAAGAAAAGAAAAAAAAAAAAAGAAAACTAGTGTTCCACATATCTGTCAGCATTTTTTTTGTTTGGCTCAAGCTGACATCTTTTATTATGTTTCCTAGTTTATCAGAAGTCCATCACAATGTTTTGAAGAAAATGAGCCAAGACATTTTCCTTAGATTTTGATGTCCTCTAATATTTAAATTCATTCTTCTGAGTTTGTTTCTTATTTACTTCTTCCCTCATTTCTTGAAGATAATATTCTGAGAAACAGAGTTCTTGTTTCATCACAAGCCGTCTCAAATTTGTCCTTTATCAGGTTTAAGTTTGCAAGCCCTGTTCAAAATTCATATCACTAGGTTCAGTTTGAAAGGGAGGATATTGATTCAAAGTTCTCAGCCACCCACACTGGACCTGAAAGGCCACTAGAAACAGCCCTTGTCTGCTTTGTTTCTCAAGAACCAGAATAGACACATTCCCTCTGGTCTGTCCTGAGATATGGATTTGGCTCAATAAGCATGTCAGCTGCAGAGGCAGCTGGCTGCAGAGCAGTTTTCACGGAAAATGGGAGCCTGTGTCCTCTGAAAAGATAAAAAATTGTTTCAGTCATTTATTGTTGCAATTTTTAATTCATTCTGGAGGACGTTTGAGGTAGATAACAATGGCAGTCTAAGATCAAATTCTTACTGGCCTTTGATTTCAGATTGATGATTGGCACTATTCCTGTGAATAAAATCAGTTCTAAATCTGTAATGAAACATGCCACCTATGCTAGATGCTTTCAAGACCTTCGTGCTAGAAAGCAGCAATATAAAAGCACAAGACAAAATCACATGTTTTATATAGGTCCTTGGCTTCAATCACAGCTCCCAAAGCCACACACTGACATAAGGACTTGAATTTTCACATAAAAGCAAGGCATGCCTTAGCCCTCACAGGTAAATAATGCCTGAAGACTTTACCCACCTTAATGGTTTTATGGATGTCTGAGTTTCCAAGCTGACCCAATCTTGTTAATGGGCTGAGAACAGAGGCAGCCTGGTGATTTCCTCTGCCAGCATTCCCTGGAGGAGTCCCACAGGAGCCACCAGCATGGCCTCCCTGTCCCTGCCTGGAGCTTTTAGACAGACAACACCTTGTCCAAAGAGAAAGAGTGGTTGATTGGAACAGAATTTTCCAAAGAGAATCCAATACAGAAGGCAGCTCTTGTGTGAAGAACTTCACCAAAGCAGAGGTGCTGCCCAAGTACAAATGGATTGCCAAAGCCTCAGGCTGTCTCAACTCATCTGGAGACTGAAGAGCTTGGACAAAATCAAAACTCTTAAAACTCCTCAACAGTACCAAAGCCTCTAGTAATGACAGCAATTAGCACCTGTCATCTTCATCCTCCCCAATCCTACAAGCAAGTTTAATCTGCTTCGTAGGTCTGTTCCTAACTTCACCTGTGAAATTTTGCTTTCTAACTTTCAAACAAGATTGAAAAACCTGTGGTAAAATTAAAGCTAAAATTGAAAGCTCTTAAACCCATGAAAATGTCACAACTATTGCAGTCACCTGCTTGACTGATCAACTGATCTGGAGTTGCTGGTTTTCTGTGACAGATTTTGCTATCCTGATTTACACTAATCCAGTCATCTCCAAAAACACCCTTGAGCTCTGGCTTTGATCCTACAGCTTCTCAGGACCAAACAAGGCCAGTCTATTCCCACTTCCACTCCACTGCAATCCAGAGGTCTATCCAAACTGGCCACCCTGGCTTTGCTAATCTCTCCTGGGGGAGGCAGAGCCCAGAGAACAGATGGTTCTCTCAAAGGATCCTTGTCCTTCCTGCAGGTTTTTAACTCCAAACTAGAGAGGAAAAAAGTGAAGCAAATGTGACCCTGGCAATTGAGATCTTTTGCTCATACAAGCAGGGCTATTAAAGCTTAACAGGAGCATACATCATAGTAATTGAAGTGGGCATGCGTTGGCTTTGAATTGCAGGAACTCTGGGTGACCACATTTCACTTTCCCTGTCATTGACTAAGATAGAATTTCCTCCTTCTCATCAAATGGCAACTCTTTTATTAATGGATATATATGCCTTGGAAGAAGGTAGAGTTACTGATAAAGTTTTCCTAAAAAAGACATACTCTATTTTCTTTCAGCTCACAGATGACTGCAGTTGATCACATCTGTTTTCCAGCAGACATCAGTGTATCCAATTAGAAGGATCACAGAATATTTTAGAGGTCTTGGGATTATTTGGTCAGCCAAAAGATTTGGGCTTTGAAAAAGAACAAGAAGACAAGTCTGGTTTGTACTAGTTTTCATGACAACCATGGAAAAATATCCTCTTAAACCTTGTTACACAGATCTAATCCTTAGCATTAAACATATATGCATGTAAATCCAACAGTTTTGGGTTTTTTACTATTATATTTAAAATTGTGGTGACTAAATGAGATGAGTTGCAGTCCTGGCTGAACTGACAGGAAAGCTTGAGCTGTTCATGGTCACAAGGTACTTCACACACAAAAAGAATCAAACTCTTCCTTGAAAGAATGGATGAAGCCTTCAGAAAAAAAAAATCACTGCTTAGAAGATGGAAATGTTATCAAAATATAGCTGCCAGTTTTGATGAAGTTGTTTAAATATTCACCTTCTGCTCTGATATGACAAATGCCATGCACAGAAGAATCTTCAAACTAAATATTGGGGGATTTTGATCTCTGTATTTTCAAAATCAAAGTCTATTTTGATGCTTTCATTTTAGGAAATCAAAATTTATGGAGAAATATTGATATCAAAGAAGTAATCAGTTCTTGGTTGCAAAGTCTGAAAAAGTCTTTGGAATGTCTCTTGTCTTTCTTGGTTTTCCACTAATGCTTATGTCCATGATGTCCTCCAGTAAATAACTTCCCAGGATCTGACAGCTGAAACCATGGGAGCTCCAACAGACACATAGTCCAGATCTAGTAGTTGTTGAGATTTTGTGGATTTGGGGGAGAAGAAGAGCAAGAGAAAACATTTGGGGATTAAGGACAAAAAAAATGGCTGAACATAGAGCCAGAAGGGACAAAAAAAATCAACTTGAGAAAAGCAAATTGAATGGGATTTTGAGCAAAGTGCTACCTATGGAAAGGTCTCTGGACTGCAAGCCAAGATACCCTCCCTTGTGGCTTGATGCCTGCAAAATGTCTTCAACCGAGCAAAATTTTGCATGCCTAAGCAAAACAAACAGAACTATATGAGAAATTGCATTTTCTTCACTTAAAAAAGGCAACTCTATGGCAAATTACAGTAATTTCGCGATTATAAGCTGCACCTGAATATAAGCTGCACATCCGGGTAGCCAGGCAGACCATGAGATTTGTCCATATATAA
>VRYO01001269.1:40838915-40854051 GCA_009812075.1 Sialia sialis
CTACTGGGGTAGGCTGGATTCTTCAATGAAAAAGGTGCGGCTTTTATTCGTGAAGTTACTGTAGTTTTAAAAGGAAACATTCAACTTTCAAATTTATTGTGAGTCTTTCTGCCAAGACTTGAGCACTGAGAACTTCTTCCTTCCCAGTGACACAGCAGAGACATTCAACATTACAGATTCCACACAAAGGTGATAGAGCATCCCTGTTGTGGGAGCTGAACCCCCTCTTTAGGACTGCCAACCCAGAACACTACAAAAAACCCCACCTTACACTGTGTGGTGGTGTGCTGCAGCTTTCCTCCCACAGGGCTTCCTTCACCTGCCATCGATGGAGTTGGGACAGGGCTGTTAAACTCCTCAGGACAAAAGGAGTTCTGCAGGACCTCGTTATATGGTAAATATAAATAGTTATGGTTTAGCCTTGCATGCAGTCTATTTTACTTGGGCAAGTGTGTTTTTGTTAGACACATAAAACACAGAGTGGGTTTTAATGGATGATCAGATCCTGTTAAAGCAAATTGCATGTTTAACTACAAAGGATGAAAGGATCTCTATTATTCTACAAATTTCTAGCAGAGCTGCACCTTAAAAGGAATTTTATAGCAAATTTGTAGCTTTGCAACCAGCTCATGAACCACGGAGCATAAAAAGGATGTGTTCCAAGAGCAAATGCATTCCATATTTCAGAAATAATAAGTTCTTGCTTGAACTCAGATCTCATCAGTGCAGAGAAAGGATTTTGCACCCATGGGAAGAAGGACTTTTCTGTCTCCAGCCGAGCAGTTGCAATCCACACCAACATTCAAGACCAAAGATCCACTTTAGGGGAAACACTGTCCCAGTAGATCTGGCTCATAGGAAGTGAAAAGATTAAAATACTCTAACAGCAAGAAGGTTTGTGCAAGTGAATCTTCACACAGGCAGGAAGAACGTTCATGTGATCTTGGAACTAATGCAGATTGTAGGATTAGAAAGTCCAAGAGATATAAACATCTTGTAGCCTTCAACCGCAATATTATCTTAGCCTTTGTACTCTATATGAGAATTTATACTAATTTATATGGGCAAGCAGCTGGAACCCTAAGCAGATCACTAGAGACAGGGAGATGAAAGTGAGAATATGTACAGTAATTTCCCAATTATAAGCCACACCTGATTATAAGCCGCACATCCGGGTAGCCGGGCAGACCATGGAAATTGTCCATAAATAAGCCGCACCGGATGATAAGCCGCCTTTTCTTTTTTTTTTTTAAAGCGAGGCTCCATGTGCAACAAAATAACAAGTTAGTAAAAGAATCGCTTGATCGCAGGGTTTGCTCTCAGGTGCTCAATTTGCAAACAGATTTCACAGACCGGCGAAGCCTTTAACCGCAGGCTTAGGAGCCCTCCCCGTGCCATGGGCCCCGGCATTCCCGCCCCTGCTGCCCGCTCCGCTCGGCAGCAACCCCGCCGCCAGCCTGCCTGTCTTGGCCCACCTGGCAGCAGGGTCGCCTGCTTTTTCCCAGGCTTTGCTTGATATTATGTTCTCCCCCGGGGCTGCTGAAAAGCAGAAAAACAAACTCCTGCCGGAGGAGGGAGGAGGCAGCCGGGGGGCTGGGGCCAATGGCAGCCGGAGGATAACGGGGAGGCAGAGGAGGAGGAGGAGGAGCAGGGGGCTATTCCGGGGAAGCAGCGGTGCGATCGGTGCCGAGCATTGCTCCCTCCACCTCCCAAATGCCGAGCAGCCAGGACTGGCACCTCGCGAAGCTTCGCCCTGCTCTTCCTCCTCCTCAGCCTCCTCCTCCTCCTTCTCCTGCTGCCACCGCTCACTGCCCGCAGCCGAGGTGCACCCGGTGGAGCACTCGGCGATGGCAGTGTGGGGTAGGCGCGGGCTGGGGGTAGAACGGGGGTCCCGCAGCGCTCTCCCTGCCAGGGTCCTGGGGTCCACAGGGTCTGAGCACGGCAGAGTCGCGGTGGAGCTCAGTCAGTGTCGGTGTTGGGTGGGGTGCGGTACCATGGGATGTGAATGGCGTGGCCAGGCAGGGACAGGAGCAGCGACAGGGACAGGGGCAGGCTGTGCGGGCGGTGCCAGTGGCCCCGGTGGCCCCTGGCCCGGCATGCTGCGCTGCCGGAACTGCTGCCTGCCGCGCAGCTCGGGGCTACTGGCCACCCGCAGGTGCTGCCCCCTCCACTCAGAGCCTCAGCCAGTGTGGGGCTCGGGGATGGCGTGGCGCTGCTTGCCCTGAGCCTGGCCCGGAGGAGGATGAGCGGTGGCAGTGAGAGGAGGAGGAGGTGGAGAAGGAGGGGAGCACCCAGGCACGGGGACGCTGGGTACTGGCACTGCACACTCAGCTGCACGGGCTGCAGCTCATGTGCCTTTAAACGCAGCCCCAGGAGCCCTCCCCATGCTGTGGACCCCTGCACTCCCACCCTTGCCGCCTGCCCCACTCGGCAGCGACCCCACCGCCGGCTGGTCCCTCCCACTCCCTGGCGACCCTGCCACTGGCACACCCGCTCTGCTCCTCGGTGGCCACACTGCCGGCAGGCCAGTCCCGCTCACTGGCGGCCACGCGGCCAGCCCTCCTGTCTCCTTGGCGGCCCTGCCGCCAGCATGCCCTCCCTGCTCGGCAAAGCCTGCTCCCAACCCACCTGGCCATGGCTCCGTGGCAGCTCTTCGCCTGGCCATGGCTCACACTTTTGGGTTAGCATTTCGCTGGGATTTGTCCATAAATAAGCTGCACCTGATGATTAGCCGCACTACTGAGGTAGGCTGGATTCTTCAATGAAAAAGGTGCGGCTTATAATCAAGAAATTACTGTACTGAATTGCTGGTTTTGAGAAGGTAAATGAAATCCTAGGCTTTTAAAGAGAAGAATGAAAAATCTTCCTTCTCTACTTATGTTTTATTATTTATGGTTCTTGATCTCTTCCCATAGCTTTCTTTCATGAAAACAATGTTCCTTCATGTATTGGAAGTTCCAGGGCCCCAAAGAGAGGATTCACAGCACTAATTAGGAGAAAGAAAATTTAAAAGGAAGAAAATAAATCAGAAATAATGGGGGGGAAAGCAGATTTTAAAGGTGCACAATTTTATTCTTCCATGAGAAAAGTCATATTGATTTGAAATTACTGAAAGCTGTCGATGCCTTCACCAATACCTTCACCAATCCACAGAGCATCCCCTGCACATTCATCAGGACAGTGAATGTAGGAGAATACTGCAATGAGTTATCTTCTGCAAACCTCAAAGTCTTGAGGCAGATCCTCTTTGTTCTCATTTATGTAAAACTTTACATGCCCTCAGGCCTCAGTATTTGAGCTCTTTCATCAGTGTACCAAGCAGTGATGCACTTCGACCTTCTACATCTCTTCCTTTTGCAGAAAATGAAGCAAATGTAAGAGGGTGGACCTTGACAGTCGAGGAGAGGGTGGGGAGCTTTGCCATGGTGTGCACTCCCTAGAGAACTTTGTGTCTGAATTATGCCCTCAAAAATGTTGTCTCTTGCAGAGATCTGCTCTCTCTGTTTAGAAAAACCCTGTTGTGCAAGAAAAAAAGGCTATTTTTTTGTGACAGGACACTAGCCTGGCTTTGCTAAGGGTGAAAGGAAATGGCACCAACGTTCATTTTTCCTCATCCACAAGTAGCAACCCATAAAGATTTGCATTCATCTATAGATGATACATGTCACAGAAAAAACAAAGAAAAATTATCCAAAACACATCATGATCCCAAGTAACTTGAATAAAATAAGCAAAATGCTTGAGCATGAACTTTATGTGAAGTAAAGATGAATACTGCTTGTTTAGCCAAAAACTGCAGAAAATGCTCTAGGTTGGTTCTTTCCACTTTTTCACTGCATCCAAGTTTCCATTAGTGTAAAAAGACAGAAATTTATATTTGCAAGCTAGAGAGATTTCCTGGGCTCAAAACCACAGTATGTATTTCAGACATATTCATACCTCCAAAAACCCCATCACAAGTGACAACCTACATTATTTCTTTATTTTCTACACACAACATGTATAGATAAAGTCTGGGTTGATTTTCTTACATATCCAAATGCTTCTGTTGTGGAAAATCCAACATTTCCAGTGGTGTGAAACCTTAGTGTGAGAAAAGTGCTGTCTCACGTTTGGAAGTCAGGATGCTGCTGCTTTTTGTATTCCTTCCTGCCATCTTCAAGATCTCATATGGGGTAAAAATGGGAAATTACTTGAGCAAATCTTCAGCTTTCCTCAGTTTGCTTTAAATATCGTCCTCAGCCTTCTGCCTCATGATTTACATAATAAGGAGATTCTGTTGTGTTATTATCAATTTCATTTCTTCAGGGAAAAGGGCTCCAGATGTATTTGACTAAGTCATTAGTGCAAACATCCCATATTTATAACAGCATTCCCTAGATCAACTGTAAAGACATACTGTTGATTTTGATTACCGCCCGCCCATGGAGTGGACAGACATGGCCACTTGATCTAAGCAGCTGCCTCCTCATGACTCCCTCCAAGTTCATTGGCATGGAGAGAAGTACAAACCCCTAATGGATCCACAACATGAGCGCTGATTCATGAAACCTGGCAGATGACTCATCTGATAAAAATCACCATTGTACAGGAGGAGGAGGAGGGAAAAAAAGAGATTTAGCATTCCTTAGAGAGATTGCTTCCTTTTGTCAGTGTGTTTTTCTTCACTCATATGAGAATGAAATTACAAACAAGGACAGAGTGGGATCCTGAAACCTCAGCTCTGCTGGGATGCTGCTGTCACTGTGTTTATTGGAAGCTCTGGTGAGTAACATACTACTCTGGGTGAAGAAAAGTTACAAAAGCCCTTCCTATCTGACTCAAAAACATCAGTGAAGTGTAACAATGAGCAAAATATGACCCACCATAATTCTAGAAGTAAAAATATTGATTTTCCTATATTATTTGCTGCTTGATTCGACTCATACAAAAACTTGACTACACCAAATTATTACTCACAACCACATCAAGCAAGCAGAAGCTTTTAAAATTGCTGATAAAGGCTCATTGCTGGTTTACTTTTGCACCCTAACACTGGCAATTAGAAATTATAAAAAAGCTAATTAAAAGATAGGCAGGTTTAAATTGTTAGCAAATTGTTCCAATCAGGCCCAAAAATATGCATGACAAAAATGTGCAAATGAGTTTGCTGCAAAACAACAGAGGACACATGGCTAAATAAATGAGCAGCTTCAAAAAGGAAATAACCTAAATAACTTATTTCTGAATAGAAGTTTTGAGAATAGGTCTCAAATTCTGGTAGATGCTGACACATTTGTATTACATTCATGCCACAGCCTCTATTTGCTGTCTGGATGCAACCATATGACTGAGATTTTTCTGCAAATCATTAGAATTATAAATTGAGTAAGGACTGTCATGCTTCCATACAATAAACACTGTATTTTTCATCTAGAATCATTTCATTTAGCATGATGCAAAGATGTGCGAGAATTACAATGAATAAGTAATGGACAAGCAACATATATATATATATATATATATATATATATATATATATATATATATATAAATATTTGACACATGCTCTCCTCCAGGATTAGACCCCATTAAAAGGTAAAAATTTGCACTTATTGATGTCTCCTGGCTTTGTCATAACTGTTTAGATCCCTGTTGCTGTGCAGGAGATGTGGTATATGCACTTAACTGCATCATTTGAAAACCTTAGAAGAGGGTATTCTAATGATTAAATCAATGTAAACCAGGTTTCCGAGCCAAAATAATCAAAGTCTGACCAAGGGAAATGTTCTCAATAAAGTGAGCTTGCCAAACATAAGTGCTAATTAACACCTGATTCTAATTTGGTGATTGTAGAAGTGTGGCAATGAAGCCCTATGATTTTGAAAGTGGAAATAACATTGCTTTTCCCCATTGGTAGATTGCATGAATTGCTCTTGTGGCCAAAATTTCCCCTTTTGATCTGTTCTGGGTACAGTCCATCACTGTAGATGCAGCTTCACTCAGGTTGCACAGTACTTCCCTGTTTGAGAATATTTACCTTTCCTTGGTGTTTCTCCCAGTTGTAGTAGCTCTGAGTGAAATTTAATCTCCCTTGATGACAGTTTTCACTGAAATTTTTCAAGATGAGAAAGTTTAAAATATCCCACTGACTACAAATGCCAAAAACAAGTGGTCATGTTCTTTCGTATTTCCTATTATGGTGGATTCAGATTTTTGAGGGAGGAAGAATTCTCCTTCAGCAAGTTTTCACACAGGGAACTCCTGAGTACTGCGGCAAGTCCTTGTCTTGGGTTACAATAGAAGATGTGATCAAAAGTATCTATTCTATCACCATCTGTTGAGACCAGGTGGGGCAGTGATCCTTATCTCTGTGGGAGATATTCTGCTAATGGGCCATCCATTGAAACCAGGTGGGGCATTGTTCTTTATCTTTTCACAGCCCATCCTTCCTCCAGGGAGTTATCTTCTGCTAATGACCCATTGAGTCCCACTGTGGGACTGATAAAATTACTTCATCCCATTGGGAGTTGCTCCAGCCAGGGGAAAGATCCAAGCCTTTACTACCTAGATAAATACTGATTCTGGGACATGGAGTAGCCCTTTTCTCCCTGGACTCCAGAAGAAAACTGGACTTTTCCATATCATCACTGGATCTTCAGAGGGAAGCTGCACCCTTCTACAGGACCATTGCTTCAGCTGAACACATCTGAGACTGCAAGGGGACTGTAGCCACCATTTAATTGGACTGCTACCAACACCCTGCCTGAGGGGTGTCAGGTTATATTCTGATTTTGTCAGTGTTTGAGGTTTGCTCTTTGTAATACTGTATTTCTATTTTAATTTTCCTAGTAAAGAACTTTTATTCCCAATTCCAATATCTTTGCCGGAGAGCCCCTTAATTTCAAAATTGTAATAATTTGGAGGGAGGGGCGTTTACATTCTCCATTTCAAAGAGAGGCTCCTGCCTTTCTTAGCAGACACCTGTCCTCTAAACCAGGACAGTCCTTCATTCATCAAAGCCTCTAGTAACAAAAGCAGATGTAGCAGCATTCCTGAAGTCATTGGGCATTTGATCAGTTACCTGAATAACTCAGGCCTTTGCTTTGTGTTCTTTACCCTCTTCATGGTGGCGACACACAATAGACCAACCAGAACTTGGCATTAGATGGGATCTTTGTCGACACTCCAAATGGCCAGGACTGGCTTTGCAAACAGAAAAGGACTGAATGGACAATTTTCCCTCCTGAATTAAGCAATGAGTCTTCCCAGTAGACACAGGGAGTCTCGTCTGTGGATAACTGCAATACTTCAGACCTTGGGACCATTAATCCAGTATCATCTCCCAAAACGTTTATTTTTGTTATTTCTTAAGTGTACTTTCAGTGACTCTCACACATTTCTTTCAATGAAAGTGGCACCACTATACTCCAGTAATTTTTACAAAATAAAGTTACTGCTGCCTTAGACCTGACAGCTGTGGCACTTCTCGCTTCTGACGTGCCTAAAATAACATGCATTTGAACTCTATATGTGAAATGCACAAGTAATTACCAGTGCATAAAATATATGAAGCATCTTCAAATACAAAACCACACAAATTTAAATTCTAGCTGATTGCCCATGAATCCAGTTATAAAATCAACACCTCATTCGATCTAAACATCCATTTGATCTAAAAGACAGCTACATTATACCATCTATTGATCTTCTTAATAGCTTACTCAGTTTACTCAGTCCATCATTTAAAAAAAAAATGAAAGCCAAATTTGTAGGTGCAAGGTCTACAGAAATATTTGAAAAAACTAGTAAGCATTTTATTACTTCTGCAGTGCAAATGTATTTGACTCCATGTTTAAAACAACTGCAGTTTGTTCTTAATAAAGGTGAATTTGCACTATTAATGACATCCCCTCTTTGGAAACAATACTTCCTTTATCTGCTTGTTTTCAAAAGCTCCTACCAGGGAAACCTAAGTTATCTGTTTCATCTTAAAACTGGAGCTGCCTGTCAAGCATTGACAATCTTCAAATTCTTTTCATAATAGGAAGCAACCCATTGTGTTCAAATTTGCTCTTAGTGACAGCTGATCCCACAAGAGTATCTAGTTAGAAAATAATTGATAGCACTTGAAACAGAAAGGATTGCAAATCAGGTATGACAAGTTTGCATTCAATTGCAGCCCTAAAACTAATTGTCCAGTTAAGAAATCAGCTTCAAAAGGGGGAAAAAATGTAAGGGGAAGGAAATGAGAAGTTTGTTTATTGCACATACACTTTCATTCTGACAATATTTTCCTCTTTAAAAGGCAGGTCTGGAATAAGCAGTACATTAAAGGGATGGGCTCAAAGCAAAGCCTCCAAACCAAATACTCCAAACTTTATGGCTCAAGCCCATCTGTAGTTTGTTATAAACAAGTCATAAGACATAAATGAAAAAAATCTGGATGCAGAAGGACAGAGGCTCGATCCTGCTACTATTAAAGTTGAGAGAAAATCACTTGCTGACTACAGAGGACTTTGGATCAGGCATTAAAATTCCAGAGTAACACTGGCACAGCTTCAATCATGTGAGTGTGTGCCCTTGTGCATAAATACACACAGAGCCCAATATTACAGATTTTTAACCCTGACTTTTATGTCAGACTATAACACCGGATGTCAGAAATGGAGATAACATGGGAGGAAGTTTATTTTGATGAGGAAATCCCTAAATGCTGTTGAAAATATGCTTGGAATGGTTAATTAGTATGTAGGGGCTTTGGAGGAAATGATATCTTGCAGCTTGACAATCATCTTTTTGCCAGGTTTCTCTTCAATTTATCTCTTATCTGCAGGAAACTGTCTCATAGCTTCCGAATCTGCTGTTGGCTAAAAAGAGAAAAAGGACAATGACTCATTGTTGGGCCACAAGACAAGTTCTATTTGCATTCTAAATTTGCACATTAATAGGAGTTAATGTCCTATCTACTGTACTTCAGCCCACCCAGGGGATATGCAGGGTGGGCTCTGAAACCAACCAAAAGTGAAAGTTCCTCCACCAAAATAACAAACAGTAAATGAAGAGAAGATACAAAACACCCAAGGGATGAAAACACTGAGTGAGAAAAAAAAGTCTGCTCTATTTTCTACGACTAAGGCATCAAAAAGACTTTATTATTAAATGAAAATACTGTAAATCATGGGTAAGACAGAATGCAGGAGCTCATGCCCACAAAAATTACTGCTGATCAGACAATATTAAGCACCTTGACTGCTGAGACTTTTCTATTCCAGACTTTTCTATTTCATGCACAATGAAGAAACGCAGGATTCCTTCCTCTGCGTTGGTTGAGGGCTGGCAGTGGAGGTCTGCTTAGACACACGTGGTAAGAGAGGCTGGTACATCCAGCAAACACAAACAGGGGGCGGGAAGATCACTGGAGCATCCCGGCCCCCGGCTGGAAGCTCCTATGGAATTGCCGAGCTTAAGGAAGTGCTGCGGGAGGGAAGAGATGCATCAGACGATACCCGTGCCAACACTAATGAGCACATCAATGAGAGGATTAAGAAGGGATGGGGACGTGTTTCTCCCACTCCCTCTCCTGCAGTGATTGCTCCAGTGCTCAGAGGTGTTGGCTTCACTTGGGTAAGAACTGCAAATTCAGCGGCTTCTCCAAATATTACACAAAAGGAAAGAATTACACAAAAAACACAACAGTGTAAATATTTTCTCCGTTTCACTGACCAAATCCCAAGCATGTCATGCATCTCACATTTTTTATTCCCCCATCTCTCTCTTCCCCACTGTTGAGCTAACATCTGCAGTAAGAGTATACAATCATTATGTTAATAATCAAGGAGTCTGCTCACTGCATTATGCAGACATCAGAGGAATTTCTTCCACTGTCTGATGAATATTATAAACAGGCCCATTTGTATTAACAGAGCCTTGTGTAGCAAATCCAAAAGTGACAAACCAAACAGTTTTAAGTGGTTGCATTCCATCCCAAAAGCTCTGAGTATCAAACATCACTGGAGACCTGCTGCATCCCAGCTGCATGTGAGGAAAACAGAGGGTCACACTCAGTTGGGCTGGAGGTTGGGCGCTGAAGCAGATGACTATGATGGGGATTTTTTAATTCCAAAGTGATACTGCAAATGCAATCTGGAACTGCAGCGAGGCCAGGACTGTTGTATCAATTACGGGGAGGGAAGGCATTTGTTCTGGAGAGAGAGTGGGAGAGAGTGACACTTCAGGAAGGGTTTATATCTGAGTCATCATCTCAGTGTGTGTGTGTCCAGCAGGCTGAGCAGCAGAGCTGCTGCAGAACATTGCAGCATCACAGGGAACTCCCAGGATCTATGACCACCATAGGACTCCTCTGCTGCCCTGCCAAAGAAAAGGTCCCCTTCCTGTGGGCTGAGGAGTAGATGGCAATTCTTGGACTTGGAAATGGTAGTAAGCATTCCAAGCACGGGGCCAAACTGTTTGAATTACTATCTGAAACGTAATCTTTAGGGCAAAATAGGCACAGCTCCTTCCCATTTCTGCATAAGGGTGCAAGACTCAAAGCAGTGAGGCATGGGGGGAATAACAGGAAAGAGGAGGATCACCTGAATGTTCCCTTTTTTCCCCTGCTCTTTTCCTTCTCCATCTTCTTAGTTTCTTGGGAGACTGGGCTGAAGACACTGAAGCAGGGAGGGGGACATCCTCCTGACTGCAAACCATCATCATCAGACATCTGCAGAGGTCAAAGCTGCAATCCTGAGGCACAGTGAACTCTCAAGAACTCATTTTAGAAGAGAGAAGGCTGCAGAACTGCAGGTCCCTTCATTTCACACAACTGGATAGAGAAGAAGGTTCAGACTGTTGTGAGCCATCCACAGTTCTCTCTGCGCCTATCATTGTCACAAGGCGTGTGCACCTTGGAGTGGAAGTGACTGGGCCAGAAATGCTGGGAGAAGTTTTAATCAACAGAGTTGGAGGATGCTTACTTGCTGTTTATTTCCTCCAAATCACTTGGGTTTCAAAAGTGGGGTCTGTGTGGCAACTGTGAAGGGACAGTCTTTCTCATGAGATTTCCTGTTTGTGCTGCATCCAGTAGCACCGGAAATATCACAAGAATAGCTTTTGTTGAGGTATTTTGTTACTTCTGCTCCTGACCGGAATTGGGAAGTACAGGGGTGCATGGAAATGAAATATAGTGGTCAGGGGAGAGTCTGCCAAAAATTTGGAAACAACAACAGCAAGAAAGGTCATTTGCTCAAGTCTCACAAACTGCTTCCAATCTGCTCCTATTTTATTCAGACACATTTATGTGATGCTGCTTTTAAAAGTCATTCAGCCAAGGCTGGCATCAGTACCCCTTCAAACAGACTGTCTGTGGCTTAGCTGGGAGTTCTGCTGCTAAGTTCCTACAGAGAAGTGGTTTCTGCTTCCTAAAATGTTTAAATGACAGAATCCATCATCAGAATAGGCCCAAGCAGAAACCCTGCCCCCAAAAAACACATTCTGCTACATCTCAGTTGCATTGCCTCTGTTTAATATTATGGCAGCATGATTAGCCATATTAGACAATACAAAATCTGCTTTCCCTGGTCTAAAGAGAATTTATTTATCCATATTTACTTCCTGCTCAAAATTGTTTGACAAATGCTATGGGCAGAGAAAATCAGTGTAGCAATTGTTTGTAAATACACATTGCAAATATTTTTCAGCTCTCTCAGGCAGTGGTTCTTGGTGGCAGTGGTGACTAAGCAGCGCAAGCAGCTGCTATCAATTCTCCCCCAGCCATGTTTGCCCTAAAGGCAGCCCAGGGCCTTGATCCAGATGGCAGAGGAATGGATCAGGCACAGGTGGACACCTAGGAGCAGTCAGGAGGAAGGGAAAGACAACAGCAGCTCAAGCCAGCAAAAGCTGTTCTGCAATTTACACCCTTGGCGTTGCAATCAGACTACATAAACCACATGGGACTGATTCCATTTCCTGTTTGTTTGATTTAATCTTTACAAGTTACTCCTGTTTCTTCCTGAAGTGAATTCTCCTTCCCTGCAAAACTAATTTTGTTCCATTATTAAATAAGTGTTGGCTGCTAATCAACACTTTGCCTTCCTGAACAAGCTCCATTTGCAAATAAACCAAATTAAAAGGAGAATAATGACGAGAAATTATTTAAAAGCCAGAACAAGATTCTCTGAGTTCATGTCCCTAATTATCTGTCACCCTAAGAGCACTTTGCTCAGTTTACATTAGAAAAGTGAAGTTTTGCTGCAGAAATGCCTGTGTCATGAGGAATAATCATGGCTACTTTCAATTCTTTTTTTTTGCAGGAGACTTAGGACACTGGTCTCACTCGAAAATAAGTTGGGGGAACTATTCCATCATGACAAAGATAAGTCACATTTGGCTCAAGAAGGCTGTTTTTCTGTTGGTGTTTTGGAGAGCTAAAGGCACATGCTGATGGAAGAAAAAAACCTTCCTGTAATAGTTAGTTCCATATCTTCTGTAATAAAACTGGCCAAAATTCTGCGCCGATAACCTGTGCAAGCAGGACAGAAAACATTTATTTCAAAGTTACAAAAATTCTGTCTCATTCCTCACCCCCTCACAGCTGCTCAGATATTCCAAAGCATGGTTCACAGTTCACAGTGATTATTGTTGTAAAATACACTGGCTATCATCAAGGACTTTTCTCGGCATTTTAGAGGGTGTGTCTCCACTCCCACTTGTGCTTCCCTGGAGTCGCCCACCACAGATTGCCTGTGCCAAGGAAGAACGTGGTTTGCTATTCCCTTTTTTTCCTTTTTTTTCACATCCTGTTCTGAGTTGCTATTGATGGCTGGTGTTTGGGTCGTATCTGTTTGTTGTGTGTACATTTATTGCACACCTGTGCTTTCTTCTGTGTTAAAAGCTAGGACACTAAATCATAAATTTATGTTGTACAGTTGCATAATAGATAAATACTTTGAAAAACAGAGATAACAGAAATTAGCTGAATGTTTAAACAGCAGCAGATGGAATCTTATGAAGACCAACAGGCTGACAGAAACAAGACTTCTCTATGCAGAATCACAGTACATACTGGATTGGGATCCATCAGCATCATCAAAACATTTCAATGTCTTTTCACACACTTAAGAACCAGACATAAAACATTGTAAAAATGCCCGTTTAAACCTTCATGATCATGTAGCAGCAGCAGCTTTCACCCAGGGCATAAGAATGACTCCTCAACTTAATGGTCTTGGTGCTTCCTTCTTAATCAACTAAAAATATATGAGTCTACCAGGAGAATTTCAAGGTCAGTGGGAAAGTTAACTGAAAAGGACACAAAATCTCCACCACCTGGAATTTGCCACAGTTGAATGAAAGTGAAATTATGGAGCTGGGTTACATGTATCCAATGTACATAAAATGAAAATATTGGATAGGAATAGGTGGTCCAGACTAATATAATCCTCCCTTCCCATGATATTCCTCAAAAAGCCTGAAACAGTCTGGATTCACGTACCTATTTCTTTGGCATTCGGGAATGTTTGGTCTGATGTTCTGTGCTGAAATGTCAGGCACTTATTGTTATGATTTTAGTATCTGTGGTTTAATTCTTTTCCAACACTTCAGTGGAACACAGATTTTTCAATTAGCTCAGTGCTCTCTAGATGACTTTTCAAAGAAGCAAATGCAAATTAGATGGTGAAGAACTAGAAATGGTGTGAGACTCAGCCCATGATGAAAGTTCTGCAGTCAGTTAGAACTAGTTGAGGTCCTGGCCACCATAGCAGAAGTATGGGACAAAATTTGGATTTGATAGCTGATATCCTCATAAAATTCTTTCAATATCGCTTTTTTTTTTCCTTATTTTATGAAGAACCACAAACAATATCCTTATTTCCCAGGATTATTTCAAAGATTAATTAATTCATGTTTACAAATCATTTGGATTTTAGAGTGTATGGGGAGTGTGGGGAGAAAATTAAACAAGAACTCAGATGGGCCAAGAAAAACACCAGATTTTCTTCATTCTGTTTTCAGCAAAGGATGTGAGCATGTGCTCAAATCTACCCCAGTAAATGACAGCAGAAGCCCCCAGAGTGAATTATGTGCTTTGGTGCTTTTATGTTAGGGAAAATCGACAGGTATAACTGAAAAATGTGGAGTACATGGCAGTCTGACCCCTCCATGCTCCTCCATCAGTCCCCGAGCCTGGCATGGCCTGGCCATGACTGCCCTGCCACTGCAAATGCTGGATATGCCCAGATGAGGAACACAGGCAGCAGCATTCAGGCATCTGAAAGCAGAATTTGTCTCATTGTGTTTGAAAGGCAAGTTTTAAATGTTCTCCAAGGCAGATGGAGCGAGTGGTGGAATAACCCATTCCACTGGGGAGCCTGGAACATAAACCTGGGCTCAGGGCTTGAGGGCAGCAGGGCTTTGGACTCCAGCTGAACCTTGCAGCTCCTGCTTAGCCAAATGAAATGGAATTGAACTGGAGCATGTGAACTGGAACTACTTAATCAGTAGTTATTTGATCAGCACAGCAACCAGGCACAGGCTCAGCGCTGTCCCAGCTCTGCTCTTCGAGAACCCCCACAGTTATTTAAGGAGCATTCTTTTAATACACTTGAAAGAAAGCTATTCCTGGCCTGCCGTGTTATCAATCCTGTGCATGTCAGGATCTAACACGTTTTGGAGTTGGTTATCAGCGGCAGTAAAACCAACATTTTATAGGCTTCTATTCTTGTGCCATATTTGTAGAAGTTGCAGTGCTATCGTTGAACAAATGCCCCTTTCATTGCCTTTCTGAAAACATAAAGTTCCTTTAAAGCCCAGCAAATTAAATTGTGTTCGTCTGGGAGACGGCGTGTAGACAAAATCTGCTTCAAAAGTCGGAAGGCGCCTGAGTCAGAGGAAAGTTCAATTAATTTGTCAGAGAAGTGAAAACAGATGATTTCAATCAGCACCAGGGAATGACTTCATGGCTGGGAAAGGCCAGAACTCTGCTTCCAGCCGCACTAATGGGCGGCCGAGCAGAACTCAGGCTGCTCGGAGCCTCTGGCTGCGTTGAACCGAGCTTAGCGGAGCTGGGTTGAGCTGAGCCCAGCCCAGCTGGGCTGAACAGAGTCAGCCGAGCCGAGCCGAGCCGAGCCGAGCCGAGCCGAGCCGAGCCGAGCCGAGC
>VRYO01001269.1:40854121-40891383 GCA_009812075.1 Sialia sialis
AGCGCGGGCTCATGAATGGCCGGGATGCCGCGCCTCCCCATTGGTTGCGCCGCCCGCGGGACTGACCAATCAGCCTCTCGGACGCTGCCGGGGCGGGGCAGCTCCGCCGCCGCAGCAGCCCCGCCCCTGTCCCGGTCCTGTTCCGTCCCTGTCCCATCCTGGTCCTGTCCCGTCCTTGTCCCGGTCCTGTCCCGTCCCTGTCCCATCCTGGTCTTGTCCCGTCCTTGTCCTGCCCCTTCCCCTTCCCTGTCCCTTCCCCGTCCTGGTCTTGTCCTGGTCCTGTCCTTCTCCCGTCTCTGTCCCCTGCCTCCATTGTCTCATGCCTCCAACTGTCCCGTCCCGGCTCTCTCCGGTCCCATCCTTGTCCTGTCCCGTCTCTGTTCCGTTTCATCCTGGTCCCTCTGTGGTCCTGTCCGGTCGCTGTCCCGACCCATTCCTGTCTCGTCCCGTCTCGGTCCCATCCCACCGCTCGCTGTCCCATCCTTGTCCCGGCTGGTCTCTATCCCGTCCGGTCGCTGGCCCGCCCGTCCTTCTCTGCATCCTATCCCTCGCAGCTTCTCGGTCCCCGGCAGTGCGAGCGCGGCTCTGCGATGCGGGACGGGGGCGGCTGTCCTGGTACCGGCCTCGGGATGCTTTTCCCGGCCGCACCTGCCGGGGGAAGCGCCAATGGCGCCGTCCCTTGCACCCCACGAGCACGGATGGCCCCCGCGGGAGCTCCATCTCTCCCTGCTTCCCTCCTGCTCGCTCCTTACACCATTGAAAATGCCGGGTCCAGCCCTCCCAGTTTATTTGTTCCT
Source organism: Sialia sialis (assembly GCA_009812075.1). Classification (NCBI taxonomy): domain Eukaryota; kingdom Metazoa; phylum Chordata; class Aves; order Passeriformes; family Turdidae; genus Sialia; species Sialia sialis. The sequence continues at coordinate 40,854,919 of VRYO01001269.1, forward strand.
GCCCTTTGGGTAAGAAATACACCAAAACCTTGCCTGTGGTCTGCCCAGGCAGGGAGAGATTTATTGTGCCTGCACGGAGAGCATGGTGTCACCACACATGCCACAAAGACAAAAAAATTGCTTCAGTGGCAAAAAACTCTCTTGCATGGGAAAAGCCCAAAATGCACTGGCTCCTTCACTGCAGGATTTAGACTGTAAGAATGTCTGAATGCATAATAATTTTTTAGTCATTCCCCTAAGATGACCACTTTCATGAACAGAAGGGACAGACACATAAAAAACAGGGAATGTTGCATTAAGGGATTCCAGGGGAAACACCTGTTCTCATATAACATGCTTTTTTCTTAGAAATATATATTGCTACTTCCCTCAAGCAGACAATGAAGTTAAAGTTAACTAGATTATTTAAAACAATAATTACTGTGGCTTGAAATAATGGAGATAAATTTTAAAATCAATTAATAATAATCAATAATAATAATAATATTAATAATCCACTCCTTGGTCTTTCAAAGTTTTGTGCTGCTTTAGCTCTGGCAGTACCTCAGGAAATCATTTTATGCAGCAAAAAGTACTGATGAAATATATTAGGGTGCACTTATATTCTTCCACATAATATTTTCTGTGTTTTTGCCTTTTTTAACAAGGTGGGGCAAAAAAAGAGTATTGTTTTTACAGTCTACACAAGTGTTATTTCTTTCCATCTTTGGATTACCTTTGCCACTGACAACAAGGAATTTTGAACCAGCTCAGAGATGGATGTTTTCAATCCCAGCCCTTGTACACAAAACCAATCCCAGCCTCAGCATTTTAATCATGAAGTTGCTGAAAACCACAGAGTTTCTCTTATAGAGCAGATTTTGTCCTTGTCTATTTAACTCCAATTTAGCATTAACTAAGCGCTGACAGAAGATAGATAAAATGGTTGCTAGAAACTGCCAGGAAAAACTCCATCCAGCTCCTGCTGAAGGCAGCAGAAAAGTGACGGATGACTTCGGAGGATAATCAACAAGTGGGAAGGATGGACGCTGGCCAAGTGTGCTGTGCATACCTCACTCAAACATAAAATAAAATGTGTGGCCTCAGCGGACAAGCTATTCTATATCTATCCAGCGTTCTGCTCCTTCACAAGCCAATATCCTGGGGTCAGCTGGGTCTGCACTGTTGTTCTGACTTTGGTCACTGAAATGTGCTGGTGCTCCTCCTCAAAAGGCACTGAGATTACCAGGATCTCTCTAAGGGAATGAAAGATCTGCTGTTCCTTCTGCTGTGATTGTCTTGCAACTCTGGCATCTCCTACCTCTGCAACCTCAACAGACACAAGCTCAAGTAAAATTTATTTCTCTGGTTTCTCAGACCCTGACAAGACCTAACCTGGTAAAAATTCTTACAAAGGAGTAAACACAAAAAATATTATGGAATTATTTCTCAAGAAATAAAGAAAACACAACAAAAAGCAAAGAGAAAGTAATTTTAAAAGTTTATAAAAGAGAGTGCTGTCATCCTTTCCATAAAGTCAGGGACAACATTATCAGTGGTTTCAGGGGAAGCAAGATGATCCCTACTCTTCAGAAGTTTTGTTTTCTGCCTGTTCATGAAACAAACAAGGACCCTGTTGCACATAGCTGCATTGTAAAAGCAAAAATTGATTTATACTCAAAATCTGTTCAAACTCTAATGACAGAAGTTAAATTGTACAAGTATCTGAACCCAAGCAGGTAATCCCACTGTTCCAGTCTCTGTTATTGCTATAAAATTATATTTGTACTAATCATGGAATGTGCAGATACAGGGGAAATGTATTTATAGCTGTTTTGACTAGCTCTAGTGTATGCTTAGAGAAGAAACCCTGGAATTTGGGGTTTGGCATTTTGGACACTGGGCAAATTAGAGGGCCCCTAATTCTCTTGACTGCCATTTGCTGCTGTGTGGTTCTCAGGTTAGCCAGGCATCTCTGGTTGGAAGGAAATACAATTCTCAGCATCAGCCATGTCCTCTTCAGACAATTATCTGTAAAGTGTACAGCCAGCTTCTCTCCCTGGACTGCAGGAAATGCTGACTTGAGTCACATTTCGGAAAAGCTCTGACATCTCTGAATCAGGAGAAACTTTGTATTGATTTTACTGCTTCTCTTTAAGTAAATTCTCACACTTGGAATGAAAAAGCATTTGTAGCTTTTGTCTCAAAGAAATAAGATAGCAAAATCCTTTCAATATGCCTTCAAATTAAACTTTGACTTTTCTATCACCTTGGAATTTACCTTTAGGCATTTTGGTATGGAGTAATTATGTCAGCCATAGATTTTTCAATTTCTCTATGTTAGATTCAGTAAGACAAAGTATTTAATGTTTGTTAAAACTCAGAAAATACTACACAGCCTGTTGGTTTGGTGAAGATGGTTTACAAATGCAGAGTCCTGGTTCCTCTAGTGACCATAAGGAATCTGTTTGCTATTTTAACCCCTCTTTCCATGGAAAAAGGACACAATTGGCTCCTGCAGAGAGCAGGGCTTTTGAGACCTGGAGAATTTAAAAATGCATTTTGTGCTGCTGCTTATGCCCATGTAATGAAATCCTATACATATAAAAAGAGCTGTGAGCATGGTCCAAGAAAAACTGTCCCTAAGCAGACAATCCTAAGAATTAGTGTCACTCAACAAAGCCCGCTGGTGGGATGGGAACATCTCAAACATTCCTGGCTGTGGAGATACCATACCACGATTTCCAGATAGCCCTTCCCTCTACCACATGACTGCAGTGATAAGCAGAGTCAGATGAGACTGCTGGGCCCGTGGAGGCGCCTGCTCCTGCTGAAAGGGAGCAGGGTGTCCCCCCCAGCCCAGTGTGGATGGACCTGGGCGCCCCTGGCGCTGATAGCAGTGCTCATCTGATCCCTTTGGGAGCTAAATTCAGCTCTATCAGGCACCACAGAGGGAAAAAAATAATTAGAAGAAGACGTTTAGGTATTTGCTGGCATAGGGAGCTGAGTCAGCTTGCTAAGGGGTCATAGGAGCATCAGTCCTGGCCTTAGATCTGTGTCCTGCTCAGAAAGGGCAGAGCATGGATTTGCCTCTTTTGCTGTAAGCAAACTGTTCTTCAGTTATCTACATGACTCAATCCACAGATTTTTGTCCACTGTGACCAAAAAAAAAAAAAAAAAAGGGCCATTTTTTGTGTAATTACACTCATTTTCTCAACATATCCTTGCCAACATTTCCCACTCTTGCAGCATTATGGCTTTATTGGAGGGAAGACAAAATATTTTCTCCAGCAATTCAGAATTCTTTCTTTCTTCCTTTTTGAGCAGGAAGAAAAGGAATCATCATAAACCAGCATTATACTGAGTAATGAACCACATTTGTTTTATCACCCTTATTTTTTTTGTATATACTAGTAGCACTTAAGAAAATCCAATCAAGAATCAGGCCCACATTGTGCAACACATTAAACAAACACACATTAAACAGCCAGCCCATGCCACCAGTGACTTTGTATGCTTAGGGTTTTATGAAACCTTCAAATTGGAATATTTTTGGATGAATCCAGACATTCCAAAATGAAGCATCTAAAGTAATAAGTAAAGGAGGCTGTGTTGGAAAATGTCATGATTGCATTTAAATAAATTGGCCTAGTTAGATTAAACGAACAGCCTTTAAAGAAGTGTAATTCTTCCTCCATTCTCTCACAGACCACCAGTACTCAAAGTAAAGAGCCTGTGAGAAACAGCTGGATTGAGTGAAAAATCAAGAAACAGCCTGATACGCAGTCAAGCTCATTTAATTACACTTCCTAATTATATTTCCCATTATAATTATATACAGTATTTAAATGCAGCATGCTATTTCCTGGTCAGAGTGATTAAAACCACCCTTCCGATTGGTGAGGAGATCCCGGTGGAACCCAGGGACGTTTCAGATGCCGATAAGCACCAGCATCCTCGCAGCCAGGAAAAGCGCCGGGATCGGAGGGCAGCCCACAGGTAGCGGAGCTGCTGCTCACCTGAGAAAAGACTCCCAGATAAATCTCTCCGAGTATGTGCTGCATCTGCGCTCGTGGGTCAAAATATTTAAATCTGGGTGCTTAGGGTTCAGCATCTCGCTGCTTATTAGCACGTTTAAGGAGGCTCGCAGAACACCCGGGATTTTGGGTGGGAAGGAGCCAGAAATCCCTCTTCTTTTCCCTTTCTTCCTCTCTCTGCAGTGCTGGTGATTGTTATTCATAATTACTGCAGTGTCTGTGTCCTCGCAGGTATTGTATTCCACACCTGCATCAGAGAGGAAGGAATCTGAAGGGGAAAAGGAAAAGCAGGTAGTTTTGGGCTTTGGGGGAAGTTCTGCTGCTTGGGGAGTGGATCGTGTCCCACAGCAGCAATGGGCAGAGAGACCTGAGGCCTCTGCAAGCTGCTCTCAGAGAATCATGGAGCAATTTATGCTGGAAGAGACAGTAGATAATAAAGATAATCTAGTTCCAACCCCTTCCACTATCCCAGCTTGCTCAGAGCCCCATCCAACTTTGAACACTTCCAGGGATGTACACAGGTTCTCTTCATAATCTGTTCCACTCCCTCCAAATCTTATTTCTTTGGTGTATCCAGGAGTTTGTAGGACTGATGTACCTGGCCTCGGGGAGAGAACAGGAGAACTCATTTCATCATGAAAAATCACAAATTTATCGCTTACAGGAGAGATTAGGACTCTCCACGTCCCAGCCCTCCCCCAGCAGAGAGTGTGGCAAAAAATCCTTTGAATAAATTTTCAGCTTTTCTGTTGCTGAATTCACATACTCCAGATTTTTTCCTAGACATGAAATATTTGTCATTGTTAATAAGGCCGGGCATTTAGTTTATAGGTATGTTCTCCTGGACAATCCCGAAAGGGAAGCATTGCTTCTTGAAATGTTGCAAAGAAAATGCTTCCAGGAGTTGGCCTTTGAACTAAGTTTCGGCTTCATTTAACTGCTGTAGAGCTCTTAATTTCTTTACAGAATGAAATGCTTTCACTTCTGATCAACACAGGCTAAATATACTTGCAACAATGCAGGATACTCCCTGGAAGAGTTATTAATGTTATATTAGACCTAAATAAACTGAATAAGTATGGTTTTCTGGGGACAGCTACAGATCATGTTCTAATTAGGCAGAATACAATGGAAATATTGAACCATTGCTCTTACTGTGAATGCAGCTACAGCCTCAAATTCAGAACATAAATATAAGCCCCTCAAGTCTCAAGAATGTTTCTTACCAACCTCAGCATTTAAAATTAGCAGGGACAACCTCAAGTCAGATTCTGAGCCATCTCACTGTATCAATAATATTTAACAGGAATAATCAGGTAGGGGTAGGATTTCAATTATCCAGCTTACTACATTTAGAATCTGAACACTTATTCATGTCTTCATTTTGTCAATAAAAGAAAACACAGTCTGTGTGTTGAGACAGCACAGGCAGATGGAAACTTGTATATATGGAAGGAATACAGTAATTTATCCATCCACTGCTAAAGGTTACAGGCAAGATATTTAGCATACATTGACTGAAAATGAATGGGCAGTAGCTTTTAACAATTTCTCTGTTTTCACCATTCTTGCAATTTTAAATGCTCTTGATAAACCAGCATAATAAGAGACAGCTAATCTGTTATGCTGTCATAATTCCTATATGAAGGCAGTGTTTACTAATCCTGAATAATTCCACATTTACACCATTCTGACTGAGATCAACTTCTGGCCCAGAAACTTTATACAAGGCAAGTATTTACATCTGGGAGCACGTAAGTACCAGAAACACTAGAACCTTTGATTTTTCAAAAACCCCTATCATGCAAACTGATTAAGACGTGTCTCAATTTACTGGTTTGAGGTTTTCCAGTTGCATTCCCTAACTCTCTCTCTCTTCTATGTTACTCTTTCCTGCCTCTCTCACTCCTCCTGAGTGAGGAAATATGCCTCTTAGGCCTTTCAAAACAGTTTAAACTCAGACCTAAAGCTCCATTCCCATCTCAATCCCATGAACCAAGCTGCTTGCACTGTTTCAGTAGTTAATTAACAATGAATGCCTGCCTTTGGAGACCGGGTGAAGCAGGGTGGGGATAAAAGATGAGGAAGGCTGAGGACAGACATAACAAGAATGGGGAGGGAGCAAAGTGGGTGGCTTATCAAATTCCACAAATACCAGACATGGAGAGGTGTTGATTTGTTGCTGGGAAAATCTTGTTTGTTTATGGAGTTTAATCACCTGTTTTATGTTTGTTGTTTGAAACATATGGGAGACAATAGGATTGTTTGCCCCCAGTGCACTGGAATATGGTACAGTAAGAGTTGTACATAGGAATTTTAAGTCACTAGTATGTGTAAATTAGAAGAGCTCAGATCATTAACATCTCAGGCTCCTGCTCAGGCTGTGTGAAAGAGAAGAACGTGCCCAAGGCTGACAGTCAGGAAAAAATTTTCTCGTTCATGATCCATAAAATAAACATAATTCTTTGAGGTGAGGTGAAGAAATTTAGAAAACAATGCATCCCACATAATATCTGTCAGCAAGGCGCTGCCTGTCACATAGTTTGGGCTTCTTTTACTTCTGCTATGTCTCTTTTTTTTTCTTTTTCTTTTTTGGAGCAGCAACCAGACTGAGTGGGCAAGACCAGAACTCTGCACCATTCTAAAAGAAACATCAATTGACATCCTGTTTCTGAACAATTCCACTGTCTGTGCTGCTTGTGGAAAATATTTTTGCATCCTTTGTGCCCTGCCCAGAGAACTTGTGTGCCCCATGTATGAGCTTAGGCACTGGGCTGAAAAAGAACTCTCCTAATTTAATATTTTATCACATCTAGTCCAACCCTTCTTGGCTAAAGCACAGTATTCACAAGGTGGTCCAGCAACTCATCCAGCCAAATCTCACCCTCTGTTGCAATCCATCTTTCTCCCCAGTAGTTCAGGGATGCTGCTGCCCCTCTCCAGTAAGGAAAACACACCAAGAAGCACTTTTGTCTCTATGTCTTCTGCATCAACATCTGTAAAGTCACTCCATTATCTTTCTTCAACTCTTTCTCAGATAAAATGCTCACAAATAACCCCATGAAAAAGAAACTGTAACTTCATCTAACACTGATTGCTTGAAACAGCTTTTTGTTTATATACAAACATTTCTCAGCTAAATGAGTTTACTTGGAGCCTCTATACGTGCAGCTGCTAACATATTTCCTTCTCCACATATAGACAGAAACATGACAGTAAATATATATATATATATGAAATACGAGATTTTCAAAGAATCTCAGCTTTCATTCACCATTTAAAGGAAATTATTTAGCCTCAGTGTCGCCATCAAAAGCATGGTTCACATTCACTGAAAGGCTAACTCAACATTCATTCATTTTTTCCCCCTAAATATTGAATTGTTAGGTCAATCCCCTTATCCTAGACAGTCTCATTCATGAAATTTGCATGTTTGGGGATGGCTCTACTAGGTTAAGTCAAACAAAAATAGAACACAGCCCCTCCATGGGACAAAGTCTTACAAAATTCATGCCATTCATAAATTGTTCCCAATTCCTTGTTCCCAATTATCTTGTTAAAAGGGGAGGAAAACAACATCAGCATCACTTAAATGATGTGGGCCACGTTGTTGACATGTTCTGGTCATGGCCATAGTTTTTGTGAACTCAGAGTAATTAATGGTGGAGGCTACAGGCTGTCCCCTGAGCTCTGTGTGTGTCTGTGTGGGCAGGGCCAGAGACATCCCATGTAATAATTTTAACCCCCAGCCTTGGATTTAGACACTGTAAATTTAATGAGTTGTCTTTCATAAACTGGAATCCAAGTCAGATTTTTCAAAATTTGTAAGTTTTTTTTTTCTTTTTTCTTTTTTTCCCTTTTCTTTGTTAGTACTACTACTATTTCTTGTCACCTACACTTGCAGAGATTACAGACTTTGGGACAAAACCAGCGTGAGGGGTTTCTGACCTGGGCACAGGGTAGAAATAGTGTTTTTTCACAGGCAAAAGGTTCCACATGAAATGAAATTGCACAGCCTCTGAACAAGACAGCAGGGCAGAGTCACCACTCCTTGGAGACAGCTCTTTATTTTGCCTGAACATGGGTGATAAGGCTGGTGTCTGGATTTAATACAACTTCTTCTCAATTTTAAACCAGTGTGATGCTTAGAGCCTTGGGCTTTCAGCTGGTCTATAAACAGCTCCTGGTAAATTATCAGAGTCATATAAATGATGTGGAAGTCTAGATTCTATTTTTCCAAAAGGATTTACATATATATTAGGTATGTATTAACTTAGCAGACTTAGGCAATAAATCTGATTTCAGGAAGGTTCCTAGGTAGCTTTGACATTTTCAGAATGCAGCCCTTTGTCTGATGGGCTGAACCATTTCTTGCTTCCCACATTATTACAATGAAATTCATGTTGACTATCTGCCGTGATCTAAAACATGCTAGAATTAAATCAGCAAAAATAGAACAGTGGCAGTCACAGCTGATGTCTAACTTGATTTTTCTTCCCACTGAAACAATATTTCTGTATGTTTTTTGATGAGTACAAAAGAAACCAGGTTCACCTCCAGAACAAGTTGAGTGGGGCCATGTAACATTTGCTTTTATTTGTCACATCTTCTCTGACTCCAGCACCTAAAGCTCTGCAAGAGAAGGCCATGCTCTAGGAACTCCATCTCTGTTTTCATTAATCTCACCTAAGTCATAACAATGTTGTGGGGTTAATGATAAGACCTTTGGTAATCCAGACCAACCCTTCTTTTGCTGAAACTCTTAAGCGTCAGCTGGGGCTGACCATGTCGTGGCTTCCCCGAATCAAAGTTTCACTCTATGTGCACCAACATAAAGTTATTAAAAGTCGGTGGTGAGTAGCAAGTGCATGATTCCATGGGACAAAAAATGTCCTCCTGAGATCAGCCAACTTCTGCTTCAGTGTGTTCTCCAGCAGGCTGAGCTGGATCTGTCATGAGCATCCATAGTGAAAAATGCCATTTGGATTCCAAGGCCTATTTTCAAATATGTGGAGAAGGTGGCCCCTTTCTGAAGCACTTGTCTTCATGCAGTAGACATTTGTGCCCCACAGGCAGAAGGACAGCAGGACATCGCCACGATTTTGGCTTTAGGGATAAATGCTCACTCCCCTTCTCTGGAGGAGCTGAGCTGCTGCCAGCAATTAAGGCTCTGAAAAGCAATTTGCAGCTTTCTAGAGAGCATAACCTCTTGCCACCAGTAGTTAAATCTCCCTGGTGCCTGTGGTTTTGCCAGCATAGCCCTTCAGCACTGTGTTCCTGCTCCTCATCTCTTGCTCTGGGGTCACACCACACCACTCCCTCTGCTCCACCAGTAGAGCCTGGATCCATCTGTGCAATGAACTGGAGAGGGGAATGAGTCCAGCTCAAAAATAGCCTGGCAGAGAAACACTTCATTTTTTTAATGTGTCTTTCTCCAAATGGGATCAAATTCCTGATCCGTTTCACAGCAAAGCCACAAACCAATACTCCAGGAGAACCGAGGGGCCTGTGCACTGCAGGAAGGAAGATGAAACAAGCAATAGAAAAAGGCTGGAAAGGGAAAACCAGAAGCCAGAATGGGTGTTGAAGACTTAATCTTGTGAAACCACAGTCTCACTCTTCCAGCCAGGAAAAAGTCAGCAGCTGCTGACCAGCGGTGTTTTTTCTACTATTTCAGAGTCCCATTTGAACTCTTTTGTGGCCCTGGGGGTATTGTAGCCCACAGTCAGGGAAACTGCCCTAGGCTGGCCATTCAGTCTTAGTGCACTGGGGCCAACTTTCCAAGGAACAGAAATTGCCAACAATTGGCACATGCAAACTTGTCTGCTGGGGAACATGCCTCTTTCCACCCACCCTGGTGAGAAATCACAAGAATCTTGATGGGGAAAGATACAGGAGGTCAAATACAGCTCTGGCTAGAAAATCATCTTTCCCCACAACATGTCTTGAAAAGAAGAGCTCAAAAAAATTATTTCCTTAGCAGAGTTATAGCAAAAAATCAGTTTCAAACACATCATAGTGGCAAAATATTGCGCTCATACCAATAAATAATTTCTTAAGAAATACTTCCCATTTTAAAAGTGTTGGCCAGCCATATTTAAAACAACACTGAAAAAGAGAGATCTTGTTTTGAATTGTTTGCCCGTAATGTACAAAAACTTCCTGAGATTCATAAGAAAATGGAATGATTTATGACTCAGAAGGAAAACATGAATTGCTTATTTTTATTTTAGCGTATAAATGCAAAGATCTGTGTATGAACAAGGAGCTAAACAAATGTTTGGGTAGTTAGTGGCAGATATTTCATCCACTTTGAAACCTGAATAGTGCTTTTCTGAAGGAAAACAGACTGCTGCAGGACAGAGCCTCATATTATAGATAGGTATATTCATACACATCCAGTTGCTGGGGCAAAGAGACAGGCAAAAGTGAATGCCAGATTCTTGAAAAGCCTTGCATATTTTAAGAAGAAACTAAAGCCATGCTGTTCAGGGAACATTGTTTAATAATATTCTTTCTTTCTGCCACACTGTTTCTTTTAGTTCTTTTGTTATTCAGTATTTGCATTCAGGGCAGATATTTAAGCATGTGCATAATACCAAGCAAATGTCTCAGTGCTATCGACTTTAAAGTTCTAAAGTTAAGATCATATTCTAGTGGTTTCCTGAGCAGGATTTACATTTTTTTTCCTTGAGCTGTGATCTTTAGCTTGAAGCTTTTTGAGACTTTTTGCAATGGTAGTGCTGATCTTGATTTAGACCTATAAAACAAATTATAGGTACAATTAGCCAAAGGTTGTTCCCCTCCAGGACGTGCCATTCCTCAGTACAAATAAATGAAAAGAATAGTCATTTTTTCTAAATGAATTTAATATATTTTTTAAAGTATCATCATTAGCTATTTGTTCTCAAGAGTATTTCTGTTTCTCTAGGCATTCTCTTTCCTAAAATGAGGGTTTTATTTGATTTCTTCCCACTAGCAAGAATAGTAAGAATACATTTCAACTTAAACTGGATGGCATCAGATCCCAATTTGGGAGTTCATCTGGACTGGACTCAGTGGCAAAATAACAAGGCTTCTATCACAGATTTGCCCAGTTCCACTGTACATTATTTTAGGCAATGCCCAAAACATCATAGTTTGTAAAGAAAACATCCTGCATCTCTCCAAGGACTTCAGCAAGCACTCTGTAGTCTTCCACAGCTTGGGAGACAAGAGGGTGGTATGGTTTATCTGATTTTGCTGATCTATTCCAATGGAGGGGGGAAATGTGCCAATAGTTAGATTACATTAATGCAGCTCTTACAGTTAATTTACTGAGCAAATTTCCCTGTATGTCTGCTTTATCTTCCTCTTTGTCATTTCCTTTTTTATCTTTCCTTTTCCTTTCAAGCTTTCATTCTTTGAGGAAAGATGAGGTCTCCAGTGAGGAGAAGAGGGAACCCGTTAAATACCTTATTATCTCTGAGGTCTCTGTTGATTTAGACTTCCAGCCAGAGAAATGGAGTTCAGTTCATCTCTGACTGAACTGACACTGCAGATAACCCCAGTACATCCATCTCAAATTGTCAGCTCAAGACAAATTACCTTCTCTCCAGGATACTCTCTTTCACTGATTACCTACTACTCAAATTAAATGCCATCTGACTTCTGAGAGTCTTTTGTTTGTCAGATTCCACTGGATTATGCAAAAAACGATGCAGGGAGTATCTGGTATGTTTGAAGTCTTGAGAACAGAGTGCACAGGCTCTGCTTCCTCATCCAGCTTTGGAGGAAAAGCTTGGGCTTTTCCTAATCTGTTTGCCACCCCACTGTATAGTAAACTTTACTGTCAATAAGAAAGATAAAAACCTAAAAGCCTTGTGAATAATGCCTTAAAGCAATAGGATACTGTGAAATCCCAATCTTTGGTGGCAAATATTTCACACAACCAAATTTTCTAAAGCCTGCATTTTAGTTAATTTGAATATTTCACTAAATTCCTTTGTTTTAATGTGTGTGAAAGAAAAAAAAGGTCAGGAAGTACTTCAAAGGAGGAATTAGTAATTGCAATTATGTTTAATTAAAATTTTCTCTCAAGTACTTTTGGACTTTTTACTTCATTCAACTCTAATTGTCTGGCCTACTGTTTTCCTCAGGCTGTTTAACACATTTGTTTTTTGTTGAAACTTTCCCATTTTCCAAAATGAGATAAGAGATGGAAAAAACCCAACATCTAGATGTTTTGCAGAAAAGCATTTTCAAGAAACTTGTACTTGAGAGAAAGGATTTAAATTGCACAGAACAAGGGCTGCCTTTTGCTCATAGTGTTGAGATTGAAGATTAGAACCTCTCAAATGGGGAGGCCTGTCAGCAAGAAATTGAGAAGTAATTAAATCCCCTGGTGAGGCAGCACCCCAAAAAAAATTGCAGTCCTAGATGTATTCAAAGAGAAGATCACTGTATAAAAACAAATTAAGGAGTAAAATCTAAGCCCTGTGATACATTTTTTTTCCCCCAAACACCTCTTTTGTAAATGATGTTAAACTATATATGCCATTTCTGTATGAAGCAGCTTGTCATAAGACCATCTCCAATTTAGCATACACTCTCTCCTTGTTGAAATATTTCTCCTTGTAGAAATAGAGTTTTTAACATTGGCTGATTGAAGGTGCAAATTAATAGTTTTTGTTCTGAAATTATTACAGAAAAGCAGAGATACACCATTCTGTGCTAATAACCTGTCTACAGAAGCACCACATTCATGCAGTTCACTCCCTCTCCGTTTCTTTTCCTGGTATGATGAAATGTTTTCCTTAAACTTAGCTTTGAAGATTTCCACTTTGTTAGAGAGTGAAAGCTCCTGGTGATAACATCTCTGGAGATGGGACAGTGGTTAATAGTCACACCTTGCCCATGCCAAACTGATAGAGCTTCAGACAACTGGGGAGAAGAAAGAGGGCTCTGGGGGATTTAATTTCACCTAAATACAGCAGTCAGAACTGACATGCTCTCCCATCACCCTGCTCTAACTCCAGTGTGCCTCTTCCAGAGTCCCTCAGCACACGCCAACTCACTCCTTCCTCTAGCTTCATGAATTCCTTTCCGCTGAGTGGAACAGCTTGGACAGGATGGACAGAGAGCATCCTCACCCAAACCAGAGCCTTGCTCATTGGTCAGAGAGCCCTCCTGGGAGCTAGGACATGAGCTTTGAGTCCCCTGGGGCAGAGGAGGAAACTGAACCTTGACCTCTACACAGAGATCAGTAGCCATGGATCCCCTGCATGTCCTGTGTCATGGATTTCCCAGGGCTGTTGTAGCTTTGGATGTCCAGCCTCCTGCTAACCCAGCCCTCCCAAACAGCCCCTTTGCCTCTGCATTCAGTCTCACCCTCCTGGGTCCCTTCTGGCCTCTGAGAGCTGACATTCCTGGTGTCCCTTCTGAGCTCCTGCTTGCATTAATGAGCCTGCTTGCAGTCCTGCTTATTTGCTCCCACTGGCAGGAAAAGGTGGGAGCAAAATAGGCATTCCCTTTAAAACTGCTTTTCTTTAAGTGCTGAACTCTTGGTCCTTCCGCAGTCTTCCTTCCCACCTTGGTTACTTTGCTACTGGAGATATCCTTTCCGTGGCAAAGACAGAACATTCTTCATTGAATGTTTCTCCTGTGAGGTTGGGACACTGACTGGAAAACCATGGGAAGCTGGAATCCTACCCTGGTTATATTGACAGTAGGAGTATTTAAGGACTCTCTGGCTACACATAAACATGGAAACAGGCTGGGACACCAACTGGAACACAGCTATGTCTCCTGGCAGACTTCAGGGGATACAGGCTCTGCCCTTTGCAGGAGACACTGGCTCCACGTTCCAAGCACAGCTACTCCCAGTATGGCTCTTCCAGACTTAGTGAGCCAACTTTAGAAAACACTTTTCATAGCCAGATGTGTTTGTCCAGGAAGCTGGGTTTGAAGGTATGGCCATGGTACAGGAAGTGATACAAAGAAGGACAAAGTGGAAAGGGCTTTTTGAGACAGATGCAGTTGGAAAGAATTTTTCAAGAATTTCCCATCTATGTAATTTCGAAGAACCACCAAAAGACATTCTGGACCTTTCACAACTAGATAGCGATCAAGCATTCTGCAGAGAAGAATCTCGCACTGGCATGAATGTGCCTAGATGACCTCAGGAGTACTTTGCTCCTTTAATTGCAAAGACTTGTTACAATAAAAAAGACAACAATGTTGTACATGATAAAAGGAGCATTTGCAACTATAAGGAGTATTTCCACATTAACAGACTGTCTATCCAACCACAGTAAATATTTAAAACTGCACCACTGTGAGAAAAGCAAAGAAGATAGTGGGAAAAAAGGGGAAAAATAAGGAAATAAAGGAAAGACAATCAAGGTTTCAAAGGCAAAGTTTTCCACTGTGTGTGAGCTTGCAAGTGTGAAAAGACAGGGATGGAGCCCATTAACATTGCCAGGCACTAATGAGCTGATTGGTAAACTTGCTACTGAAATTCATGCCTAGTCATCAGAATGAGAGAAAATGCCTGAAATTAATTTAATTGCCATTTAAATCCAGTGTTCTGGATTTTTAAATTTATTTTTTCAGGGAAACTCTGATGGGGTCTGTTCATTAGGACAGATTTAAACTTTGGGTCCCAGCTCTAAACACAATACATATTTCCATTTCTAGTAGAAAGAAAAAGAAATTGGCATTATTGAACTCTGCAGTGAAAACACCTTGTTTTCCTGCCCTAGAAAAACAAACCAACTGTATTTACATAACATAAAAAGTCTGAATCTAAGTGCAAGTAAGATGTATGTGGAGCACTTGGGCAGCAACTCGAAGCAGTGGAGGAAATGCAGACAATACTACATTCTGCTGTATTTAGGCCATTGATCTGCATTTCCACCTCTAGCAAATTCCCATGCAGATTTCCCTCAGAGGCTCCAGGAGCTGTTCAGTTCAATATTGAAAAAAAAACAAATGCAAAATCGAATTCAGCTCAAAAGACAGGACTATGCAAAACAGAGGAAACTCTTCTGTTTCTCCTAAACTCAACCACTGCATTTAGCATCTAATTTCGAAAGTGGTGGAGATACACATTGGACTGGTCCAAAATGCCAGAGAAAATGGGATTTTTTCCTTCTTTCTGAAAACTCTACTTTTGCTCTGTGAAACTGACATTACTTGTTTCTCTTTAGTTTGCTGACCACTTTGTAGGATAATCACCATCCAAATCCCAGCCTTTCCTTTCTCTGCACTCAAAGATTTACATTTCTCCTGGTTTTCCTTAGCTTTCTTTTAAAAAAAAAATTGATTCTCTATTTATACTTCACTGGTTGTGCTGAGGATCCAGCAATGTTTCTACATCTGCTTGAAGACTGCTCAGCTGCTGCCCAGCTGAAGGCATTATTTTGGCCATTTCTGCCATATCTCACTTTTCCCTGATTCAGTTTTCCACAAAGCACCAACAAGAGGAATCCAGCAAACAATTCTTCAGTGAAAATTGTTCTACCACCATGTCTGCCAACTGTCTTGTCACAGTCCAATAAGAAAGCCCATTTCTACATAACAGCAGTTAGTTCAAAAATTATTAAATAATGTCTCATATTAGCAGGTAGCAGGACAAAGCCTGATTTCCTGTTTGTAATCAATGCATGAGATAAATTTAATTAATAAACATGTGATTTTGATTGGTCATGGATGTCACACAGCTAGAAAATAGATATTCCCCTGGCTACTTATCTGAAAGTGATTTTGTAAACAGAGATGCATCTAGCCCAAGATTATACACAAAGTTTGAGAAAAGAAATAAAGCAGCAGAAGCCTCTGGTCCTGAACTCCATGGATTTCTGTTGTTCTACTGAAATTCATTGGAAAGACCTGGTGATCTGACAGGGGCCAGAAAGGTGATAATTTTTCTAGCATTTGGGGCAGAGTTTCCTTGTTTATATTTCTAATAATAACTGGTTGAGGAAGGAATGTCCCCTCTTGCAAATATTCTGTTTTCTGGTTTGCTAATGTCCTTGAAAATTTGGCCCTGAACATTTTATTTCAATGAGAAATGGGGAGGTTGCAGGTGATTTGTAATCCAAGATTTAGAAAAAAATGAATCATGGTTATGTCAAGCAAGAAGCTAATAATGGCAAAGATGTGGCAGAGGTGGGTTGCACAACTACTCAAAAATCTGAGATATCACAAGTTACTCCAGGGAAAATCCATGACACAAATAAGATCAGAACACACTCTCCCAAAAGTCAGCAGATGAAATAAAAGGACTGCTTGAAGGAGAAATTAAAATCAGAACATCCACTAACAGAACAATGTAGTGGCTGTCACTTTGACAGTGACAGAAGATCATCTCTGATGGCATCACTTAATTTGAAACAAGTAACTTTCAAGTAAAAAAAATAGCCTCAAAGGAAATGTAAGAGAGAACAACTTCCTTTAGGGCAGTTTGACATTGTTGTCCTACTTGTGAGAAAACATTCCCTGCAAGGAATGGACTTTCTAGTCTTGTGAAGGTTCATATAAAAATAAACAGAAAGGAAACTATGGGTAATGGACAACCATAAGCACTCTTGTCTGTCCTATAGGAAGTTTTGAATTTTTATCCAGTCGTTTCGTACACAAAAAGATGTATAAAATGGCTTTTAGCATTACCTTTGCTAATGCACCCCAGGTTCTTCCAAGGAATACAAACAAAAATTTAGGAGGCTGTTTTATTAACTGTCTTCAAAGGCTGGCATTATCCTTAGCCCAACCTGAAAGGTTTGAGGGGGTGGCTCTCAAGACCACAGTAAGAGGGAAAAAATTTAATATCATATTTTGAAGCAGCGCTGTGCTTTTATCAAGACTCACATACCGTAAAACGCAGAAGACACACTCAGGGGCTAGAGTGACTCAAAAGCAGATGCTGGTCTCTGCTAACAATGTCAGTGGAAATTAGACTGCGGGAGTACATGTGAAAGGGACAGACCTCCATCCCTTAACACCTTAGCCTGGCAGAAAACGAATCATTGACATTCCAGAGGAGGCCGAGTTAATCAGTAACACACCTGATTAGTGTCTCACAGCTCCACAGCAAAGGTCTTTTCTCCCACTGCTCACATTCCTGGAAGGATATGGTGACACACAGGGATGCGTGTCACTCCTTGGCCCCCAGCATCCCTCCACGGTACAGGGGACAAGCGCTGTGACGCTGGGGATGGCACGAAACAGTTCTGCGGTGCAGATTGAATATGGAAATTGCTGGCTGCGGTGTCCACATGGATACATCTAATTTTCAGAGGTAAAGGGTCATCGGGATCACCCTTTTTTAAAATGCAAATTGAACGCCGCTGCAGACTCCTTTGCAAATTGTGGGTGTGTTCCCCTCTCCGTTTGGCAGAGTTCAAAGAGTCGCTCGGGTGTGTGACCTGAGCGCGGAGCTTTTCCAAACACTTCAGCCTCAGCCTCATTCGAGGCACAAGATTTCCTTGGGAGAGAATAAAAGGGCAATTTACACTTCTCCCTGGAAAAGGTTCCAATTGCTGTTTTTACCCCTCCACCACCACCCTCGACCTCACAGACTCCCACTGAAATCTGCATGAAAGTGTTAACGAAAGAATGAAATCCCTTGTGACTTCGGATCGCCCAGCAGGAGCTGCCCATATATCTGAGAGGAATTTCCTTTCCTCTGGGCTCCTAGAGCTTGTACACGCCTGTGAGAAGAGGAATAAAAACTTTTCTTCTCCCACATCCCGAGCGATGCTGAACGTTTGGTTTGTGCGCTCCCAAGATTTGAAGCAATTTTGATAATCCCTAATAGTACCAGACTTCCCTGGAAGGAGGTGAAAACATAACTTCAAATTCAGCGCTTGCTTCTAGTTTGTGAAAGAGAGAGGTGGACCAGATATTTGCAATCTTTGCAAAGTGCTTGCAGATCCATAGATCACAGACCTTCATTTTTAGCTATTTTTGGCCGCCTCTGTAACCTTTTTGCCTTTCCCAGGTACTTCCCAGCACCTTGTAACTATTAGGTGAGCAAAGCAAAAAAAAAAAGAGAAAAAAAAAAGAGTTTAAAGGACAACAATTTAATCCTTTCCAGCGCAGGTATCTGTCTCATTAAAGCATTCTCCTGGAGCAGTGTAATGATACATCAAATGGAATCCAGTTCAAGGTAAAATGAGTGATGCTGATGGCTAACACACTGCTCCTGAGGCCTGGCTTAGACCCCAGTCCTAGTGCAGCCTAGCACTGAAGTAGATAAAAATTCAAAATGTGCCACTTGGGTCACGTTCTCATGGTCAAGGCACAAGTGCCAACATTCTTCCAATTATTCAAGGCAAAGAAAGAGCAAACCTGCCTGACAGAGCTGTGACACAGCTTGATTAGATTTAGCTTAGAAGCCTGCCGAAAAGGATACTGTGGTATTTAAGTCAGATGGAGAAAGGAATGGCCTTTCTGTTTAAATGAACTGAGAAGGAGGGTGGAAGAAAAAAGAAAAACAGTAAAAAACAAAAAGGAGAATATATTTCTGTAATGAAGGAAAGCATGTTTTAAATTTAAAATAATTGTTTATCTATAATACAGATAATACAGATAATACAGCCAACATATTCCACATGTATAAAGTGGCTTAGTTGTAAAAGGTGGCTTTGTACACCCTTTATTTAAATAATAGCTTTTTTGCAGTCTTCACAGAAATCTTTCAGACCAAATAATTTTATCTTCCAGTTAGAGTAAATCACCTTGGAAGAAAAGGGCTCAAGCTGGCAAACAGGACAGAAAAGCATGAACAGAAACTGAGTAAACACTGACATTTCAAACAGAAATAGTAACAGGAACTTGGGTAGGAGAACACAAAACCCCAAAGATCAAAATACCCAAGCAATTTGGCCACAACTGTAAAGTCTAGGGAAAGAGGCAACTGCGTGTTCTGCGATTCAGGCCTGAGTTTCTCATCTAATCTGACTGACAGGAATTCCAGGAGCGTAGCAAGGCAGTGGGGTTGTGATGCTGATTTCACATGAAGCAGCAGCCAGAAGAATGCTGCTGCTCCATCTAACATTCCTCAGAGGCCTGCTGTCTAAGCATTAGTCAGAGCTCAAAAGACTCTTTATTAGGGAAAATTGACACATTTTTCCATTGAAAATTGAATTCTGTTTAAAAACAGAAGGAAGTAGATGAACATGAAAATCACAGAAAGTATCTTTTTTCCTACCAAAACACATCACACTCCCTTGTGTCTTTTCTGGAAAATTTAGGAAACACTTTTCACCCTGTGTATTTTATGAGGTATTGCTGTATTCCAGAGTAGGATTAGTGCGCTCATTCTGGAGATCTGTGCAAGGCATGATTATTTATGGATGCCTACTACTGTTGGAGAAGAAGCAGAATGTGGACAATTCAATAAAAATATGAAGGGACTGCTAATAACCACTTACACATATTCTTTCAGAGATCCTGATTGAGAAGGCAATAACTCATGCAGCTGATGGATAATATCAAGTTTTACATAGCTTCAGTATTTAGGACTATCTACCCACCTAATTTGCACTATAATTTAATTACATTGGTGTAGTTGCTTTATCCTGTCCAGAAAGAGAACAGATAAAATGTCTTCTGTAAGATTGGAATTCATTAGTAATCATGCAAATATCAACTTCACAACTGGTTAGAGGAAAAAGAAAATAAAAAAATATCACAGGGATCCAAAATTATTTCACCAAGGTGTAAACTACACAGGGACTAGAAAAAATAAAATAATATGTACATATTGATGCAAATCCCCAAAATCTTATATCAACATTACAGAATGCTGCTCAATCAATTGAATGTCTGTATGAGAAAAGTATCTATGTAACAAGAAATTTTTGACTTTTTCAATCAAGTGCTTTTTAAATCATATACAAATCTTTATAGCCAAGAAGATTAAGGTTTTCATATATTGGTTTTATTTGGAAAATATAAATTATTTCTCTTACAGTTTATCAAGATGGGATACTTCAAATTTTTTATCTTGTATTAAAGTTTCACTTGGATCTTCAGTTACATTTTATTAAAAACAATAAAATTGAATCCTCCAAATGAAATGTCTTGTTAGGTCTGAACTGCATTTACCTTCCCATTCCTTGCTTGTAAGCTGATTTCACTCCCCCTAATTCCTTCCTCTCCCTCTTTCCCCACTTTTGGTTCTTACAGAAAATGTATTTGCACAGCTGTACTCATAAAGCACATATATTTAGATTTTATTAGCATTATGCTGGCACAAAAATGCTATTAAAAGTAGCTTTTTAAGTTTTGGGTTATTCTAAACAGGCATTTAACCACCAGCAAAGGGGCAGAATTCATACCAGGTCCTTGTGTAGTAAACTTTCATATATTCTCTTCCTAATTCCTAAATGGTTTGATCAACTTGGGTACAGAGTTTATCATCCCCTACCAGCCCCATCCCACATCAGCTCATGGAGGGGGGCTGTTTTATGATGAATTTACCATGATGAATGTTTGATGATGAATTTTCTTTATGCCTACAGGCCCCTTTGTGCTTTTCAAAAATATTCTTAATTTTGGCTTTTTAATGTTCTCTCTCTCTTTTTTGACACCACATAATTCCCCCCTCTCTAAGTTTTACCTGGCTCAGTTGACTTTCATAATTGATTTATATTTTTGGCTGGAGCATCATAATGGGTTTCCTTTTGACATAATATAGTCCAGACAGTTGAAAATAGATGGCGTTGGACCTGGAATCAGAGCTACTGAATTTAAAAACAGAGCCTGGAAGCACCTATTGTACTTGTTTGTTTGCTTGTTTTTCGTGTCTGGAAATGGGAAAAGAAAGTTCATCCTCAGCATTCTGTAGAAGTCTCTTCATTTTGAGAGGGTTACTGTGACCCACATAGGTTTTAATCTCTTCTTTGCCTTTCCAGGCTTTTAAGGAGAAGCTAATTTTGGCCCTCTGACTACAGGAATTTTTTTTTTTTTTTTTTTTTACACGAGAGTCATGTGGAATGTGACACTAACTAAGCATCCACTTGGGAGAAGCAAACACCGTGCACCTCAAGTGCAGCCACTTGAAGCAGAAGGGCACCCACTCATAAAGCAGAGGTTTGTTCTGGTGATGGAGGGTCCCTGTGCCCCTCCAGGCTGCCTGTGAAGGGAGCAGCCCCCCTGACACAACCCTTTTTCTGCTCTTCATTCAAGCAGAAGAGCCCATGAGTCTTGACATTCTGCCCTTGGCAAAATAAAATCCCCTCCCCGCCTCTGCCTTGTCCGAGGGCCACTGGACTAATTTTTAACAAAAGAAACATTTCTAAAAGGAATGAATTACAGAAAGAGCATCCTATCCTTCCATCCCCTACTCCTGCCAGCACGTGGCACTCTGATGGAAACATAGCTACATGAAAGTTGCATGTAATGTTATGAAGTTGCAGAAATTATCAATTGCCTTAGAAATATTACTATGTTTCCACAAGTAGTGTTTTATTTATTAATTGAAATGTAAAAAGCAGGTCCTATAAACACAAATTATCCACTCTGACCAAATGGGATCATTCATCTGAAAATGGGTTGCATAATCAAGGCCTTCATTTTCCGTGTGGCATCTTGATACATATTTCAACTTGTCAAAGAAACTGGAAAAACCGCAGTGGAACCTTGGGCATCGTGGGTGCAGTATCAGCTCCATGATCAATCAAATACCGTGTATAGCCCTGAAATGAAAGTTACTTCATATCCATTCCTGCTTGTGGCAATATCATTTTTATAAACAATTATTTCAGATACATGTGTTTTAATTTAGTGCTGTAGGACAGAGGTTATCTAGTGCCCAAACCCTCAACTTTCTTCCTGTTCTCCAAAGGTCCAGCCAACTGCATTTGAAAGATGAGGTACTCAAGGGGGTATTGGTAGAGGTGGATATAAACCTACGTCTGATTGATGTACAGTGTAACTCAGGCTTCCAAAAAATCTACTCATACTCTTCAGAGGGAAAAAAACCATTGATCTAAAGTTTTGACCTGGTTGCAATTTAATTTTTAGAAAATTAAATTTAAATTTCTAGTTTTAAATGCAAACTTTCTGGAATGCTGTATGGCTACAGACTATTGCTGTTTTGGATCCTTTCCTAGTTTTAATGATTAATTGAGGTACCCAGGGAGACAAGAATCTGCAAAAGGAAAGACTAGACAAGGTACCTGACACTCCTACTGGCAAGTAGTTGAAACACTTCTAAAATTATAACAAAAGTGTGAGAAATCAAAATGGCTAAAAGCTGATAGAGAATGTAACAGTAATGCCTTAACATTAACAGCTCCAGTGGTAGGACGATTGGAATTCATCCTCCCATTTGACCCGAAAGTGGTCACTACCCTAGATGAACCGCCAGTTTTCTGGAGTTTTCTGTTTACCCACTGCACATCCTCTTCATTCCCAACTACTTTGAGCCCACCAAGAGTCTCTTCAAACTGGCTTTAAACTGGAAAAAAAATTGGGAGATAAAATAAAGAAGAAAACGAAGCCGTTGAAGCAGTAGGGGTGGAAAGCTGCCAACAAAAAGGCAGTCCTAGGAAAGATGCAGTGGCATGTTTTGTTTCAGGGAAGGGGCAGTGGTCATGGTGGCAGCTGATGACAGCCCTCTGAATCCTGGCATTTGACACAATGCAGAAGAAATCTGAGTGAAATATTTACAACACAGAAAATGTTTAAAAGAAACCTCAGGCCAAGAAGCTGACTGGTTTAATGGCTTTGCTGCAGATATGCAGGCAAATGACTTGAATAGAGCATGTGCTCTGTTGCCATGTGTCTCCTGCTTACAAGTACTGGGAGCTGTCCCTGTGATTGGGCGCTGGATTCTTGGATTTTAACTTTAGAAAATCTTGACATAAAATTCACAGGAAGATGGTTACAAGAGCTATTTGCTTCTGTGTCACATCACTGTTCCAAAATCAAAGACATTTAAAGTTATCAAAATTAAGAATTTGACCGAGCAGTGTGGAATTGTGTGAATTTAAATCCCCATGAGTTAAGTAAGACTTTTGCAGTAGAAGTTTTTCACCTCCACTTCTTGCCTATTTAAAACAGAATTAAAGTAATACTATAAATTGGTCTTTGAAAGAGTAAATTCTCTTTACAATGATGGGAAGGCAGTATAATAATAATAATAATAATAATAATAATAACAACAACAACAACAACAACAACAACAATAAAAATAAAAATAAAAATAAAAATAAAAATAAAAATAAAAATAAAAATCAAGTCCAGATCACAAGGATCTTACATCTCTGAAGAAATTTCACAGTCTGATTTCTAAAGTCAATGCAACTACATCTGCTGAAAGAAAGCTTCCAAGGAAAAAGGAGTTGGAAGTCTGGCCTGAAACTATCGTAGTGACAGAAGCAGTGCTACAGAAACGGAGCCCACTGCCATCCCCTCACTTCTCTTTTGGTGATGCTTTACCCATGAGGATCCTAATTACTTCATTTCTATGGAGTGAAATACCAATGAATAAGGGAATCCAGGTCTCACCCAGTACAGGCGGTGAGGTGAAAAACTGGGTGTCTGACAGAAATGTCTCCACCCACACACTCTATTCGCATTTTTTCAATTCACTGCATGCTGTGGTTCAGGGAAGCATATCCAGGAAAGATCACATTATATGCTTAAGGAGTGAGGTCAGTGGGAGTTGGCATCTGAGGCAAGGCTGTCTTCCATCCACATTTCTGTCTCAGTGCAGAATATCAAGTCACGGACTACTCCCCATAGGTGTAGTTTCATGCTTCCATGGAATCACAGAATCCTCTGAAGATTGAATCAGGCCAACCCCTCTGTCAAGGCAAGTTACACAGGAACACATCCAGGTGGGTTTGGAATATCTTCAGAAACACTTCAACTCCATGTGGCCCAGCATTGTCACCTAAATGAAGCTCTTCTGTCCTTCCCCATCTTATCATTCCTTCTCCTGAGCATCATTTCTTCATCCTGGCACAAGTCAGTGCAAAGGTAAAACAGATTAGGAAACTTGATCTGTTTGAAAACAAACCTGGCAGGAAAAAAATGTCAGAAATTGTCTATTTTCAGCCAAATTGATTCTCCAAATTGTTTCACTGTATAGCCACTGAACCAGTAACGCTCTGCCAGCTTAAGAGATGAAGTACTATTGAGTGGGTGCAGCCTAGAGGACAGGAAAGGATGACAAAATTCTTATTGTGTGGTTGTAGTGATGAAAAGTTCCTTTCCCCCTTCTTCAGTGTTCCTAGTTATACCCCCAGGGCATTGCCAATGTTCCAGGGACAGATTCCCCAGCACATGGTACCAGTCTGCCAACCTCAAACAGCTGTGTTTTTTTTAGATGCAACATTCTGTGATAAAAAATTGTGTTTAGCCACAGTTCTTCAGAAACTTCTGCAGACTTGCCTGGACTTTTCTGTTGCTGGAGTGATGTCACAGTTCCCTTCCAATCTTTAGAGTTCAACCTCCTTCCCTTTGAAACCTACCACTATGATTTCTTGTGTCTCTCCTCCAGCATTTCAGTGTATTCACCACCTGGCTCTCTTATACTTATTTCAGAACTGCTAAGCAGCAGTGGAATTCCCTAGAAGCGATTTGAGCTGGAGAAATGCCAAGAGTTATAGCAATAAAATAAAAATAACAACAAAAAAACCCAGGTTATTATAGGTGTTCAACACTATTCAGAATCAGATTCTTGGTGTATGAACTGTGGCAAGTTTGGGAGCCATCTGTACAGTCTAAAGCAACCCTACAAAAACTGTTTGTAATGCAATAAAATGGTTATTCTTATTAGCTGATGTAACAGTGTAGGCATCTCTGCCAAGAACTATGGACCTTACATGTGGTCCTTTGATAAATACCTTTGTATGCCCTTGGTATTAACAAAAGCATTACCATCTGTTTACCTTGCACTAATACACATCACATTTTTGCACAAATCCTGGCTTGTATTGCCTAAGCCAAAGCTAGGCACTGTATCCATCAGAACGGGTGACAAAGGTTTAAATCAAGCAGACCGTGTTTCAGCATGTTATTCATAAAACTAGGTCATGGGATAAATGTACTGTTGGAACACAGCTTTATACTAATTTTCCCAGTAAGATGCGTCATAAATATTAACTGTCCTGAACACATACACACAGGCTCATGGCCTTGGCTCCAGGCCCTTCACTTGGAAGCTGGAGAATGAGCACTGACTTAAGGTGGTGAGGATGTGAGGAAGTCTGAATTACCATCAGTAACAGAGCCCTTGCTGCCTCCAGCTTTTCCAGCCAAGCAGTAACACGGGAGCTGAGCACCATGGTGACTGGCCCTGCAACACCTCTCTGGTGGGAGCTGCATTTTTGGGAGTCCCAGGACTTGCCTTCATATGCTGCCCCTTCAGCAGCCCTGATCTGAATTTGCTTTCACAAACTCACACAAACTTTTGCCTCTTTCCTATTTTCTGCTCATTAATGGGCTCCTCCTCCAAGTAGTCCTTATTGTCCTAATATATTCCAGCAAGCTTCCAGCTTGCCTGTGATACCAGGAGCAGGTACCCCTACACACAGTGAGGCTGCAGAGTTGTGAGAACTTCCAGAAACAATAGTGTAGCAATATCTAATTATTTACAGCGGCGGTGCAAAGGAGATCAAGATTATTTGTGATCATGGGTACACATCCTTCTTTCCATTCTCATGGTATTTCCTGCCTGAGTGAAAGGAGGAAGAACCAGAAATCCACTGAGAATGTCTGTCTCTAAATTTTTTTTCAGCTTCAAGAAGTATAGCCAATAATAACAGTATTCAGAGTGCTTTTCCCTGATAATTTTCAATGTGCCTCACAAAGAGGGATAAGAATAATGATCCTTATTTAAGAGACTATAACACAACCAACAAAAGAAAGAAACCCAAGCCAAGAATGAAACCCAGATAGCTTGCCCTTTTCTCTGAGCTTTGCTATTGTTTAAGGATTAGGACCCACATTCAGGATAACACCTCAACCACATGCCTGACTTCAAGCATTTGCTTAAGTCGCATTGATTTAAGCACATGCTTATAACCATCCAGTTTTCTGGGTGCATATTCAGATAAGACCAGATTTTATTTAAACTCAGGAAGAGGAGGAAGAACAGACTAGGTGCAGCTGATTTGCACTGAAGTCTTCCTGGTTATTGCCAAGAAAGTAAGAAAAATTAATGGCATCTCACCAGAAGGAAAAAACGATGATGCCAAATGTCACCTGAATTGACTGAACTTTCAAAATCACCAGCATTTCCCAATGTTGCTTTCCCAGATTTACCTGTGAGAATTATGAAACCTTGCTGCTGAAAGAAGAGGCAACAAAAGAAATCTCAGCACAGAGCCAACTCCACCTGTGCCTCTCTGAAGCAGAGAAACTCCTTGCTTAGTCGAACAGCAAGTTTATTGCTATTATCTCACTGTGACAATATTTATCTAAAGCTGAGTAACAAATTCTTTATATTTACCTCCACTTAATAATTCTCCTCTTCTGTTGCTTAATTTTGCTTTAAACATTACATTCTTATTTTCTACTGTTCTAACAGCTAGATATTTCTACACCTACCGTGATGAAGTACCTACAGAGGACTTCTATTGAGGATGGGTGAAATGTCTGAATTTGAAATTTCCAAAATTATTTCACAAAGGAGAATCTTTCTCCCCATTTACTGTCCTGGAACTTTTAGTCTGGGACACTCCAGTTTAAGGAAGCAATGACCCCCAACCAAGACACTGCTTTACACACCGCCCATATGGAAAGAAAATAGTGTTTTGCAATAAACACATTTCACATGTGCACCCAAACTTTTTTAAACCTTTTTTGAGGGACGTATTTCAAATTCCCATTGAGGTTACAGATTGAAACTTGGGGGAAGGTAGTTTGCCATCTCACTCACTCTCTTACTGTAGGATACCTTATTGTGTTTATGTGTGTCTATTCTGCCATGGAAAAAATAAAGGGATTTGAGGTCTTTTTTTCTCAGTTTAGGAGTCCAAATATACTGGTTTTGTAATTTCATGCATCCAAAATGAGACAAGGTCAGGGCCAAATTAAGGAAATATGTCCCTGAAAGTAAGATGACCATATGGCACAGAGCAAACATGTATACATTATATAAATGATATGACTCTTATTACCCAGTCAGATATATTAATAATAAGCAAATACAAGAAAACAAAGTTAGACAAAGATACTGTCACCATAAAAGCAGAGACCCTCCATCTCCAGGAAGCTTCTCATTATCCACAACTGAGTTCATTACAGTTTCTGGCTCATGTGTGAGGTTTTTCTGATCTTTCAGATAGTGACTTCTCCGGGCTTTTATAATCAATATATTGTGCTCTCTAAAGGTCACCACTGAGGTCCAAATATTCTGGCAGTGTTTTACTGGCAAAGAGAAAGATAGAAAGATTCTAAGACCAAGCCAAATTTATGGTGAAAAGTTTGCTTGGCTTTTAACTGACTGCAGAAGTAAATAAAGGGTTAAATTTTCTGTCTCATTTGGAAGACTTACAACTGGTGTACAAGCAGGAAAATTTAATTTAT
Source organism: Sialia sialis (assembly GCA_009812075.1). NCBI lineage: Eukaryota > Metazoa > Chordata > Aves > Passeriformes > Turdidae > Sialia > Sialia sialis. Next base: position 40,882,464 of record VRYO01001269.1, read on the forward strand.
CAGCTGCAGAATAAATAACCAGTAATTTCACAATTATAAGCCGCACCTGATTATAAGCCGCACATCTGGGTAGAGCATGGGATTTGTCCATATATAACTCGTACCTGAATATAAGCTGCATTTTTTTTTTCCTTTTTTTTTCCCGAGCAGCAGGGTGGGGTGCTGCTGAGGGGCCAGGCAGCGCCAGGGCTGCGCCGGGAGTGGGAGGCGTCAGTGCCGGGAGGCGGCAGTGCCAGGAGGGGCTGGCTGGCAGTGGGATGCGGCAGCTCTGGGAGCGGCGGGGGCCCAGCCGCTCGCCGGGAGCTGAGGGGCAGGGAACGCCTGTTCCCGTCTTTCCTGCTCACTCTGTGCAGCTGCTGAGGGGCAGGGAATGCCTGCTCCCCCCACGGCTCGTACTTCTGCCTTGGCAATTCTCCTGAAATTGTCCATAAATAAGCCACATCTGATGATTAGCCGCACTGCTGGGATAGGCTGGATTCTTCAATGAAAAAGGTGCGGCTTATAATCGTGAAATTACTGTAATAATTTTGAGTGCTCCATTAAAGACAGATCAAGGCTTTCAAACTGGATTCTTTTGCTTAGTGAAAACATCCCTTTTAGTTGATATGCAGGACTTGGATATCATGACAGATTTTACAAAAATTGCCAGCCTGAATGCAGAAAACAATGGTCACAAGACCATCTCTGTTGTAACAATGCAACAACAAGGTGGAGGTAACACAGTCATTTTATGGTGATGCCAGTGGTATGTTGGCCCCATAACATGAGGAAGTTTCTTTTTCTTCCCCTCTTCTTTGCATATAGACAGTGTGAAGCAATATACAATGGAAGACCATATGTAGGGCACCCAAATGATTGCTGTGACATTTTCTTTTGTTTCTAAATTTAAAAAATTCCAGTTATCAAGACCTTTTTGTAGAGACTTTGGATCAGCTGGTACATATGGCTGTTCCTCTTTGAATAGCACAGCTGAAATAAAGGGAAATATTCACCATTTGAAAGTTAGATCCAGGTTTAAGTCTTCTGCTGCCTTTGTAAAGAAATGTTACAGGAAAATGTTTTGTCAATAGTAAACTCAGTTTAGGATGGTCCAACCAAATAAGTGGGCAGGAATATATTAGCCCATGGTGAGAAATGACAGAAAGTTTTTAGCGAGATCCACAGCTTAAGAAATTCCAATACCTGTAATAGAGCCATGCTGATTTCCACCAATTAACGACCTGGCCTTTTATTTTCTTTTTTATTTGCTTTCCCCTAACACAAATACAATAATTTCCCAAAGGTAAAACCTGCTTCAAAGCATTTTTAGGGAACCATTAAAGAAAAGGAAGTTGTAACACTGACTGCCATTATTTAATCTAGGACTTCACTGCAATTAAAAAGAATATAAAATGCTGTTGCTGCCCTGTACAGTTGCTTTTGGATTTTTAGTCTTGGAGAAACACAGACTGTGACTCCTCGTGTCAGAGCAAGGGCCTCCACACATTGTCCCTGCATTATGCTTTTTGATCCTGTTAAAAAATGTTACCCTGTGCAGCTCCATGCATCAAAGGAACGCTTGTACACACTGGGATCTGTTTCAGCCCTTAGGCAATGAGACCAAAAGACCCTTCTCATAAATTCTAATTCAAAAGTTTTTAGTTATCAAGAGGAAGTTTCCAATTGCTCTCTCACATGTGGGAAAATATGTAAGCTACTGAGAGGACCTTTTGTCTGTGAATTTAATGGGGGCAATTTGCAAGGGGGAGTGCAAAGGTTCCAATATGCAGTGTACACAGACAGTAAGCAGGCACATACTTGGCATTTAATGAAGTTCCATGAATCATTAGCCATACAATAACCATTAGGTTCTATAAATCACCTGCAAAGATTATTTTTTTTTAGGCCAATAAGTTGAGCAGCAGAGTGGAGCACCTTAAGGAGACCAGGAAGCAGGAGAAGGAAGGAAAAGAAAAAGATAAAAGCGGGGCACATGATGTGTTATCTCTTAGCTGGCCTGCCAACCCAAAATTAAGTCCTGTTGGTTTAACTTATTGACTTTACAGGAAAACAAGGCAATAAAATGGAACTTCTCCTAAAAAAACCATTATGATTTGCAAGAGGAAGGTGTAGCTGGGAGATCACATGTATTTTAGACATCCGAATTAGAAAATATGCATGAGGAATTGTTAAACTTTTTAAATTTTTTTTGTCTTTTTCTTTATTAATTCAGTCTTCTGATTAAACATCCCTTTGGGAATTCCTTTCCTTTAAAAATATCGAACCCTACTGGTACAACCAAACAAAAGTTTAATTCTTTGCAATTAGCAAAAAGAAAGTACATCTTATTTGCAAGGCAGACTCTGATAAGTGGAAATTTTTATACTGCAGCACATTCTAGTAACATATAGCTTTGTACCTAACCTGAAAAGACCAAATTTTGGCTGTAATTATGCAGGACACAAACTTCATACTGGGTGATTAAAAGATAGAATGGCCATGATCATCTGCTGAAAAAACCAAAACTACTTTTAGCTGGTCAGGAGGCCAGATAGCAGATTCTCTCAGCTGCTCAAGTCCCTGCTAAATCTCCCTAAAGCAGAGCAGTGACATCTTACTCCTTAGATACGCATATATATTCTGAGATGCCACACAATAAAAAGTCCTTGAGTTAATTTTTTTTTTTTTTAAGTTTCAGAAAGACATGGAAAGAGACAGCACCAGCACTGTCAATGCCATGTATTAGGACAAAGAACAAAAAAGTAATATTTGGGACTGATGCTGCATCTTATTCACCTCAGAAAACTTTAAAACTAGGAGCCAATTCCCACCCAGTGGAAGGGGAGTGGAAATAACATTTTACCCTGTCACTTCCCTTTGCTCAACAGTGAAAGTCAGAGCCTCAGCCACTCAGCCTAACACACCACAGCCCTCCCCAGCTAATAGGAGAAATTAAGAACAAGAGACAGCTCTGCAGCTGCAGCTGAACTCCCACATTTTGGCTGCTTTTTTCCTCTCACTCCCATTTGGAAATGGGTTATAAAATGCAAATGACAGCAATCTGTCCCCGAGGTGGCATCCTGCCTGCCTGGCCCCAAGCGTGCTGGTGGCTGAGATGAAAGGCGGTGGCAGCACGCTGTTAATGCATTCACCTTTAAATACCACCCCTGCCCGCCAGTATATCCAAGGGTTTCCAGCCAGTCCCTAATGATCGTTTGTCCCCATTGCCATAAAAGCAACACAGAGCACACTGGTCTGGCCCTGCCCAAGAGAGGCCCCAGCACTAAAACAGCAGGGAGGTTGTAGGTAAAGGATCCAAATAAATTAGCGGAGTAGTTTGTCTGGAGTGCCTGCCTGCCTGGGCCATGTCAGGATCCAGACTTTGTTTCAGTTTCCCATCCAATCCATCATGCCAGGAACCAGAGAAGACTAAAGCAGGGAAAGATGGGAACTAGAAGATAAAACTGAGAGTAGGGAGGCTAAAAGAAGCTGCTGCCATAATCATCTCAAGGCACACCACAAGACATAAAAGAGCCTTTTACTATGACTCTTCTCCATCCTGAAAGTGATACGGCCAGCAATAAAACAACAAGCCCTCCAGTTTGATTCCTGAGCTGAGAGTGATGTAGAAAGCTTGGTTTGAAAGAATAATTAGCCTATTTTAATTCACACAAGATATTTCAAGTTAAAATGTAAAAATAGCATAGCTAACAAACACTTTTTAATGGTGCAGCTGCAAAGAACTGACTGCTATGCAAACTCAATTTTTTTACAGTTTTAAATAGCTATAATTAATCAACACAATTGCTATTTTTCCATCCTTACATTTATTTCCTGAAAACGATGCCCATTGAGACAAGAAAGCTCTCTTCTTGGGCAGCTTTTAAAGTTGATATTCAAAGCTGAAATTTAACCTGAGGGAATTAACTGTTTCATTGACTCTGGGACAGTGGGGTGGGAAGGAAGGTTTGAAATGAGGGGAAATATTTGAGTGGAACAACTTTACCCAGTCCTAGTTCTGTCCACAATTCAGTCAGTCTTGTCCAGTCATAATTCTTCCTCCTTTCACTGAAAGAAGAAGCACTTAATCACTTAGTGCAGATAGATTGCCAGGAGGTTTAATTAAAACAATTGATTTAAGTGATCTTAAACAACAGGTTAATGTATTTATTATTCTTACATTTGGAGTGGGATAGAGGAGAGAGGAGGAATAACAGCTTCTTAGTACTTGGTATCAGGTTGGTCATTTTATGAGCCATACGGCAGTGACTAGGAAGCTTAGTCCCTAAAAGTTTGAAGCACACTGTTGGGATTGTTTTCCCAAGTTTCCGAGGCTCTACTCCCCAATGTCAATGTAGAAGGCAGTGGTGGGTTGCATGTGAAAATGTTGACAGCCAAAGATATTGGCAGGGCAATGTCAGCTCTGTGCACGGAGCTTCCTTAAGCTGCTCTTCCAGAAGAAGGCACATGAGCTCTTCCGTGTCTTTCTAGACGCATGACCTGAGATAATATCCTCACATCCAAACACTTCCAGCTGCCAAGGGAATTCTGATCCTTCTCCAAAGTTCTTCAGTCATTATTCACAATTTGCAAGTGAGTATAGAACAAAACAGGACTGGCAGCTGTGTCTTGAGATACAAAGAAATAAGATGATGCCTATTACACTATATATATATATATATATATATATATATATATATATATATGTATGTAGTGGATTTACATTATATATATAAATGAATTTTTCCCTCATGTTTCCAGGCTAAGAAGTAATGATTTCTTAACATTCAGCAATGTATTGAAAGTGCTGCACCTCGGATGTTTAAGGGGTGTATTCATGCTGGGAAATGAATAAAGGAATATACACAGCTTCCTCCTTGGGAGAACTTCAGCAAGGCTGGATGAAATGTAGGCATCAAACCAGCCACTTGAAAGATTCCTACCAACTTCACTGGCTTTCGCCTTGTTAACTCATCTTCACTTATTGCCAGTTCTACTGTGATAATCCTTGAAGATGAATGGAGGAACTCCATTTGTAGCACCAATTGCACAGCAACACAGTAGCTGAAGCTAGATTCAGTGTCTGAGTCACTTAAACCGTAATTTAAACACTTAACCACTGTGTATTTTGCTTGTGGGCCAAGTCTTGTTCATGCTGAAATTATATGACACAAGCCATGCTAAGACGTCAACTCGCTCTACGTACTAGTATGCAGCAGGGTGTGAGGAGAGCTTGGGCTTGTGCTAACCCTTGGCCCAAGCTCAGCTTTGTGCCTGCCTAGGGACATTAGTCCCTCGGGCCAGCAGTGGGCAAACAAGCCAGCAGTCGGACCAGTGGGTCAGCAGGGCATGTAAGGCCACACTGATCCCACTGCCGGTGTCTGCCAGGCCCCAAGTGCAGGACCTGGTGAGCTCTGCCAGGCTGTCTGTCCCAGGTGTCCCCCGGAATAACCATCCTTCCTTCAGAGCTCCAGGTGTCCCCCAGAATAACCACCTATCCTTTACAGCTCCGGGTGGGATCCACAGGATGCCAGTGTGGCAGCAAAGGGCTGCGGAGGGAGAAGGAACAGCAGGGGGCAAGGGCACACCCCACTGTCCAGGTGGCAACCTGGTGCCATCATGAGGAGACCCAAGTGGGGACACCAGCTTTGAGCAACTTCCCACTTACTGCCATTTTTGCATGAATCCAAGATGAAAGAGGCACTTCAGACCTGGGAGAAGTTAAAATTGACTGTCTGGCTTGAAAATTATGGAGCTTGACAGATGGAGGATGAAAGGCTGCAACTGAAGAAAGACATAGGCTACCACTCTCGACACTGCTGACCACGCTGTTGCTGACAGCTTCTTCCCACAGCCCTGTTCTCTAAAGCACTTCCCACCTTAAGAAAATATATCAGAGCACAGGAGTTTATCAGCCCTGACCTCTACCCACAAACGGAACCCTCTTTCATGTTAATTCTCTTCACAAAACCCACCACATGTAAAGTCCCTGTGGTGCTCTGGCTTATTTGGTTCTCATTATTTGTTGGTGGCAGTGGTGGTGGTGGTTGTTGCTGTTACCTTACAGCAGTTAAGCTCTGACTGGAAGCACATTAAATATGCTGTCAGGTTTGCTGTTTTCCATGGGTTTAAGGTAGGGAGCACAAGCCAAGGTGCTGTTATTAGAGGAGCTTTAAAAAAATAAGAAGAGAGGAGCATTTTATATCGAAACATTTTAAATCAAGACAAAAGAAAAAAATTCTATGAAGGAAGATAGACAACAATCCTCTCCTATATTTGGGTGGCACCTTTCCACAGTAACAGCTTAATAGTTCAGAAACAAAGAATTTTAGGGCCTGTCCAGCTTAAGTTCCCCAAAACAATGCAGGCATTAGGAAAATGAGATGAAATGAGGGAGATTCTATATTCACACAGATAGTAATAGCTGGGATCTCTTTTTTAGCAGACCACAAGGACTTCAATGATGAAATATTTTAACCCCTTTCCATTCTTCGGCTGATCAAAATTATGTTCTGAATAAGACCTCAAAACTTTACAAGGCAACTTAAAAAGGATGCTGTGATGTAATTTCAAGTTCATCTAGCTTTTCTCCTGACATTATAAGTGAGGTCACAGCACAGCTGAAGAAAATTCATTCTTAAATATGAATGAATGAATGAATGAATGCTTATAAGAGCTTTTATTTTTTTTTCTCTTTTCCCCCAGAGCCAAATTTTGCCAATGATTTTCCTCTGCTGCTGACACTCAGAGGATACACACTAATATGGGAGACGAGGGGAGGGATCTTCACACTGAACAGGAAGAACTGAAATAATAATTAAGATACCAGATTGTAACACAGGAAAGGAGAATGTCTTTTCTGGCTTTGCCCTAGTTTTCTGTGCGACCAGGAGCTACTCCTTAAAGGGACCGGGGCAGTAGCTGGCACCATGGGAAGAAGCCACAAGCAGGGCAACCTACACAGAGTCTGGGCTGAATTAAACATCTTAGTGTTCTTGAAATAGCCTGGGGGCCACTGGAAATTGTGATGTGCTGGACAGGGAAGCATTTTAAACCCAAATTAGGGGGGGTTGGCATCTAGAAATCCCTGTCCAAGCTGCATGGAACATATGTCAAACCAGGATGTTTGCCCAAAACCCTCTCCCGAATATATACAGCTAAATTTCTTCCTATCAAAACCCAAAACAAACAAAGCGTAAAGCAAGAAATAACAGAAAACAGAGCAGAATCTACTTTCACAGTCCAGACACATGATACGGCTGAGCTAATCTAAGGCATCCCTACTGCCAGAAGGCGACAATTCTCTCTTTACTCCTTCCTCCTAATTTCCTCTTGCTCCAGTCCCTCTTCTCAACTCTAAAGCTCATTTGACTGGACAGTGAGAGCCTCAAATCACAAACAAATGAAAAACTGATCCATCAAAATATAGTTTTCCATAAGATTAAAGGGTTCAATTGCCTCAGCATGTGGTCAGAGTAAAGTGGGACCTGCATGAGACAGTGACTGGGATCAGGGCTGGAGGGGGAGGGAGCACTTGGCTGTTGGAGAAGGTAACCTGTGCCTCTGATACAGGAGATGCAAGCCAGATTTTATTCCCATCTTTAATTCATGTTTTTCAGACCCAGGAATACATACAGGAGAACAAGGCTCCTATGCTTTTATTTTTACTGCATTTTTTTCCAGTCCAAACACACTCCTGTCACTCTCCCACTTCCCTGTGCAAGTCAAGGGAGAAGTTGTCACACTGCACATGGGAACATCAATGATTTTAAGTGCAGGAGATAATAAAAAAGCTGCTTCAGTGGCAGGAGTAGTTGTCACTGACACTAAGCTGGGAGCCCAGTCCCTCCTCATGACACAATGCCATGGTTTATATCTCTCACGGGAACTGATGGAGAGGCTGAGGACCTCATCTTTCCCATCACAGATGTGTCCAAGGTGATGATCAAAATCACATCTGGAGTCTCTCTCAGTCTCTACTGGGATGAAGAGGGAACTTCTTCTTGTTATCCAACAATCGTATCTTTTCCAGTCCTTGGGGTAGGGACTGGAATTCCAGTGTGTGCCCCCTCTCCTTCCCTGTCCCCAGTAAATGCCATCACTACAAGGTTACATACAACTCTTGTTTGAAATACATCTCCTGCTTCCCAAATTAAAGATCAGCTCAGTGGGCTGAAGGGACTCTCTAAGGAGTTTAAGTCTGCAGATAAATAGAGATTTTGGGAACCTAAATTTTAAGCTCATGGAAGGGACAGAGCCTTTAGGCATCTGGGCTGTTCACCCTGTCAATCTCCCACCTTGTCAGACAACAGAGGAGGAATCTGACTCTTGTTTCTCAAAGCAATTGTTGTCACTGTGATTTTGCAGCGTACAAGGACGCAGTGCTTAAGGAACAAAGATTACACGTGCAAAAGGGTGGGGTTTTTTTGGCATTCAAAAAAGTATTGCTCTTCAGCACAACATGGCATTTGGACACAGGACCACCAGAGTGATGGGGCTGTTTTTCTTCTCCATTCATCCATTTTTAAATCCACAAGTTGCTATTAACACTTCAATGAATTTGTGCAGAAACTGTGATGCATCTCAGCAGCAAGTTAATAGAAACACATAAGACTGCCTTAAATATGCTTCCCAAGCCCTGAGAGGGCTCACAGAGTCAAAAAAGAGATTTTTTGCAGAAGATTCTTCTGGCTGCACACACAGAGTAATTGTCTAATTTAACCAGGAATGCCAATTGCTTGTAGCCAAATACTAAATGTGGCTTTTGCTGTGGTATTTGCGGTGGAATAGATGTGAAATAAGGAGGTAGAATCCTTCGATCACTGAAGCCTGGAAGAGGTAGATGGTTTTATATCTATATTCAGAGAAACAACTGAAGCATAAGCTTAGCCTGTGTCTGTGAAGGAGTGACATAGATGACCAGAAATCTCCTGAATCCCAA